>CM077232.1:8317407-8917407 GCA_039654775.1 Spinibarbus caldwelli
ATGTTCTTGAGGTTCGTCTTATAGGACAGGACAACTTCAGCCGTATTGCTGTAGAGGACAAACTTATGGAACGTAAATTCACACACGTGGGTCTTAAAGAAGGTTCTTCTTACGAATTCCGAGTTAGTGCTGTGAATCAAATCGGTCAAGGCAAACCATCATTCAGTACCAAACCAGTTACATGCAAAAAAGAGTTTGGTAAGTTGCGCTAAAGTGATTTGTTCTTTAATTTCTTTTTTTATTGACCATTTATAATTCATTGTATATCATACTCTTTACTAGAACCACCCAACCTTGATCTTGAGTTCCGTGACAAGGCTGTTGTTCGTGTTGGGGAAACGTGCACTCTTCAAAGTGGATACTCGGGAAAACCAACACCAACTATTAAATGGTTCAAAAATGACGAGGAGCTTCAATCAAATGAAGAAATTGCTCTTACCAGTACAAAGAATAAATTGTGCTTGACTATTGCAACGGGAAAACGCGATCACAGTGGAAAATACACTGTTGTTCTAGAGAACTCCATTGGCTCACGCAGGGGCATATGTACCGTTATTGTTGCCGGTAATCTAATCTTTACTTTAGTCAAGCATATAATCTTTTCTTATTTTGCTATTATTTTTGCAAACTTAATCGTGAATCATATGTATTATGACTTTTTCAGACCGCCCACAACCTCCAGAGGGTCCTGTTGTCTTTGACGAGATCTACAGGAATTACATGCTCATTTCTTGGAAGCCCCCACTGGATGATGGTGGAGCTGCTATTTCTAACTATATTGTTGAAAAGAGAGACACCAACAGGGATCTGTGGATGCCCGTCACAGAATCTTGCACAAGGACATCATGCAGAGTTCCAAAATTGATTGAGGGAAGAGAGTACATCATTAGAATCTGTGCTCAGAATATTCATGGCATTAGTGATCCGCTGCTATCTGCTGAGGCAAAAGCAAAGGATGTTTTCAGTAAGTAACAGTTTCTGCAATGTAATATAATGTACACAAATTAATTTGAACAAGAATCATTTAATTTATGTCTTACTCGTGTTCTCAAATTTCTAACACTTGCAGAGGTTCCAGGTGCTCCACAAGCACCTGTGGTTAAAGAAATCTATAAAGATACAGCTCTGATTTCATGGCTTCAGCCAGCTGATGGTGGAAAACCACTCACAAACTACATTGTTGAAAGGAAGGAGACCAAGGCCAACATGTGGTCTAGAGCTGGAAAAGATCGCATTTACCCTAACACAGAATACTGGGTTCCTGACCTTCTCGAGGGATGTGAATATGAATTCCGTGTCATGGCAGAGAATGTGATTGGCATTGGTGACCCCAGTCCACCTTCAAAGCCCATCTATGCCAAAGATCCTATTGGTATGCGTCTAATGATGTTTTCAATGAAAAATGTACAATTTTTGCTGAGTTCAAATATTAACCTCCTATTTTCTTGCCACAGTGATCCCAAGCCCACCTGTACTTCCAGTAGCAACTGACAAGACAAAAGATTCTGTCACTCTTTCTTGGCAACCACCAAAAGACTGTGGCAGAGGCAAAATTTTTGGCTATCTCATTGAGTATCAGAAAGCTGGTGATGAGGAATGGCTTCAAGTAAATCAAACACCTGACTCTTGCCAGGGCACTACATTCAAGGTTATCAACCTTGAGGATGGTGCACTTTACAGATTTAGAGTGAAGGCAGTGAATGCTGCTGGTGAATCAGATCCTGCATATGTACCAGAGCCCATTCGAGCGCAAGACAGACTCGGTAATTTGTGTACTTGGATATGTATGACTTTACTTTGCTAATTGTGTGTATTATGCTTGTTATTGCATTTAAGCAAATATGTGTGAAAATAGTAAATGTTTTTTTTTTTTTGTCTATTGTCTAAAGAGCCCCCAGAACTTCAACTGGATTTGGGCATGCCTCGTGAGATCAAAGCAATGGCTGGAACCCATATTAATATTATTGCTGGAATCAAGGGAATACCTTTCCCTAAAGTCACATGGACGAAAAATGAGGCAGATGTTCCAACAAGAGCAGAGATTGAAACATCTGGAACAGCAACCAAACTAGAGATGCGTTATTGCACCCGTGGAGATTGTGGAGATTACACACTTACTGTTGAAAATCCCGCAGGATCAAAGACAGCCACATGCACCGTGCTGGTTCTTGGTATATATATTTCAAAGACTATGTTAATTTAAAAATTGTGTAATTAATAAGAAGTAGAACATACAAATAAATTAAATGAAAATTAAATACTATTCTTTTTACGCAATGTGTTAAGTTGTTGTTTTATTTGTTTGTTTTCATAGACAAGCCTGGACCAGTTCAGCATCTCAGAGTATCTGATGTCAGAAGTGATGCTGCTCAGCTGTCTTGGAAAGACCCAGAAGATAATGGTGGTACACGAATCACTAACTTTGTTGTTGAGAAAAAGGATGCAGCATCTGCACAATGGGTGCCAGTCTGCTCATCATCCAAAAAACATAGCATGATGGCCAAACACTTGATTGAGGGAACGTCATACATGTTCCGTGTGGCGGCTGAAAATCAGTTTGGAAGAAGTGAATATGTTGAGACACCAAAAGCTATTAAAGCAATGAATCCACTGTGTAAGTATTGCCTGTAAAATTACTCCATTTGATGTTTATTTTCAAACAAGCAATATCTAAAAGTATAATATCTAAAAATAAAAACTAACGTTTGTTATTTAACTGGAAATTTCAGTCCCACCTGGCCCACCTAAAGACCTGCATCATGTGGATGCTGACAAAACTGAGGTGTGGCTCCAGTGGAACTGGCCTGATCGTACAGGAGGAAGTGACATAACAGGGTTCTTGGTTGAGTACCAAGAAGAAGGTGAAAGGGATTGGGTAGTTTTTAAGACTGTCAGTATTCCTGAGTGCCATGTGACTGGACTGGAAGAAGGAAAGACCTACAGGTTCCGTGTTAAAACAGAGAATGCAATTGGTCTAAGTAGACCAGACACCACTGTGCCAGTACTTTGTCAGGAAAAACTAGGTTAGATTCAAATTTTAACATTCTCTTTGATTACTTAAAAAAAGAGGTTTTCAATTTGTATTAATAAACTTTTTTCTTCTACTTTCTTTGTAGTACCACCAGTTGTTGAGGTGGATGTGAAGTTGATAGAGGGAATCATTGTGAAAGCTGGAAGCACTATTAGATTGCCTGCCATTATGAGAGGCCTTCCGGTTCCCACGGCCAAATGGGTCATTGATGGAGAGGAAATCAAGAGTGAAGGCAATATCAAAATTGACACTGACAACTTCTCCACTGTTCTGAGCATTGCCGACTGCACAAGAAATCACACTGGAATCTATATTCTCGCAGTGTCTAACTCAGCAGGAAGTAAGACTGTTTCTCTGAATGTCACCGTGCTTGATGTGCCAGCTGCCCCAATAGGTCCTGTTAATATCCTTGAAGTGAATCCTGACTCCATGGTCATTGAATGGCGTCCTCCCAAAGATGATGGTGGAAGCCCTGTCATGAACTATATTGTTGAGAAGAGGGAATCAAATAAGGAAACTTGGGGAGGAGTAAGTTCTGGCAGCACTTCCACAAGGCTCAAGATTTCTCATTTGCAGCAGGGAGTTGAGTATGTTGTGAGAATCCGTGCTGAAAATAAAATGGGAATTGGCGCAGCTCTTGAGAGTGCACCAACTGTAGCTCTGCACCAGTTTGAGCCCCCTGGCCATCCTGGAAAACCAGTTGCATCTGATATTTCTGAAGATGCCCTCACACTTGGATGGACAATGCCTCTCTTCGATGGTGGTAGTCCAATCAGGGGGTATATTATTGAGCGAAGACATAAAGGAGGCAAATGGATTAGAGTGAATAAAACACCTTGCAAGGACCTTAGATACCGAGTGTTTGGGCTTTTTGAAAGTAATGAATATGAGTTCAGAGTATTTGCTGAAAACATTGCTGGTTTTAGTGGACCAACACCTATCTCAGATCCTGCCAAACCTTGCAGACCAATTACTGTTCCAGGACCTCCAGTTAACCCTAAGGTAAAGGACTACAGTTGCACATATGCTGACTTGGTCTGGATCAGACCCACAAGAGATGGAGGCAGTCCAGTCTTAGGGTATATTGTTGAATACCAGAAGGGAGGTGCTGAGTGGGAGAAAGTTAATAAGGATGATCTGATTAAACAGTGTGCTTATAGAGTAAAGGGACTGACAGAAGGCACAGAATACAGGTTCCGTGTTAAAGCTGTCAACATGATTGGAGAAGGTGAGACCAGGGAAATCCCAGAGTCAGTTATTGCTAAGGATATTGTCATTCCTCCGGAAATTGAGATGGATGCCACATGCCGTGACCGTGTGACTGTTCGTGTTGGGCATAACATTAATGTTGTAGCATATGTGAAAGCAAGACCTGATCCAGAAATCACTTGGAGCAAAGGTGAAAATGTTTTGGAAAGGGACAAGCGCACCACTCTGACAAACAACTTCCCAGTACTGCAAATGCGTATCAAGGAAGCGACCAGAGCAGATCATGGAAAGTATACATTAAAGGCTGTTAATGAAGCTGGAGAGGCCTCAGCTACTATTACAGTAAATGTTCTGGATAGACCGGGGCACTGCCAAAATCTTAAGTTGACCTATGTAACTAAAAACTCTTGCATGGTGTCCTGGGATGCACCAGAGGATAACGGAGGCACTGAGATAACTAATTACATTGTGGAATGTTGGGAGCCAAGTATACGAGCCTGGTCAATGATCTCATCTGACTGCACAAATCGCATGGTAAAGGCTAAGCTCATGGAAAATCATGAATATTTATTCCGTGTGTCTGCTGAGAACAAGTGTGGTCCTGGGCCAGCAACAGAGACCAAAACTCCCATCCTAGCAATCGACCCACTTCAGAAGCCAGGTGAGCCAGAGAACTTCCACGTTAGTGATATTGGTAAAAACTTTGTTTTCCTTAAATGGAGAAAACCAGATTATGATGGTGGCAGTCCTAACCTGGGCTACTATTTGGAGAAAAAAGCAAAGGATGCTGAAGAGTGGGAGAAGGCACATGAAGGAGTCCTGAAAGAGACATTCTTTATGGTAGACAAATGTGTTGAGAACCACACCTATCAATTTAGAGTCCAGTCAACAAATGATGGAGGAGAAAGTGCCTGGGTTAGGACATCTGATATTCTTGTCAAAGAAGAAGTTCAAAAACCAGTTCTTGACCTGAAATTTGTTGGTACTGTTGTGGTCAAAGCTGGTGAATCAGTTAGACTTGAAGCTGGACTTAGAGGAAAACCACAGCCTGAGGTTACCTGGGTGAAGGAAAAGGCTGCAGGCGATAACCCAAGGATTAGCATCGACACTGGACATGATTACTCCAAATTCCTCCTTACTAAAACCAAGCGTAGTGATACTGGAAAATATGTAGTCACTGCTACAAACTCAGCAGGATCATTCACAGCATATGCCAATGTTGCAGTTTTGGATATACCAGGACCTGTCAGAGATTTGAAGGTTTCTGGCATTTCCACAGACAAGTGCAGAGTGGTATGGGATCCTCCAGAGGATGATGGTGGTTGTGAGATAGACAGCTATATTCTAGAGAAATGTGAGACAAGAAGAATGGTCTGGTCAACTTACTCTGCCTCTGTTGTCACCAATTACTGTAATGTAACATGTCTTGTTGAAGGTAATGAGTACATATTCAGGGTCAGAGCAGAAAACAAGATGGGAACTGGACCACCAATGGAGAGCAAGCCTATTATTGCTAAGACACAATACAACAGGCCTGGTCCACCTGATGCACCTGAGGTAACCAAAATTGGTAAAGATGAGATGACTGTGGTATGGGCTCCTCCTGAAAATGATGGTGGAAAGTCTATCACTGGTTACATTCTGGAGAGAAAAGAAAAGCGGGCTGTTCGGTGGGTCCCTGTCACAAAGAGCCCTATCTCTGAGAGGCGTATGAAGGTCACCAATCTGATCCCTAACCATGATTATCAATTCCGTGTCAAAGCTGAAAATGAAGTAGGATTGGGAGAACCAAGCAAACCATCCAGACCCATCACTGCAAAAGATCCAATTGGTATGTATAGTCTGTATTATCTGTTTTAATATCTGTATAATATATTCAGTTTTGTGTATTGTTTTCTTATTGATGTATTTATTTGTTTTAAACTAAGCTGGCATTGTATGTACCATTTAGAGCCCCCTGGTCCTCCTGGCAGCCTTAAAGTAGTTGACAGCACAAAGACATCCATTACACTTGGCTGGGTAAAGCCTGTGTATGATGGTGGTGCTCCAATTATTGGATATCTGGTTGAAATGAGGGATAAGGTGCAAATGGAAGGTGAAAGAGAGAGAGATCCAGAGGAAGGCTGGAAGAAATGTAATACTGCTGGACAGCTTGTCATAACTGAATTTACAATGATTAACTTGGATGAGAGACAGGAATATGAATTCCGGGTGTCTGCTCAAAACCAAGTTGGCATGGGCCGTCCTGCAAACCTCAAGGATGCTGTATCACCAAAGGAGATCCATGGTAAGCAGTTGTTTTAAAGTGTCACTCATATGATTGCCCTTGAAATTCAGTACAATTATTCAGTTTTTTTTTTTTTTTTCACAACAGAACCTCCAGAGATTGATCTTGATGCCTGTCTAAGAAAAGGCCTTAGCGTAAGAGCAGGATGTCCTATCAGACTTTTTGCAACAATTAGAGGAAGGCCAGCACCTAAAGTGACTTGGAAGCGCATGGGTGTTGACAATGTCATTAGGAGGGGCCATGTGGATCAGATTGATACAATGACCTTCCTTGTGATTCCTGAGTGCTCACGTGAAGACTCTGGCAAATATTCTTTGACTCTTTCCAACGCCTCTGGAGAAAAGGCTGTATTTGTTCGTGTTAAAGTCTTAGGTAAACTTACATTTGTAAAAAATGCATTTTAAAATGAAAATTAAGCATTGCATTTACCTACTACCAAGTACTGTCAGTAAACCAGTTTCTGAAATTTGCCAACAGATACTCCTGGTCCCGTTGGTGGACTGGAGGCAACTGACATCACCAAGACAACCTGCCAGCTTGCATGGTTGCCTCCAGAAAATGATGGTGGTAGCCCAATCCTAAACTATGTTGTTGAGAAGCGTGAGGTTGATAGGAAGACATGGACAAACTGCACAAGTGACTTGAAGAAAACAAGCTTCAAATTTACAAATCTGACGCCAGGAATAGAATACTACTTCCGGGTTATGGCAGTTAACAAGTATGGCATTGGGTTGCCTCAAGACTCTCCAAAATCCTACCTGGCTACAGATCCCAAGAGTAAGTCCACCTTACACAGTATAGTTTATTATATTATATTATATTATATTATATTATATATGTATTTTAACAATAAACTTTTTACCTTTCAAAGGTGAGCCTGATCCTCCGAAGAAGATGGAAGTATTAGAAATTACTAAAAACAGTGCAACTCTAGGGTGGCTGAAGCCACTTAGAGATGGTGGATCTAAGATTAATGGCTACGTTGTTGAATACCAGCAGGATGGTCAACCTGAGGACAACTGGACATTATACTCTGTTGTGAAAGACTTGACAATTGTTGTAGCTGGACTGAAAGAAAACACTAAGTACAGATTCAGGGTTGCTGCAAGAAATGCAATAGGATGCGGTTTGGCAAGAGAGGCTGAGGGCATATTTGAGGTCAAAGAACAGCTGAGTATGTATAAAAAGATGTTGTGCACTCTCATTATTAATTTATTTTTATTCATGTTGTATTTTTTATGAATCACACTCTGAATCTTTTACCTTTTTTTATAGTGGCACCAAAGATCATCATGTCTGATGTGGTTACAGCAAGAGCAGGATCTAAACTTGTAGTTGAGGCTCTTGTGTCTGGGAAACCTGCTCCAGTCACAAAGTGGAAAAGAGGAAATGATGACATGGTTACATCGGATCGTCTTTTCATACAGAAAACACCAACCACAAGTTCACTTTTGATCAAAGATGTCACAAGGAAGGATAGTGGTTATTACAGTCTGTCTGCTGAAAACAGCAACGCAAAGGTCAATCAGATCCTCAGAATAATCATTCAGGGTGAGTATATATTATTATTATTATTATTATTATTATTATTATATTTTGACTTATAATGACTTGTTTTGTTTGTTTGTTTTTTTAGACATCCCTGGACCTCCACAGGGTCCTCTACAAATTCTGGAGTTTGACATGGATTCCTGCACACTTGCATGGGATTCACCTGCTGAAGATGGTGGCAGTAATATCACAAACTACATTGTTGAGAAGTGTGATGTGAGCAGAGGTGACTGGGTCACTGCTGCATCTTCCACCAAGACCAGCTGCAGAGTTGGAAAGCTTACAGCTGGCAAAGAGTATGGCTTCCGTGTACGTGCTGAAAACCGTTTTGGCATTTCAGAACCAATTTACTCTGAGAAAATGATTGCTAGACATCCATTTGGTAAGTCTCATATATCAACACATTTGAACACTGACACACAAAGGGATTAGGCTTTATTTACACTAATACATATTTTACAAATTCAGATCCACCCAGTGAGCCAAGGAACTGCTGTGTCAACAAAATCAACAAGGAATCTGTTGTGTTGTCATGGGAGAGACCAGTGAACGATGGCGGCTCTCCTATCACTGGATATTGCATTGAGCGCAAAGAAAGAAATAGCCTCCTGTGGGTCAAGGCAAATGAGGTCCTTGTTCGCTCAACTGAATATACATGCTCTGGCCTCATTGAGGGTCTGGAGTACACATTCAGAGTGTCTGCTGTCAACAAGGCGGGACAAGGCAAACCAAGCAAGCAGACAGACTTTATCACTGCAAGAACTCCAGTTGGTATGTATAGGGGGAAAAACCTGCTGCTGTCACTTACAAAAATTAAAATCAAAACACTACAAGTTTGATTTATATTCTTTTTCAGATCCACCTGGAAAACCCCAAGTTCTTGATGTGACCAGAAATTCTGTCTCTCTTGTCTGGAGCCGTCCAAAACATGATGGTGGAAGTAAACTCATTGGTTATTATGTTGAATCTCTGAAGCTTCCAGGTGACAAATGGGTGCGTGTTAACACAAGCAGTCAAAATGTACCAAAGGAAGAGTACACTGTTCCTGGACTTGAGGAGGGAGCCCAATACAAGTTCAGAATAATTGCAAAGACCGCAATTAATGTCAGTCTGCCCTCAGAGGAATCTGATGCTATCGCAGTTATTGCAGAGCATGGTAAGTCTTACAATCCACCAAAAATGTAATTATTTACTAACTGATGGACTTTATATAGTTAATTTGATGTATCTCTTTGTATTTCAGTTCCACCTAGAGTTGAGATTAGTCTTGAAATGAAGAACTTAATTGTTGTCAGAGCTGGAGCAAATGTCTGCCTGGAGGCTGAAGTTTTTGGCAAACCATTGCCAAAGGTCTCTTGGAAGAGAGATGGTGTTCCTTTGAAATTGACTGAAGGTATGAAAATGACTCAGAAGGTGCATCGTTTCTGCTTGGAACTGTTCTCTGTGACAAGAAAGGAATCTGGCGAGTACACCATTACTGCTGAGAACCCAAGTGGCACAAAGTCTGGCAACATTAAATTAAAGGTTCTAGGTAAGTTAACATTAAAATATACCAAAAAAGGACTGACCATGTATTACCCTTCAGACATTTAAGAAAGTGTATGTTTTGTGAGACATGCATAATTTTGTTTCTGCAGACAAACCTGGACCCCCAGCATCAGTGAAGATAAGCCATGTTTTTGCCGACCGGGTGAAACTGAGGTGGGAGCCACCTCTTGCTGATGGTGGTTCTGAAATCACAAATTACATTATTGACAAACGAGAAACAAGCAGAGCTAACTGGGCACAAGTTACTGCTAACATCAATGGGCAGATAACAGACTGTTCTGTGGAGAAACTGATTGAAGGCCATGAATATGAGTTCCGCATCAGTGCTGAGAACAAGTATGGTGTTGGAGACCCAATTGTGACTAACTCTGTGATTGCCAAGAATCCATTTGGTAACATTTTATTCTTTCTCATGCTTTTATATTGTAGTGATTGACCAATAAGTGATCATTATATATAATCTAATGTTAAAAGTTACACACAGGCAGATTTTGTTACAAGCTTTGTCTGCATAGAGTGGCTGTTACATACATTATGTAATATTATAAGTTCATTTGTTTGGTAAGACCACTGTTTCCTGTAAGATGAACAGTGTTTTGTGTGTGTGTGTGTGTGTGTGTGTGTGTGTGTGTGTGTGTGTGTGTGTGTGTGTGCGTGTGCACACTATTCTTTAATGACCCACCAGATGTCACCATTTATTGGTAGACCCAGTAGAAAAACCTAAACCTATCATTTAAAAATGTCAAACCAATGATTGTTTGATCTCTATTCATGAATGTATGGATTATTTTGAAAATGCATAGTCTTTGAACAAATTAATTTGATTAAAAAACTTTTAAAAATTTTAGACGTCCCAGGACCATGTGAACCTCCAGTTATTACCAATATCACCAGGGATCACATGACTGTTAGTTGGAAGGCCCCTGTTGATGATGGCAAGGCCACCATTCTTGGATACATGGTTGAGAAGTGTGAAACTCAAGACCTCAATTGGGCTAAAGTGAACAGAAGACCAGTTATTGACAGGACAATTAAAGCTGGAGGCCTCACAGAGGGATCTGAGTATGAATTCAGAGTCATTGCACTCAATAAAGCTGGTCTTGGCAAACCAAGTGATCCATCAGCTGGTGTTCTTGCAGTAGACCCAGTGTGTAAGTACTAACAATACTGTATTTGATCACTTTTAACAATTAAACTGGCCAAAAAAAAAAAGAAGAAAGAAACCTAGTTTGTGCATTTAGACCCTGCATTTCTGTGTTTTCATCATAGATCCTCCTGGACCACCTGCTTTTCCAAAGATTGTTGATTCTACACACAGTTCAATCAGTTTGTCCTGGACCAAGCCCGCCTATGATGGCGGATGTGAAATTCTGGGCTACCTCGTTGAGTTCAAGAGGGCAGATGCAGAAGACTGGCTGAAGTGCAATGTGCCAAAGAATCTCCAGGCAACAAAATTTAATGTTACTGGTCTTATGGATAACACTGAGTACCAGTTCCGTGTTACTGCTGTAAACAAGATTGGATTTGGTGAGCCAAGTGAAGTTCCTGGAAAACACATGGCAAAGGATATCCTAAGTAAGTATGTCTCTATACCTGAATTTTGGATTTCCAGTATTTTTACATTACTGTACATTATTCTCATCTTAATTTTCTCTTAGTTGCCCCTGAGGCTGAACTTGATGCAGATCTTAGAAAAGCACTAGTTTTACGTGCTGGAGTCACAATGAGAATTTATGTACCTCTGAGAGGACGTCCTGCTCCAAAGGCAACATGGACTAAGGTCAATGCAAACTTGAAAGAAAGACAAGGTCTTATGATCACAACAACTGAATGGGATACCTTCCTTTATTGTGAGGATATCAACAGATATGATGCTGGCAAATATGTCCTAACTCTTGAAAACAGTAGTGGTACTAAGTCATATACCATAGTTGTCAAAGTACTAGGTAAGATTTTTTTCTTTCTCTTTACAAATAGACATTTGAGGTTTATTATTTAGTGTATCTAACTGCAGTCTGTAAATGTACACAGACACACCTGGACCACCAGTCAATCTGATTGTTAAGGAGACCTCAAAGGACCATGCATCTATCACTTGGGATGCCCCGTTAATTGATGGTGGTAGTCCCGTTAAGAGCTATGTTGTTGAAAAACGTCTGGCTGAGAGAAAGGCTTGGACCTGTGTTGCTCCTGAATGTCCCAAGACATCTTTCAGGATTACTAATCTCGAATCTGGAAAAGCTTACTGCTTCAGAGTCTCAGCTGAAAACATATATGGTATCGGTGATGGTTGTGAGACAGCTGGACCAGTTAAAGCCTCAGGTGAGACTTCTTTGATAATGTTGAAGTTTAGTTTAAATTTTAAATGTTAATCTGTTAATTATGCCTAATTGTAATGTTGATGTCAATTGCAGAGCAACCTGGACCAGTTACAGATTTTAAACCCTCAGAGATCAGCAAGAATTCTTGCACTCTTGGCTGGAAGAAACCAATCAGTGATGGTGGAAGCCATATTGTTGCATATGTTCTAGAGATCTGTGAAGGGGAAGACAAATGGAAGCTGCTAATGAAGTCTAAGCTCACCCAGTACACAATGACTAACCTTGTAGAAGGAAAGGAGTACCACTTTAGAGTTAAAGCCATTAATGAAGCAGCTGAAGGACCACCATCTGAGCTCACCATCTTGGCTAAAGATCAAATAGGTATTCACATAGTATACCTCAGGGCTTTTTTTTTTTTTTTTTTTTACATCAAAGACAGTGAAACTGCACAGATCCAATATACTGATACACATCCAATTTTCTCCCAATTTTTTACATTAACTGTTACATAACCAACTGTGTCTACATGAATGGTCAAGCATTTTGACATTGTGTGTATTTGACTGTTCGAACACAATGGGTCATGCAAGAGAACTGAAATGGATGCTCACATGCGGGTTCCTCATTCAGTTCTCTTACGTTTTTGTGCTTTTAATAACTGAAGTGCACGTCCCATACTTTGAAAACACCTGGGCCTGTATTCACAAAACATTTTATCTTACCACTAAGAGTTCCCCTAAATAGCAGTAAAGGTTTTTAGCTAAAAGTTTTCTCTTAAAACCTATTCACAAAGCTGCTGAGACAAACTTTTACTAAGGAATAGAGAGAAGTCTTAAGCTAAGAGTAAGGGCAGGGTTGACCTCATTGCTATGGATGATGTCAGCATGCTTACTAACTATGCACACAGTGATTGGCTGATAGTCTCTGTCAGAGATTTATTCATATAAATATTGTAGAGCGCAATATCATGTTGCCATAATCAAATAAAGGTTTAAAAATAAAAATGTTAATTGCCACATTCAAATAAAGATTTTAAAATGCAGTATAAGTGTCACTAATTAAACAAGTATATGTTCAAGTTATTGTCAGCCTCTTACATGTATGCTTCTCAAAAACAATTAGCAGATATGCATATAAACATCCTTTTAATTAACAGAGTAGAATAATCATGGCTGATAGTAATACATGTAAACGTAAAAAATAAATAAATAAATAAATAAATAAATAAATAAATGGATGCAAGAACAGCTGTTACTTCTTGCCCGACTGGTTAATGAAAACAAGGATATAATCAAAGGAAAATCTGGAGTTGGGATAACCTCCAAAACCAAAGGTGATACCTTTTTAAAAGCTCATTATTGTCAAATGTTTCTAAAATGTTTACGTTCCGAGGCAGATTGCTGGCAACAGCCATTTTAGGATAGTTTGTGGCTTGGTCTTAGTGACTCAGGAGTCCTCTTCACTACTCCAAAATTTTCACAGATTTAGGAGCTAGTTTTAGTGCTAAAAAGTTTTGTGAAATACTCTTAGAGCAAAAATTTAGGAGTCCTAAATTTAGGATTGACACACCCATTATTTTTAAGATTTTCTCCTAAATCGGCAAGTTATGAGCTACTTTTAGCCTTAAGATGTTTTGTGAATACGGGCCCTGGTCTACCTAGTAGTTGCATTTGTTTTTTTGTGGTTATGCAATCACGCCCATTAACATATTTGAATTTTTCTTGTCTTTTTGCAGTCCTTCCAGACTGTAATCTTAAAGGTTTGCCAGACTCTACCTATGTGGCAAAGGAAGGAAGCACTGTTCGTCTTAATGTCCCTATTAGTGGAATCCCTGCTCCTGCAGTCACATGGAAAAAGGGTGATGTTACTTTATCAGACAGTGGTAGGATCTCAGTTGAATCAACGGCAACAAACACAGTCTTGCTGATTCGTGATTGCAATAGAGGTGATGCTGGCAAATTCACTATGATTTTGAGAAACAGCGCTGGAACAAAGGAATCAGCTATTGACATTAAAGTTGTTGGAAAGCCTAGAATCTGCACCGGTCCCATCAAATTTGATGAAATCACAGCTGAAGCGATTACTGTAGAATGGGGTCCACCCAAAGATGATGGTGGATCTGAAGTTACAAACTATTTTTTGGAGAAGAGGCATTCTACTGCTAACAAGTGGGTCACAGTTGCTTCTGCAATTCAGAAGAACTCTATGAGAGTTACAAGACTTCATGATGGAACAGAATACATTTTCAGAGTTTGTGCTGAAAATAAATATGGAGTTGGAGAGTTCCTCAGATCTGATCCAGTAGTTGCTAAACATCCATTCAGTAAGTATTTAATTAAATGCTTAATATATATTTTTATGAATAGGTTGGATATTTAAAAATATTTCTTCACAATAAATACACACTTTTAACCACACCAGATGCACCAGGGGCTCCAGAACCACCTGAGGTTGTGAGCATTCGTCATGAGTCTGCTATCCTAACATGGTCTGATCCAAAAGATACTGGAGGTTCACCCATCACAGGTAAAACATTTCTTAACTACATTTATTTATTTATTTGCAGTTTGTAACATCTAAACCTTTTTACTACTAATATTGCTTATAGGATATTACGTGGAATTCAAAGACAGAAATAGCTTGATGTGGAAGAGAGCCAGCAAGACACCTTTGAGAGTGAAAGAATGCAGAGTAACTGGTTTGGTTGAAGGCCTGGAATATGAATTTAGGGTCATAGCTATGAATATGGCTGGACTTGGAAAGCCAAGCAAAACAACTGAATCACTTGTTGCTCTTGATCCAATTGGTGAGTTTAAGTGTGCTTTCTTTCAGCTTTTTTAAGATCTGCCGTTCATCAGGAAGATATTTCAAAAACTATTTTTGCTATTATCTCTTTCTATAGATCCACCTGGCAAACCTGATGTGATAAGTGTCACACGAAACAGTGTAACACTTGTTTGGTCTGCACCCAAGTATGATGGTGGCCACAGACTAACCGGCTATATTGTAGAGAAATTACAGCATCCTGGAAAGACCTGGATGAAGGCCAACCATGTGAATGTCCAGAGCTGTGCATACACTGTAACAGACCTACAGGAAGGCTGTACTTGTGAATTCAGAATAAGGGCTAAAAATGCAGCTGGAGCTATCAGTGCTCCCTCAGAGGCAACTGAGCCTCTTGTCTGCAAAGATGAATATGGTAAGCTGTATTGTTAAGTTTTAACAAATTTGCTTAACCAAACCCTCAGTAAATATAACAATGTTTATAAATATTACCTGGCTTTTTACAGAACCACCAACTATCACAATTGACCCTGAAATGAAGGATGGAGTGACTGTGAGGGCTGGAGAAACAATTGTCATCACAGCATCAAGCATTCTTGGCAAACCACCTCCTAGAGCTGTGTGGTCTAAGGGTGGAAGAGAATTCAAGACCTCAGATGTTGTCCAAATTACAAGCACTCCCACATCTTCAACTCTGTCAATCAAGTATGCCAGCCGAAAGAACACTGGGGAGTACATTATTACCGCAAGTAATCCATTTGGTATCAAGGAAGAGAAAGTTAAAGTGAAAATCCTGGATGTGCCTGGACCTCCAGGTCCTATTGAAGCCAGCAGTGTGTCTGCTGAAAAATGCACATTGACATGGTTGCCACCAGAAGAAGATGGTGGCTGCAGTATTAAATCATATATATTAGAAAAGAGAGAAACCAGCCGCCTACTCTGGACAAAGCTTGCCGAAGATGTTATGGATTGCTGCTACGTTGCCAGCAAGCTGATAAAGGGAAATGAATATATATTCCGTGTTTTAGCTGTCAATCAGTATGGTATTGGTGATGCAACACAGTCTGGACCAGTTAAAATGGTTGATAGCTTTGGTAAGCTTAATTTAATATTTTACAACATAATCAATAGCTTTTTTTGACTCTGAAACACCCAGACGCACATAAATATATATGTGTATATATATATATATATATATATATATATATATATATATATATATATATATATAGAAAGAACAATTTTTTTTTTTCTTTAACTTCTTCACTCCTTTTTGCAGGACCTCCTGGGCCACCTTCAAAACCAGAAATTGATAATGTCAGTAAAAATGCTATAACAATTTCCTGGAAGAGACCAATTGTAGACGGAGGAAGTGACATTAGAGGGTATAGTGTTGAAAGAAAAGAGAGAAGAGGAATGAGATGGGTCAGAGCTTCAAAAAAGACCATTTCTGATCTACGTTACAAGGTCTCAGGCCTGTCAGAGGATATTGAATATGAATTCCGTGTAACTGCAGAGAATAAGGCTGGTTTTGGCGAGCCCAGTGAGCCATCACAACCTGTAATGACAAAGGATATTGCATGTAAGTTGACCAAAAAGTGTGTTAAAAATTCCAGATGTTGTTTTCTTGTCAATCTTTGTCCCAAAGAATTTTGTTTATGATTATGATTTTATTATTTTTCAGATCCACCAGGACCTCCATCCAACCCACGGATTACTGACACCACCAAAACAACAGCAACATTTAACTGGGGTAGACCCTTCTATGATGGTGGACTTGATGTGAAAGGATATATTGTTGAACATAAAAAGGAAGGTGATGATGACTGGGTTCAAGACACAACTACTCCATTGAGAATAACAGAATTTGTAGTTTCAAATCTACAATCAGGAGGAAAATATCACTTCAGAGTCAGGGCACTGAATTCAGAAGGACTTGGTGAACCTTCTGAAGTTGAGCAAGTTGTTGAACTAGTGGATCGAGAGGAGGCACCTGAATTTGAACTTAATGCAGATTTGAGAAGAACACTTGTTGTTAAGTCAGGTGCTTCAATCCGCATATTTGTGCCAATTAAGGGCAGGCCAACTCCAGATGTAACATGGCATAAGGAAGATGTACCGCTTAAAGGCCGTGCTCACATTGACACTACTGAATCATACACTCTAGTAGTCATCCCTGAGTGTACAAGATATGATGCTGGGAAGTATGTCCTAACATTAGAAAATGTTGCTGGAAAGAAGTCTGGATTTGTCAATGTTCGTGTTGTGGACACCCCAGGACCTCCAGTAAATTTGAAACCAAGTGAAATCACAAAGAGTAGCATTACTTTACAATGGGAGATTCCAATCATTGATGGTGGTTCAAAGATTACAAATTATATTATTGAGAAGCGGGACGCAACACGAAAGGCTTACTCAACTATTACAGCAAACTGGCAGAAATGCTCGTACAAAATTCCAGACTTGGAAGAGGGCGCTGAATATTACTTTAGAGTTTCTGCTGAGAATGAAAGGGGCATCGGTGAACCAGCAGAGACACCTGAACCAATAAGAGCTTCTCAGGCTCCTTCTGCACCAGATAATCTGATTGTTTCAGATTTTTCCAAGGACACAGCAACTCTTGCATGGACAAAACCAAAATATGATGGTGGTAGTCGAATCACTGGCTATGTGATAGAGGCTCAGCTGAAAGATTCTGATCAGTGGACACATGTGACAACAATAAAAGCTTTGGACTACATTGCAACAGAATTGGTGGAAAATGCGGAATATGTGTTCCGCATCTTTGCTGTAAACAGCTCAGGCAGGAGTGAACCTCGTGAAAGTCGACCAGTTGTAATCAAGGAGCAAACCACTGCTCCAGGATTTGACCTCAGAGGTGTATATCAGAAGATGGTGGTAGCAAAAGCAGGTGATAATCTTAAAGTTGAGATCCCTGTTCTGGGTCGTCCAAGACCACTTGTTGTATGGAAGAAAGAAGATCAGGAACTTAAACAGACACAGAGAATAAACGTCGAAAATACTACAACTTCTACAATTCTCAACATTAATGAAATTAAGAGAAAAGACGGAGGGCAGTATTCAATGACAGGAAAGAACATCTTAGGAACTGTGACTGAAATCATTACTGTTCAAGTACATGATATTCCAGGACCTCCAACTGGACCAATAAAATTGGATGAGGTTTCTTGTGACTATGTGATAATATCATGGGAAGCTCCAGAAAATGATGGAGGAGTTCCTATTAATAACTACATTGTTGAAATGCGTGAGACAACTGGCACATCCTGGGTGGAACTGGCAGCAACTGTTATTCGCACAACATTTAAAGCCGCACGGCTTACAACTGGTATTGAATATCAATTCTGTGTAAAAGCTCAGAACAGATATGGTGTTGGACCCTACATAACATCAGAACCAGTGGCGGCTGCTTATCCATTTGATGTTCCAGGACAGCCTGGAATTCCACAAGTAGTTGCCTTCACCAAGGATTCAATGACAATCAGCTGGAATGAACCTTCTTCAGATGGAGGTAGCCCAATTTTAGGATACCACATTGAGAGGAAAGAGAAGAACAGCATACTCTGGCAAAGGATCAGCAAAGCTCTAGTTGTTGGCAATATGTTTAAATCACCAGGTCTGATTGATGGTATTGCATATGAATTCCGTGTTATTGCAGAAAATCTGGCTGGTCTCAGCAAACCAAGCAAGCCATCTGAAATGACATATGCACTTGATCCTGTAGACCCCCCAAGTCAACCAGTGGCACTTAATGTAACTAGACATGAAGTTACTCTTCAATGGACAAAGCCAGAGGGTGATGGTGGTTTCTCAATAACTGGATATACAGTTGAAAAAAGAGAGCTGCCTAATGGTCGCTGGCTGAAAGCCAACTTCAGCAATATTCTTGAAACAAACTTCACTGTAAGTGGTCTCACAGAAGATGCTTCTTATGAATTCCGTGTATTAGCAAGGAACTCAGCTGGAGCTGTCAGCAAACCATCTAAACCTTCAGAGGTCATTGTCTGCAGAGATGACATTGAAGAGCCAAAAATTGATGCTGATGCAAGTTTCAGTAGCACCGTGGTTGTGAAAGCAGGAGATGTCTTCAAGCTAGATGCACGTGTTACAGGTCGCCCAATTCCATCCTTGGTTTGGACTAAAGATGGCAAGGAGCTTGAAGACACTGGAAAACTAGAGATCAAAACATCAGATTTCTATACTTGTTTGATTAACAAAGATTCTTTACGTAGAGATGGTGGTGCATACACTCTAACTGCTAGCAATCCAGGAGGATTTGCCAAATTTGTCTTCAACGTTAAAGTTCTTGACAGACCTGGCCCACCTGAAGGACCACTGCATGTCACAGACATGACAACAGAGAAATGTATTCTGTCATGGCTGCCACCACTTCATGATGGAGGAGGAAAGATTGAATATTACATCATTCAGAGACGTGAAACAAGTAGACTTACATGGACAAATGTAGCCACAGATTTACAAGTAAACCGCTATAAGGTTACCAAATTGCTGAAAGGAAATGAATATATCTTTAGAATCATGGCTGTGAACAAGTATGGAGTTGGAGAACCTCTTGAATCTGAGCCTGCTGTTGCCACTAATCCATATGTGCCTTCTGATCCTCCACAGGCACCAGAAGTAACTGCTATAACAAAAGATTCAATGGTAGTTTGTTGGGGACATCCTGAACACAATGGTGGAAGTAGTATAAATACCTACATCATTGAGAGGAGAGACAAAACTGGTCTTCGCTGGGTAAAATGCAATAAAAGGACTGTTACTGATCTGCGCTTCAAAGTTTCAGGACTAACACCTGGTCATGAGTATGAATATAGAATCCTAGCTGAAAATGCTGCTGGCTTAAGTGCTCCAAGCCCTTCAAGTCCATTCTACAAAGCATGTGACACAATTTTCCAACCTGGACCCCCTGGAAATCCTAGGGTTTTGGATACAACTAAGTCATCCATTACTATTGCTTGGAATAAACCAGTTTATGATGGTGGCTCGGATATCACAGGTTATATTGTTGAAACATGCCTGCCTGAGGAAGATGAATGGACAATTGCCACTCCAAAGGCTGGGCTAACAGCAACATCATTCACCATAACCAACCTTACTGAAAACCAAGAATATAAGATCAATATTTCAGCTCTTAACTGTGAAGGTGTTGGAGAGCCAGCCTCTGTGCTTGGTTCACCTAAAGCTGAAGACAGACTCCTTCCACCTGAAATCGAGCTTGACTCAGACCTTCGCAAAGTAGTGAGCATCAGAGCATGCAGTACCTTAAGATTATTTGTGCCAATTAAAGGAAGACCTGCACCAGAAGTCAGATGGTCAAGGGAGACAGGTGAACCCCTTGATAGAGCATCTATTGAAATTACATCATCTTTCACCACATTGGTTATTGAGAATGTAAATAGATTTGATGGTGGAAAATATATGCTAACTGTGGAAAACAGTTCAGGAGCTAAAACGGCGTTTGTTAATGTCCGAGTTCTTGACACTCCTGATGCACCACAAAACCTTACAATCAAGGAAATCACAAAAGATTCTGCTTCCCTCATCTGGGATCCTCCAGTCATTGATGGTGGATCAAGAATCAGGCATTATATTGTTGAAAAACGTGAATCTACACGAAAAGCATATTCCGTTGTTAATGTCTCCTGTCCCAAAACAAGTTGTAGAATTGGAGACTTACAGGAAGGAAGCATGTATTTCTTCAGAATTTTGGCTGAAAATGAGTATGGTGTTGGACTTCCAGTAGAGACCACAGAAGCTATAAAAATCTCTGAGAGACCTCTGCCTCCTGGAAAAGTCAGTTTGAAAGAAGTTACTGGCAACAGTGTAACACTTTCTTGGGAGAAACCAGACCATGATGGAGGAAGCAGAATTACAGGTTATATTGTTGAAATGCAAGGGAAAAACAGTGAAAAATGGACACAAGTAATGACTGCTAAAGTAACAGAGGCAGTTGTTGTTGGCCTAACACAAGGTGAAGAATACTCTTTCCGTATTTCAGCAACTAATGAAAAGGGAACCAGTGATCCACGTCCACTTAATGTCCCTGTGGTTGCTATGGATGTTGTTATTGCTCCTGCCTTCAAACTTTTGTTCAGCACATTCAGTGTTCTGGCAGGTGATGATCTGAAAATAAATGTGCCTTATGTTGCTCAGCCCAAGGCAGCAGTTACCTGGCAAAAAGATAGCATTGCTCTGAAAGAGACAACAAGAGTAAATGCTGAAGTAGCAGAGAAACACCTTTACCTTGTGATTAAAGAGGCAACACGGGATGATGTGGGCAAATATACTATTAAACTGACAAACTCAGCTGGTGAAGCTACAGCAGACCTCAGTGTTATTGTACTTGATAAACCTGGACCACCAACTGGCCCAATCAAAATAGAGGAGGTAACTGCAGACAGTGCTACATTATCATGGCAGCCTCCAGAGTATGAAGGAGGCTGTAGCATTAATAACTATATTGTGGAAAAACGAGACACATCTACCACCAACTGGCAGATTGTATCTGCAACAGTGGCAAGAACAACAACTAAAGCTGCAAGATTGAAGACTGGCTGTGAATATCAATTTAGGATTGCTGCTGAAAATAGATACGGAAAGAGTTCAGTTCTTTTGTCTGAGCCAGTTGTTGCACAATATCCATTTGAGGTCCCAAATCCACCAGGAACTCCAACTGTTCAGTCTGCTACGAAAGAAAGCATGGTTATTGTGTGGAACAAACCCAGTAGTGATGGTGGAAGCAAGATTTTGGGATATCACATTGAGAGTAAGGAAAGAAACAGCTTGCTGTGGGTAAAACAAAACAAAACGCTCATTCCAGACACAAAATTTAAGATAGGTGGGCTTGAAGAAGGCATTGAATATGAATTTAGGGTTTATGCTGAGAATATAGTTGGTCTGAGCAAAGCAAGCAAAATATCAGAAATCCAGGTGGCTAGAGATCCATGTGACCCTCCAGGCAAACCTGAAGCAGTGATTGTCACAAGAAGCTCTGTAACACTCAGGTGGACACCACCACAGTTTGATGGCGGCAGCAAGATTACTGGATATGTCATTGAGAAAAAAGAATTGCCTAATGGCAGATGGATGAAAGCCTCTTTTACGAATATCATTGAGACCGAATTTGTTGTCAGTGGCTTGGTAGAGGAGCAGCAGTATGAATTCCGTGTTATTGCAAGAAATGCTGCTGGTGTGTCTAGTGCACCATCAGACAGTACTGGTGCAATCACAGCAAAGGATGAAGTTGATCCACCTCAAATTGACTTGGATGCCAAATATTCCCAAACGATTGTTGTTAATGCTGGAGAATCATTCAAAGTAGATGCAGGGATACTTGGCAAACCTATTCCTTCAGTTCACTGGATAAAAGCTGGCGAAGAACTTACAAATACTGCAAGACTTGAGATAATGAATACAGACTTCACAACTACTCTTAGTGTGAAGGAGGCTATCCGTGTCGATGGAGGCCAGTATACCTTGCTACTGAAAAATGTTGGTGGGGAGAAATCAGTAATTGTCAATGTCAAGGTTCTGGACAGACCTGGGCCTCCAGATGGCCCAATTTCAATCTATGGTGTTACCAGCGAAAAGTGCTGCATTGCCTGGAAAACTCCATTGCACGATGGAGGTGCGGAGGTGTCTCATTACATTGTGGAAAGAAGAGAGACCAGCCGATTAGTTTGGACTGTTGTGGAATCTAAGGTACAAACCCTCAATCTTAAAATTACAAAACTCCTTCCTGGAAATGAGTATATTTTCAGAGTGATACCTGTAAATAAATATGGAATTGGTGAGCCTTTGGAATCTGATCCAGTGACTGCAGCAAATCCATTTGTCCCACCTGATGCACCAAGTAATGTTGAAGTGTCAAATATAACAAAGGATTCCATGGTTATAACATGGGAAAGACCCACTAATGATGGCGGCAATGCAATTACAGGATACATTGTTGAAAAGAGAGACAAAGAAGGCGTTAGGTGGACAAGATGCAACAAACGTGTAGTGAGTGAACTACGCTTTAGAGTAACAGGACTTCTTGAAAACCGAAGTTATGAATTCCGTGTGTCTGCTGAGAATGCAGCTGGAGTTGGTAAACCAAGTCCACCCACAGTGTACTTCAAGGCAGTGGATCCAGTCTTCAAGCCTGGTCCACCAAACAACCCTAAGGTAGCTTATGTCTCAAGAGCATCTGTTGTTCTGCATTGGGGAAAGCCGATTTATGATGGTGGGTGTGAAATTCAGAGTTATATTGTTGAGGCATGTGAAGTCATTTCCGATGAATGGATGATGTGTACACCACCCTCTGGAATAACAGAGACAAGATTTGAGGTTAAAAAACTGCTTGAAAAGCATGAGTACAAATTCAGAATCTGTGCTGTAAATAAGGTTGGTGTGGGAGAAACTGCTGATATCCCAGGAACCATTATCTTAGAGGATAAACTTGAGGCACCAGATATTGACCTTGATGCTGACCTGAGAAAGATGATAACTGTCAGGGCTGGAGGCTCTCTCAGATTGTTTGTTCCTATTCGTGGAAGGCCAACTCCTGAAGTCAAGTGGGGAAAGGCTGAAGGTGAAATCAATGAGGCAGCTCAAATTGATATTACAAGCAGTTTCACCTCACTTATAATTGAAAATGTTAATAGATTTGACAGTGGAAAATACACTTTAACTCTGGAAAATGCCAGTGGAATAAAATCTGCATTTATTAGTGTCAGAGTATTAGATACTCCTGATGCACCTGAAAACTTCCGAGTGAAGGAAATAACAAAGAATTCAGTCACTCTTACCTGGGAGCCACCTTTGCTGGATGGTGGAGCTAAAATTAAATGCTACATTGTTGAAAAACGAGAGAGTACAAGAAAGGTATACTCTGCTGTTGCTACCTGCAACAAGATGACATGGAAAATTGAACCACTTCAAGAGGGAAGCAACTTTTTCTTCAGGGTTCTTGCTGAAAATGAAAATGGTATTGGATTGCCTGCAGAGACTCTAGATCCAATAAAAATATCAGAGGTGCCACAACCCCCTGGTAAAGTTTCCGTAATGGATGTTACACGAAAGAGTGTTTCTCTCAAATGGGAAAAACCAGAGCATGATGGAGGCAGCAGAATTACTCATTATGAAGTTGAAATGCAAGCAAAAGATCAAGATAAATGGTCTCCTTGTGCTCAAGTAAAATCTCTTGACATTGTAGTAACTAATTTAGCCCAAGGTGGGGAGTACAATTTCAGAATTATTGCCGTCAATGACAAGGGAAAGAGTGATCCCAGACCCTTGGCAAACCCTGTTGTTGCAAAGGACCTTGCTATTCAGCCCTCAGTAAGAACGAAACTTAGTACTTACAATGTACAGGTTGGGCATGATTTGAAAATTGAAGCCCGAATTGCTGGTCATCCAAAACCAACCATTACATGGACTAAAGATGGTTCAGCTCTGAAACAGACCACAAGAGTAAATGTTGCTGACACTGCACATCATACCACTCTTACCATCAAAGATGCAACAAGAGAAGATGGTGGTATGTATAACATTGCTGTGGCTAATGTACTTGGACAAGCAGAAGCCACTGTTGAAATAATCATACTTGAAAAGCCTGGCCCACCAACAGGCCCAGTCAAGATTGATGAAGTGAGTGCAGAGAGCATTACACTATCTTGGGACCCGCCAATATACACTGGAGGCTGCCAGATTTCAAATTATATTGTCCAAAAGAGAGACACCACCACCACTAACTGGGTAGTTGTTTCTGCCACAATAGCAAGAACCACACTTAAAGTTGGTAATTTAAAAACTGGAGCTGAATACCAGTTTAGAATTTTTGCTGAGAATAGGTATGGTAAAAGCTATGGCATTGACTCAGATCCAGTTCTTGCCCAGTATCCTTTCAAGGAGCCTGGGCCTCCAGGAACTCCATTTGTGTCTGCATTCACAAAAGAGTCTATGGTTGTTGAATGGCACAAACCAGTCTCAGATGGTGGAAGTGCTATTCTAGGATATCATCTAGAGAGAAAGGAGAAAAATAGCATTCTTTGGACAAAGACCAATAAAATACTAATTCAAGACACCAGATTTAAAACATTTCCTTTGGAAGAGGGCATTGAATATGAATTCAGAGTCTATGCTGAAAACATAGTTGGAATTGGAATGTGCAGCAAAGTCTCTGAAGGTTGTGTGGCACGTGACCCATGTGACCCACCAGGCACCCCTGTGCCAGTGATTGTGACAAGACACTCAGTGAAACTTAGATGGACACCACCGGAATATGATGGAGGCAGCCTTGTCACTGGATATGCTGTGGAGAAACGAGACCTGCCAGAAGGCCGTTGGATGAAAGCTAGTTTTACAAACATTCTTGAAACTGAATTTACAGTCACAGGCCTGACAGAAGACTGCAAATATGATTTTAGAGTTATTGCCAGAAATGGAGCTGGATCAGTTAGTAGACCCTCTGTGAGCACAGGCTCAATTACAGCTAAGGATGAAGTTGAACCACCAACCTATGAGGTTGCCTCAGAGTATAGCCAAATTTTGACAGTGAATGCCGGAGATACATTTACATTGGAAGCATCCATACTAGGAAAGCCAGTTCCAACAATGCAGTGGTTTAAGGGTGATGTGGAAGTTGAAAATTCAGCAAGAGCTGAGATCAAGAATACTGACTTCAAAGCAATTCTTGTCGTCAAAGATGCCATTCGAATTGATGGGGGGCAGTACACATTGCACCTCACTAATGTGGCTGGAACAAAATCTGTTTCTTTCAACATAAGAGTCCTTGATAGACCTGGACCCCCTGAAGGTCCTCTGACTGTCTCTGGTGTAACATCTGAGAAGTGTTCATTGTCATGGCTGCCTCCAAAACATGATGGTGGCAGTAGTATTTCTTATTATATCATACAGAAAAGAGAAACAAGTCGTCTTGCTTGGACTGTAGTTTCAGGTGATTGTGGAGCAACCATGTTTAAAGTTACTAAACTTCTAAAAGGAAATGAATACATTTTCCGTGTCATGGCTGTCAACAAGTATGGAGTTGGTGAACCACTTGAATCTGCACCAGTGATTATGAGAAATCCTTTTGTTCCACCTGGACCACCTAAAGAACTAGAAGTAACAAATATTTCAAGAGACTCTATGACAGTATGCTGGACTCGTCCTGAAACCAATGGTGGAAGTGAGATTGTTGGTTACATTGTAGAGAAGAGAGACAGAACTGGAGTGCGGTGGACAAAATGTAACAAACGCAGAGTCACAGACCTACGTTTCAGAGTCACAGGCTTGACAGAGGATCATGAATATGAATTCAGGTTATCTGCAGAAAATGCTGCTGGAGTTGGACAGCCAAGTCCACCAACTGTTTATTACAAAGCCTGTGATCCAACATTTAAGCCTGGCCCACCAACTAATGCACACCTTGTTGACACTACAAAGAATTCAGTCACAATTGCATGGAGTAGACCAATATATGATGGTGGTTTAGACATCCAAGGCTATGTTGTTGAGATATGTAAAGCTGATGAAGAAGAAGAATGGACCACATGTACTCCACCCTCTGGATTAAATGATACTAAATTTACAATAACTAAACTCACTGAACACCAAGAATACAAAGTTCACATATGTGCTCTTAATAAACTGGGTGTTGGTGAGCCAGTGTCTATCCAAGGAACTGTCAAACCAGTGGATAAAATGGATGCCCCTGAAATTGAGCTTGACACTGAGTTGAGGAAAGGTATTGTTGTGCATGCTGGAGGGTCTATGAGAATCAACATACCATTCAAAGGACGCCCCATTCCTGAGATAAACTGGACTAAGGATGAGGGAGATTTACCAGATAAAGCCCAAATAGAAAAGGGACTAGATTACACTCAGTTATCAATTGATATATGTGACAGAAATGATGCTGGAAAATATACTCTGACTTTGGAAAATAATGCTGGGACTAAATCAGCCTTTGTGTCAGTAAAAGTACTCGATACACCAGGTGCTCCACAGAACCTCGTTGTGAAAGATGTAACAAGAAACTATGCCACCCTCGTTTGGGAACCTCCCCTTATAGATGGTGGTTCAAAAATAAAAAATTATATAATTGACAAAAGAGAATCAAATAGACAAGGATTTGTAAACATTACTACCAAGTGCTCCAAGACCAGCTTCCGAGTGGGTGATCTGACAGACGGTGGTATTTATTACTTCAGAGTCATGGCAGAAAATGAATTTGGAATTGGTCTTCCTGTAGAAACAGAAGAATCTGTGAAGACAGCAGATCCTCCTTTATCTGTTGGCAAGGTATCTTTGACTGACGTGACAAAAACCACAGCATCACTTTCCTGGGATAAACCAGATCATGATGGTGGTAGTAGAATCCTGGGTTATCATATTGAAATGCAACCAAAAGGATCAGAGGAATGGACAATTGCCACAGTCACCAAAACCTGTGAAGGTACAGTGACAGGACTTAGTTCAGGACAAGAGTACCTCTTCAGAGTTTTAGCTTACAATGAGAAGGGAAAAAGTGATCCAAGGCCATTGGCTGCTCCTGTGATAGCCAAAGATGTTACTATTGAACCAAGCTTCAAACTACATTTCAACACATACAGTGTTCAATCAGGTGAAGATCTCAAAGTGGAAATACCATTTAGAGGGCGTCCAACTCCAAAGATTGCATGGATGAAAGATGGACAAGCCCTGAAAGAAACAACTAGATTAAATGTCTCAAGCAGCAGTTCTTCAACAGTTCTTAAAATTAAAGATGCAAATAGAGAAGACTCTGGCAAGTATATAGTTACAGCTACAAATAATATAGGTACGGTCACAGAAGAGATTGGCATAATCATTCTTGACAAGCCAGGCCCACCAGTCGGACCAGTTAAAATTGATGAAGTAAGTGCCACCTATGTTATCATCTCCTGGGAGCCACCAGTGTACACAGGTGGTTGTCAGATAAACAACTACATAGTGGAAAAACGTGATACAACCACTACTAACTGGCAGATTGTTTCAGCAACCATTGCTCGTACCACAATCAAAGTCACAAAGCTGAAGACTGGTTCTGAATATCAGTTTAGAGTGTTTGCTGAGAACAGATATGGAAAGAGCACATCGCTAGATTCAGCGCCAGTTGTGGTCAGTTATCCTTTTACTGAGCCTGCAGCTCCTGGTGCACCATTTGTTTCATCAGTGACAAAAGACCACATGACAATTGAATGGAAACCCCCCAGCAATAATGGAGGTAGCCCTGTTATTGGGTATCACCTTGAGCGTAAAGAAAAGAACAGCATCTTATGGACCAAACTTAGCAAGCTTCTTATCACTGACACTCGATTTAAAACAAATGGCCTGGAGGAGGGAATTGAATATGAATACAGAGTGTATGCTGAAAATAATGCAGGAATCAGTCCATCAAGCAAAGTCTCAGAAAGTGTTGTTGCACGTGATCCATGTGATTCCCCTGGAACTCCTGAAGCCATTGTTATCACAAGAAACCTAATAACTCTTCAGTGGGCAAAACCACAGTACGATGGTGGCAGTGCAATTACAGGATACATTATTGAAAGGAAGAAGCTGCCTGAAGGTCGTTGGATGAAGGCCAGCTTCACAAATATTATAGACACACAATTTACAATAACTGGATTGGAAGAAGAACAAAGATATGAATTTAGAGTAATTGCCAGAAATGCAGCTGGTATTTTAAGTGTACCCTCTGAAAGCACTGGACCAATTATTGCTCAGGATGAGATTGAAGCGCCATCTGTCTCCATGGATTCAAAATTTAAAGATGCTATCATTGTAAAAGCTGGTGAGTCCTTTATTATTGATGCCGACATTGCTGGAAAACCTCTTCCTGATATTATGTGGCTTAAGGATGGAAAAGAAGTTGACAGTGCTACACCCAGAACGGAGATTAAATCCACCATAACACGAACAGTTTTGACTGTTAAGGACTGCATTAGAGTAGATGGTGGTCATTTCCTCTTAAGTCTCAGTAACGTTGGTGGAACCAAACAGGTACCCATTATTGTCAAGGTTCTTGATAGACCTGGTCCACCTGATGGCCCTCTAAAGGTAACTGGTGTCACAGCAGAAAAATGTTATTTGAACTGGAGCCACCCATCACATGATGGTGGAGCTGGTATTTCTCATTACATTATTGAAAAAAGAGAAACCAGCAGACTGTCTTGGACAGTAGTGGAACCTAAAATTCAAGCAATTAGTTACAAAGTCACTAAACTCCTCCCTGGTAATGAGTATATATTCAGAGTCATGGCAGTAAACAAGTATGGAATTGGCGAACCACTTGAATCTGAACCTGTCCTTGCAAAAAATCCTTTCAACAAGCCTGGACCACCTTCAACTCCTGAAGCAAGTGCAATCACCAGAGACTCAATAGTCCTTACATGGGAACGGCCAGAGGATGATGGTAGATCACAAATTGATGGTTATGTTCTTGAGAAACGTGATAAAGAGGGTATAAGATGGACAAAGTGTAACAAGAAAAGACTGAATGACTTGAGATTCAGAGCTACTGGGCTTACAGAGGGACACTTCTATGAATTCAGAGTATCTGCTGAAAATGCTGCTGGTGTGGGCACACCAAGTGAACCATCTGAATATTACAAAGCTTGTGATGCAACTTATCCCCCTGGTCCTCCTAATAATCCTAAAATAACAGATCACTCAAGCACAACTGTTTCCTTGGCATGGAGTAGGCCAATTTATGATGGTGGAGCACCTGTCTCAGGATACATTGTTGAGGCAAAGGTAGTTAGTGACGATGAATGGACTGTGTGCACTCCACCAACCGGTGTGCAAACAACTCACTTCACCGTCAAAAAATTAAAGGAAAATGCAGAATACAACTTCCGTATTTGTGCACTTAATATTGAGGGGGCTGGAGAGCATGTTGATGTTCCAGGATCTGTAATTGCTGCTGAAAAACTTGAAGCTCCTGAGATAGAACTTGACACAGATCTTAGGAAATGTGTGATTGTGCATGCCAGTGCAACACTCCGGTTATTTGTCACCATAAGGGGAAGGCCAGAGCCAGAGGTTAAGTGGACAAAGGCAGATGGTACCTTACCAGAACGTGCTCAAATTGAAGTAACAGGCTCTTACACTGTGCTTGTTATTGACAATGTTAATCGATTTGATACTGGCAAATATGTTGTGACCCTTGAAAACAATAGTGGTACAAAATCTGCATTTATTAATGTCAAGGTCCTTGACTCTCCAAGTGCTCCAGTGAACTTTGAAATTAAGGATGTAAAGAGAGATTCTGTTCAGTTACAGTGGGAGCCTCCACAAATTGATGGTGGTGCCAAGATCACCCATTACATTGTGGAAAAGCGAGAATCTAAAAGGCTGGCATTCACAACTGTGACAAACAACTGTGTCAGAAATTCATTCAAGGTTGATGATCTCCAAGAGGGAGGTCTTTACCACTTCCGTGTATTGGCTGTAAATGAACTTGGTGTTGGTTTGCCTGCAGAGACCATAGAGGCTGTCAAAGTTTCCCAAGCACCCTTACCACCTGGTAAAATTACAGTTGTTGATGTAACTCGCCACACTGTTACTCTAGCATGGGAAAAGCCAGATCATGATGGTGGCAGCAAAATCACAGGGTACACAGTGGAAATGATGATTAAAGGATCAGATAAATGGACTGTATGTGCTACAGTAAAGGCACTGGAAGCCACAATTGAAGGACTTACAACAGGAGAGGAATACAGCTTCAGAATTACAGCACTTAATGACAAAGGAAAAAGTGATCCTAAACCCCTGGGAGCATCTGTTGCGGCAAGAGATATTACGATTGAACCCATTATTGATTTGCTGTTTAATATCTACAGTATAAAAGCTGGAGATGATCTCAAAATTGATGTTCCATTCAGAGGCAGACCTCCTCCAGAGGTTACATGGAAAAAGGATGGTCACTCATTGAAACAAACAACCAGAGTTAATGTGTTGACATCAAAGACATCATCAAAGATTGTCATCAAGGATGCAACAAGAGAGGATGTTGGAAAATATGAAATTACTTTAACTAATTCGATTGGTGTTAAATCAGCAGAAATATCTGTTATTGTTCTTGATAAACCAGGTCCACCAGGTGCAATCAAGGTCGATGAAATAAGTGCTGATTTTATTTCACTATCATGGGACCCTCCAATTTATGATGGTGGCTGTCAAATTAATAATTATGTGGTCGAGAAGAGAGATACGACCACTACAGCATGGCAAATCGTTTCAGCAACAGTTGCAAGAACATCAATCAAAGTAACTCGTTTGACACAAGGAACAGAGTATCAGTTCCGTGTTGCTGCAGAGAATCGTTATGGTAAAAGCCATGCAGTTGACTCTGCCCCAATTGTTGCACAGTACCCCTTCTCACCTCCAGGACCTCCAACCAGCCTTCACATTTCTCAAGCCACTAAATCAGGAATGCTAGTTACCTGGAACAGACCAGCAAGTGATGGTGGAAGTCCCGTAATTGGATATCACTTGGAATGCAAAGATCAGAGCGGCATTCTCTGGACAAAGATGAACAGAGGACCAATTACAGAAACTCAGTTCAAGGTAACTGGTTTGGAAGAAGGCCTCTTATATCAGTATAGAGTATATGCTGAGAATATAGCTGGCATTGGACCTTGCACAAAGGCATGTGATCCTGCTTTTGCCCGAGATCCATGTGCATCTCCAGGTCAACCAGTAGTTATGAACATCACAAGAACATCTATTTCTCTCTCCTGGGCAATACCTGAGTTTGATGGTGGAGCTAAGGTGACTGGCTACATTGTTGAACGCAGGGAACTTCCAGATGGGCAGTGGTTAAAGTGTAATTTCACCAATCTTCAAGAAACATTCTTTGACGTAACTGGCCTGATTGAAGATCAAAGATATGATTTCCGTGTAATTGCTAAGAATGCTGCTGGCTTACTCAGTGAACCATCAGAGAGTACAGGACCTGTGACTGTAAAAGATGATGTTGATCCACCACGCATCACAATTGAGGACAAGCTAAGACAGCTGGTTGTAGTGAAAGCTGGAGACTTACTCAGAATTGATGCAGAAATATCAGGACGTCCAATTCCTGTGATTTCATGGGCAAAGGATGGAAAAGAGATTGAAGCCAAGGCCAGATTTGAGATTTCTTCAACACTCACTAGTACAACACTAATTGTGAGAGATGCCATTAGACGAGACTCTGGGCAGTATGTTCTAACATTGCAAAATGTTGCAGGAACCAGATCTTTGGCAGTAAACTGTAAGGTCCTGGACAGGCCTGGCCCATCTGCTGGACCATTGGAAGTAACTGGTGTGACTGCAGAGAAATGTACATTGACTTGGGGACCACCTCAAGAAAATGGAGGTGCTGAAATTCAGCACTATATAGTTGAGAAACGTGAAACAAGCCGGCTTGCCTGGACTCTGGTCTATGCAGATATGAAGGCCACAACATGTAAAGTAACAAAACTGCTCAAAGGTAATGAGTATATATTTAGAGTTCGGGGAGTTAATAAGTATGGAACCGGTGAAGCTCTGGAGAGTGATCCTGTTAAGGCAATGGATCCATTTACAGTCCCTGCTGCACCAACAAATGTTGAAGTCACCAGTGTTACAAGTGAAGCAATGACAATTTGCTGGGAAAGGCCTGTCTCTGATGGAGGCAGTAGTATTTCTGGCTATGTAATTGAGAAACGTGAGAAATCTGGTCTTCGCTGGGTACGTGTCAACAAAAAGCCTGTTTATGACTTAAGAGTAAAAGCTTCCAATCTCCGTGAAGGATCTGAGTATGAATACAGAGTATTTGCAGAGAATTCTGCTGGTTTGAGTGCACCAAGTGTGCCTTGCCCATTAACAAAGGCAGAGGATCCATTGTTCCTACCATCACCTCCAGCTAAACCTAAAATAATTGATTCTTCTAAAACATCAATAACTTTGTCTTGGAACAAGCCATTATTTGATGGTGGCTCTCCAGTTACAGGATATATGGCGGAATACAGGAAAACCAATGATGATGACTGGACACTTGGTGTCAGTAACACTAAGAGTACAGAGTTCACTGTGGTGGGACTCACTTCAGGAGAAGAGTATGTCTTTGTAGTCAGATCAATTAACAAGATTGGTCCAAGTGAGCCAAGCCCTGAAACTGATCCACAGATAGCAAAGGACAGAGAAGATGAGCCAGTTTTCCTAATCAGTAATGAAATGAGGAAGACACTGATTGTCAAAGATGGCAGCTCATTTACACTTAGAGTCCCATTCAAGGGAAAGCCTGTTCCACATGTAATGTGGAACAAACCAGATGTTGATCTGAGAGTGAGGGCTGCTATTGATATAACCGATAACTGCACATCCATCACAATTGAGCAAGCTACAAGAGATGACTCAGGAAAATACACTGTAACCCTCCAAAATGTTGCTGGAACTGCTACACTGACATTGAGCGTAAAGGTCCTTGATTCCCCAGGCCCACCAGCCTGTATTGAAATAAAGGAAGTCACCAAGAGCTCTGCAACTATTACATGGGATACTCCTGAGAATGAAGGTGGTGCTCCAGTCAAGAACTACCTTGTTGATCTCCGTGAGGCAACTAAAATGGGTTGGACCAGGATTACAGACAGTTGTCCCAGGCTGACTTATAAAGTTAATGATCTTCAAGAAGGCGGTGTTTATTATTTCAGAGTTACAGGTGAAAATGAGTATGGTATAGGAGTTCCACTTGAGACCAAAGAAGGAACAAAGATTACAGGTAAAATAAAATTGTTTATTTTGTCTTTTCTGTAGCATATTTGTTTATTATTTCAAGTCTTTGATACATATATTTTGCTTATGTGATACTTTAAATTTTTTAGAAAAACCAAGTCCACCACCCAAGCTTGGAGTCACTGATGTCACAAAAGACAGTGTCTCACTAGCATGGCTTAAACCAGAACATGACGGAGGAAGCAGAATTACAAATTACCTGGTTGAGGCTCTTGAAAAAGGACAACAAAAGTGGATAAAGTGTGGTTCCACCAAATCAACTCACTTTGTTGTCTGTGGATTGAGAGAAAATGCTGAATACTACTTCAGAGTTCGGGCTGAAAACCATGCTGGACTTAGCGACCCCAAGGACATGGTTTTACCTGTGCTTGTAAAAGACCAGCTGGGCAAGTTATTTACTATCAATAATGTTTTATTTTTAAACATACACAATGTTTGATTGATTAGTTTTACATGATGTTAAATTATTATATAATCTTATTGCTTTCTTTAATCAACAGAGGCACCTGAAATTAACATGAAGGACTTCCAACACAACACTGCCTATGTTAAGGCAGGTTCAAATCTCAAGGTTGAGATCCCCCTCACTGGTAAACCTCTACCAAAAGTATCCCTCTCTAAGGATGGACAGGTTCTAAAGTCAACCATGAGATTCAACTCTGATGTGATAACTGACTCCCTAATAATTTCTTTGCGTGAGAGTGTTGCTTCAGATGCAGGCAGATATGATATCACAGCTTCCAACTCCAGTGGAACCACAAAGTCTTTTGTGAATATTGTGGTTCTTGACAGACCAACCCCACCAGTTGGTCCTGTTGAAATGTGTGATGTCACAGAGGACAATGTCAGTCTAAAGTGGTTGCCTCCTGCTTATGATGGTGGTAGCCCAATTACCAACTACATCGTTTTGAAACGTGAGACCACTACTGCACATTGGATGGAAGTCTCATCTGCAGTTGCACGGTGCACAATCAAGATCATGAAGCTGATTACTGGAGTTGAGTACCAGTTTAGAATAAGGGCTGAGAATCGCTTTGGCATCAGTGACCACATTGATTCACCGACTGTTACAGTCAGTCTTCCATACAGTGAGTAAAATTCTTCTCTACAACATAAGCTACAAATTGGTAAATACAAATGCATCTATGAGTATCTATGAAAACCTTTTCTATTTTATTTCAGCACTCCCCGTTGCACCTTCACAACCATGGGTGTCGGCTGTAACAAAGGAAAGTATTACTGTTAACTGGAAGCAGCCCTCTTCAGATGGTGGAAGCCATGTTTTTGGATATCACCTTCAGATGAAAGACAGAAACAGCATTCTTTGGCAGAAAGTTAACACAACTGTTATCCGTGCTACACATTTCAAAGTATCAAACGTGAACACTGGTCTGATCTATGAGTTTAAGGTTGCAGCTGAAAATGCTGCTGGTATTGGTCCAGTTAGCAAGCCCTCAGATCCTGTGCTTGCAATTGATGCTTGTGGTAAGCATTTAGTTTTCTGTAAATTGATTGTTTTATGTGCTTAATCCATTAATATTAATAATGGTAGTTTTCTTTTTGTGTAATCCAGTGGAAAAATTAATATTACTTGCCACTGTTTTTTCCCTACAGAACCTCCAAACAACCTCAGAGTCACTGATATCACAAAGAGTTCAATTAGCCTTGCATGGGACAAACCCTCATATGACGGAGGAAGTAAAATTACTGGATATTTGATTGAAAGGAAAGATGGTCCAAAAGGCAGATGGTCAAAAGCTAATTTGACAAATGTTAGTGACACAATGTTCACTGTATCAGGCTTGACTCAGAATGAATCTTATGAATTACGTGTCATGGCTAAGAATGCAGTTGGCTCCATTAGTAACCCATCTGCAACCGTTGGACCAGTCACATGTGTAGACACATATGGTGCCCCTGAGATTGAACTTCCTTCAGAATATCTTGATGTTGTGAAATACAAAGCAGGTGCTACAGTTGATCTTAAAATTAGGATTATTGCTAAACCTCAACCAACAATTGAATGGTACAAGGATGGAAAAGAGCTTGAGTCTGGTGCTCAGATTTCCATTTCCAACACCACTGAGTCTGCATGCATCTCAGTCAGGGAAGCCACCCGTTTGAATACTGGAACATATGAGCTCAAGATCAAGAACTCTTTAGGCTCAGCATATGCTGCTGTCAGAGTACTTGTCCAAGGTATGTTGCAAAGATTACTACTAAATACCTTTTTAATAACTCACATAATATCTAATATTAATTTTATTAATATTTGTGTTATTTTTGAATGACATTTTTATGTAGTTAATTTACTTTTTCCACATCTTGAAATCATTGCCTTAATGTGTTCATTGCTTCTGCCTAAATGAATATGTGACATTAACTAACTGCATGATTTGTATAATCTTAGAACTGTACATTTCTGCCACATGGACATTATTTTGACACAGTCACCTCTGATAACGGATCACTCTTAATTATAGAAACATTAATTTTCTGTAAAGCTGGTTTGAAACAATATGTATCATGAAAAGTTCTGTACAAAATAAATTTGTGATGCATTTATTAGCCCCGATTTGAACAAGTTTGACTGAATTTTTGCTCACTTTCATCAGACAAACCAGGACCCCCTGCTGGAGAGATACAGTTCAAGAAAATCACAGCAGATACTATGACTATCATGTGGGATCCTCCAGCTGATGAAGGTGGTGCAATGGTTACCCACTACATTGTAGAGAAACGTGAAACAAGCAGAATTTTGTGGTCCATTATCTCAGAAAAACTAGAAGACTGCATTGTCACAGTCCCAAGGCTAATTAAGGGCAATGAATACATATTCCGTGTTCGTGGTGTAAACAAATATGGAGTTGGAGATCCTCTGGAATCTAGACCAGTAATTGCACAGAATTCCTTTGGTAAGGAGATTTTAGTAATAAAAATGTTTTTTTTTTAAACAATAATTATTAAATGTGTTATCTAATATATAATGTAATCCCCCCCCCCCACAGTTCCTCCTAGTCGGCCTTCTAAACCCCAAGTCACTATGATTACCAGGTCAACAATGACTGTGGTATGGGAAAGACCAAGTTTAGATGGTGGCAGTGACATTGATGGATATTACTTAGAAAAGCAGGAGAAGAAAAGTCTACAGTGGTTCAAGGTTATTAAAGATCCAATTCGTGATACCAGACAGAAAGTCAGCAACCTCACAGAAGGAAATGAATATCAGTATCGTGTCTGTGCAATCAACAAAGCTGGAGCAGGCCCATATTCTGATGCGTCCATCTTCTACAAAGCTTATGACCCAATTGGTAAGCTCATTTTGTGGTTTCTTTTTATTGCTTTATTTTCCAGAATATGGATATAAATGTGTACAATGTATGCATTGATATTTAAAATAGAATTTACTATATATTCTTAATTGTTATTTTAGATCCACCAAGTGAGCCAACCAAACTCAGAGTTGTTGATTCAACAAAGACATCTATTACCCTTGGATGGGTCAAGCCTGTCTATGATGGTGGCAGTGAAATTACAAGCTATGCTGTTGAACAAAGAATGGCAGATGAGACCGAATGGGTCACCATAAGTTCTAAAGGAGAAGTAAGAACAACTGAATTTGTAGTGTCCCACTTGAAACCTGGAGTGTACTACTTCTTCCGTGTCTCTGCTGTTAATTGTGTTGGAACTGGACGTTCAATTGAGATGATGCAGCCAGTGCAAGCCAAAGATATTTTGGGTTTGTATTTTCTTGCTGTCTAAAACAATAAAGAAATTGTTTAATTATGATACTGTGAATCTGATCAAATATGTTTCTCCTTAATCTCGACAGAGGAGGCAGATGTGGATCTTGACATCTCAATGTCAACACAGTACATAGCAAAGGCTGGTAGAGATGTGGAGATTGTAATCCCTCTTAAGGGTAGACCTGCACCAAATGTAACATGGAGAAAGGGAGACAAAAACATTAGTGGTGATGCAAGATATGCCATCAGAAACACAGAATACTCAACTACACTTATAATTCCAAAGGTCACAAGGGATGACACTGGCAAATATCCTCTTGAAATAGAAAATGGGGTTGGAGAGCCAAAAACCATCACAGTGTCTGTTAAAGTGTTAGACACACCATCTGCTTGTAATAGGTTGATAGTGAAGAATGTGACACGAGGTAAACTCACTTTGAGCTGGGAACCACCTAATATAGATGGTGGTTCTCCAATCACAAATTATGTTGTTGAAAAGAAGGATGCTAAAATGAAGGCATTCACCATTGTGACAAATGAATGTGCTAATACAACCTGCAAGGTTGATGGTCTTACTGAAGAAATTTCCTATTTCTTCTGTGTTTCTGCTGAAAATGAATACGGTGTTGGTGATCCTTGTGAGACTGCACAGCCTGTGAGAGCAACCGAGATGCCTGGAGCTGTAAAAGACCTTGCACTGGTGGATTCAACTAATACATCTGTATCGTTGGCATGGACAAAGCCTGATCATGATGGTGGCAGCCACATTTCTGAATACATTATTGAGAAGAAAACAAAGGAAGAAGAAGCTTGGAGCATTGGTGGTACATGCAGGCGTTGCCAGTATGAGGTAACTCACCTTAAAGAGCTTTCAGAAGTTTACTTTAGAGTATTCGCAAAAAATGAGAAGGGTCGCAGTGACTTCTCTCAAATTGGACCTATCACTGTGAAGGAACTCCTTATACCGCCTGAGGCAAACCTTATTGACTATCCTAATTCAGAATTAAGTGTTCACATTGGACAAAATGTGAATATTGATTTGCCCTACAAGGGTAAACCTAAACCAATGATCCAGTGGATGAAAGATGATGTGCCACTCAAGGAAAGTGAACAAGTTCGTTTCAGACAAACAGAGAACAAGGCAAGTCTCATTGTAAGAAATGCAAGAAAGGAGAATGCAGGAAAATACACCTTGGTCCTTGATAACAAACTTGTCAAGAACTTCTTTGACATTAAAGTCATTACACTTGGGGCACCCTCTCAGCCTATAGGCCCAATTCGTTTTGATGAAATTAAAGCCCAGAGTATTATCATCTCATGGGATGAACCCCAGGATGATGGTGGTAGCGAAATCACCTGCTACAGTGTAGAAAAGCGAGAAACATCTCAAGCAGCATGGAAGATGGTTTGCTCTAGTGTGGTCAGGACCACATTCAAGTTACCAAACTTGGTTAAGGGTACTGAATACCAATTTAGGGTGCGTGCAGAGAACAAATATGGAGTAAGCGAACCTCTAACCTCATCAGATATGGTTGCTCAACACCAATACAAGCCACCAGGTCCACCAGGAAAACCTGTAGTATTTAATGTTACAAGTGATGGCATGACTGTTCAGTGGGAAGCCCCAGGATTTGATGGCGGTTCTCCAGTCACTGGATACCATCTTGAGAAAAAAGATAGGAACAGCTTATTGTGGATGAAAGTGAATTCCAGTGTTATCTCTGGAAGAGAATACAGAGTCATTGGACTAATTGAAGGTCTGGAGTATTCATTCAGAGTTTATGCGCAAAACAATGCCGGAATGAGTCCAGTCAGTGAACAGAGCAAGCACAAACTGGCAATCTCCCCTGTTGGTAAGTCTTAGTATTGTCTTTTTGCTTATGGTTTTAATTACTCTACAGTATTCATCTTTTTGCCAAATTTCCTTCTTTTCTTTTCTTCAAAATATCATTTTTTTTCTTTTTTAGATCCTCCTGGCACACCTAACTGCATTGATGTTACAAGAGACTCTGTAACACTTCAGTGGGAACCACCGAAGCGTGATGGAGGCAGTAGGATTGTGGCATACAGTGTTGAAAGGCGTCAAGGAAGAGCACGTTGGTTGAGATGCAATTTCATTGACATCAGCGAATGTCAATTTACTGTAACAGGCCTTGCTGCTGGTGATCGCTTTGAATTTAGGGTAACTGCCAGGAATGCTGTCGGAACAGTTAGTCCACCTTCTCAGTCATCTGGATACATCATGACCAAGGATGAAAGTGGTATGTACATACAAAGGCATCATGCGATAGACATTGTTCTATATTAAATATATACTAAATAATGGAACTTATTGTTTTTTTTTTCAGTCATCCCTGAGATTGAGTTTGAAGCTGAGAAGACTCTCACCATCAAGGCAGGAGAAAACATTAAACTCAACTGCAGTATAAGGGGACGTCCTGTACCTCAAGTCACATGGTATAAAGACGGAAAGGAAGTTGATAAAATGCTGGTTGACATCACAACTGTTATTGGATCAAGCTCACTGTTCATCAGAGATGCTGACCGCAATGACCGTGGTATCTACACAGTCGTGGCCAAGAACAGTTCCAGCACAACAAAAGTGGATGTTCTTGTCAGAGTACAAGGTATGACCTAAAATCAGCTTTGACTTATAGTTTTAATAAAGCTGTTCTGGATTTGGTCATTGCTTATTTTCACCTTTTTGGTCATTGTGTTATTCAGATACCCCTGGACCACCTGAGGGCCCACTTCGCTTCACAAATATATCTGCAGAAAAAGCAACACTTTGGTGGAGCCCACCTGAAAATGATGGCTGTGCACCTATCACTTATTATGTAATTGAGAAGCGTGAGACTTCCAGAATTTCCTGGGCACTTGTAACATCCAAGTGTGAAGCCTGCTCCTTTAATGCCACAAAACTGATTAAAGGCAATGAATATCAGTTCCGTGTATCTGCTGTCAATAAATTTGGTGTGGGCAAGCCACTAGAGTCTGATCCAATCATTGCTCAGATGCAATACAGTAAGTAAAAACCTTTGTTCTTGATCCAATCATTTTAATTTAGTTCTGGTTATTTTTTACTTTAACACATTTTGATATCTCACAGCGGTACCAGATGCTCCTGGAACACCTGACTGCACTCATGTGACAGGAAACAGTATCACTCTATGCTGGACAAGACCAAGACATGATGGTGGAAATGAGATTAAGCAATACATTCTTGAAAGACGAGAAAAGAAGAGCTTAAGATGGGTGAAGGTTTCTGCAAAGAGACCAATAACTGAGCTTAGGCATAGAGTAACAAACCTTACAGAAGGAAATGAATATGAATTCCGTGTTATGGCTGAAAATGGTGCTGGAATTGGACCTGCAAGTGGTACATCCAGATTGTTCAAATGCAGAGAACCAACAAGTGCACCCAGTGCACCAACTCTGGTGAAGGTCATTGATTCCACCAAGATGTCTGTTACCTTGGAATGGATCAAACCAGTATTTGATGGTGGTATGGAAATAATTGGTTACATTATTGAGATGTGCAAGGCAAGCCTTGAGGAATGGCACAGAGTCAACAACCAGACTTGCATCCACACACATTACACAGTAACAGAGTTAGAACCTGGTGAAGAATATAAATTCCGTGTGTGTGCAGTCAATGGTGCTGGCAAGGGAGAATTCTCTGAGACTCCAAATGTAGTACAAGCAGTTGATAGACTGACCTCACCTGAAATTGATATAGATGCAAACTTTAAGCAGACACATGTTGTGAAGAGCGGTGGAACGGTTACACTTCATATTCCCTTCCGTGGAAAACCAGCCCCACTTGCCACATGGACAAAGGCAGATGGAGATCTTGGTGTAATGGTCGATATTAATACCACAGACACATTTAGCACTTTGACAATTGAAAATTGCACCAGGTATGATGCTGGCAAGTATACACTCTCTCTCGAAAACAACAGTGGTCGTAAAGCCATTACATTAACAGTCAAAGTGTTAGATACACCTGGCCCTCCTGGACCTCTCTCATTCAAGGATGTGACAAGAGGTGCTCTGACACTCATGTGGGATGCTCCATACAATGATGGAGGTGCACGTGTTCATCACTACATTGTTGAAAAGCGAGAGGCAAGTCGATTAAGTTGGCAAGAGGTCAGTGAAAAGTGTACACGTCAAATATTGAGAGTGACCAACCTTGATATTGGCGTAGCCTATTTCTTCCGGGTTATTGCTGAAAATCAGTATGGAAAAGGTGAGCCATTTGAAATGACAGAACCCATTATAGCCACAGAAGAACCTGCACCTCCTAAGCGACTGGATGTCATTGATACTACATCCTCAACAGCCAGCTTAGTATGGATTAAGCCTGAGCACGATGGTGGAAGCCGCATTACTGGTTACATTGTTGAGACTAGAAAGAAGGGTTCTGATCACTGGGTTGTAGGTGGCCAAACCAAATCTTTGAAAATGGTTCTTGAAGGCTTGGTTGAGAACACAGAATATGAATTCCGTGTTAAGGCTCAGAATGATGCTGGCATTAGTCACCCACGGGATGCGCTAGCCTCTGTCATTATAAAGGAGCCACGTATAGAGCCAACAGCGGATCTCAGTGGCATAGAGAAACAGCTTATCACTTGCAAAACCGGAAATTCCTTTGCCATTGATATTCCAATCAGTGGCAGACCAGCCCCCAAGGTAACGTGGAAGCTTGAAGAAATTAAACTTAAAGAAACAGACAGAGTGTCGATTAAGATTTCTAAAGACAGAACAACTCTACTGGTTAAGGATGCCAAGAGAGGGGACAGTGGAAAGTACTATCTCACACTTGAAAATGCAGCTGGATCAAAAACATTCACTGTCACTGTTAATGTCATTGGTAGACCATCCCCACCAACTGGACATGTTGAAGTTTCAGGAATATCATCAGAATCCTGTGTATTGACTTGGGGAGAACCTACAGATAATGGTGGAACAGACATAACCAATTATATTGTTGAGAAACGTGAGTCTGGCTCCACCACATGGCAGGTTGTGAATTCAAGTGTGAAACGGACCACCATCAAAGTAACTCATCTCACGAAGTACATGGAGTACACTTTCAGAGTCTGTGCTGAGAACAAATTTGGTGTTAGCAAGTCTATTGAATCTCAAGCTATTGTTGCTGAGCATCCATTCAGTGAGTATTTAATATTATATATAACTTTTATTTATTAATGACATAGATCAAAAACAATGCTGTATTTATTTTTGTTGTCTTCTATCTGATAAGTGTTACATTTCTGTTTTCAGTCTCACCAAGCCCACCAACTCGCCCAGATGTAGTTTCAGTGTCTGCTAATGCAATTTCTATCCGCTGGGATTTGCCATATCATGATGGTGGAAGCCAAGTAACTGGATACTGGATTGAGAAAAAGGAGCGTAATACAATTCTGTGGGTGAGGGAGAACAAAATGCCTTGCCTTGAGTGTCACTACAAAGTCTCTAACCTTATTGAGGGCCTTGAGTATCAGTTCAGAGTATATGCAATGAACATCGCTGGTTTGAGTAAAGCAAGTGAACCATCAAGACCAGCACTGGCTCTAAATCCAGTTGGTAAGTTTTTTTTGTTGTTGTTGCTTTCTATTGTCATTTATACATATTGTTTTTATTCATGACTTAATATTTATCAAGTGTTTTGTCTGCATTTTCAGATCCACCTGGCAAACCAGAGGTTTACGATGTAACTAAGACATCAGTGTCTATTAGATGGTCCATACCATTCAATGATGGTGGCAGCAAGATTGTTGGATATGTGGTTGAACGCAAGGCATTCAGTGATGATGAAGCTCGTTGGTTGAAGTGTAACTACACTACAATCACGGACAACTTCTTTACTATTACATCACTCCATGAGGGAGAGCAGTATGAATTCCGTGTAATTGCCAGAAATGGTGCTGGAGTCCACAGTATGCCATCTGAATCAACAGGACTTATCACATGCAAGGATGAATATAGTAAGATGGTTTACTTTACTGATGCATACTTACAGTATCTGTAGAAACACACATATCTAATATTTGGATGTCTGTTAATACATTTTATGTTTTTATTTCAGCACCACCAAAGGCTGAGCTGGATAGTAAACTTGTGAGTGAGATGATCACTATTAGAGCAGGATCAGACCTGGTTCTTGATGCTGCTGTTGGTGGAAAACCAGAGCCTAAGGTTTTTTGGGCCAAGGGTGACAAGGAGCTGGAACTCGGAGAGAAATACTCACTGACATACACAAGTACAAGAGCGATGGCAATCATTAAGTCATGTGATAGAAATGATACTGGAAGATACATCCTTACTGTGAAGAATGCAAGTGGAATAAAAACAGCTGCTGTCAATGTGAAAGTACTTGGTAAGAACGTAATAAATCACATACTGTTTCATTCAAACTACCTTTTATTGGCTGTATATTTAATTTGAAAATCTTTTGTATTTAAGATACACCTGGTCCACCTGAGGGTACAATAATAATTAGCAGGGTCACAGAAGAGAAATGCACAGTTTCCTGGCGGATTCCTCAGGAGGATGGTGGAGATCGTGTTACTCACTATATTGTTGAGAGACGTGAGACCAGCAGACTCAACTGGGTCATCATGGAACCTGAATGCAAGACACTGTCTTGTATCAGCACAAAACTGATCAAGAACAATGAGTACATTTTCCGTGTCAGAGGTGTAAATAAGTATGGGCCTGGTGTACCCCTAGAATCTGAACCAGTTATTGCAAGAAATGCATACAGTAAGTGTAATTATGATTATTATGTATTAATGTTTTCATTAATATTTATAGTTTGCCCACAGTAACAAGGACAAAGTATTAATATATGTTTGTAATTTACATTATAGCTGTTCCAACACCTCCGGGAGCACCAGAGATTACTGCTGTTGGAAAAGAACATGTCATTATTGAGTGGCTGAAGCCAGAGAGTGATGGTGGAAGTGAAATCATTAACTACCTTGTGGATAAACGTGAGAAGAGTAGTGTTAGATGGACAAGAGTGAACAAAACCTACACCATTTATGATACACGCCTCAAAATCACTGGTCTCCTTGAGGGTAGCGATTATCAGTTCCGTGTTGCAGCTGTCAATGCTGCTGGCACCAGTGTTCCAAGTGATGCATCTCAGTATGCTCACTGTAAAGACCCCACATGTAAGTAACACTGACCTGCATGGCCTAAAAAAAAATCTTAAACACAGAAAAATAGTAACATGCCTAACCTGCCCCCTCATTTTACAGATACCCCAGCTCCACCATCAGTTCCTCGTGTTACAGACACCACAAAACACAGTATTAGCATAACATGGACACGACCAATGTATGATGGTGGATCCGATGTCACAGGCTATGTTGTTGAGATTCTGGAGGAGGGAACAGAGCAATGGTATAGAGCCACCCAGAAGATACTGACAAGTACTCAATACACAATAGCTGGTCTGGCAATTAACAAAAAGTACAGCTTCAGAGTGGCTGCAGTCAATGCTATGGGTACTGGAGAGTTCAGTGAAGGCAGTATTGAGGCTGCACCGTCAGAGAAAATCGGTAAGATTTTTTTAAAGAACTACATGGTTAATAGCTATAATCAAGCTATTAAAGCCTTCCAAAGGTCTATTTTTGATGTGGATTTAATGAATGAAATTTGTTATTGCTATGCTCTCAGAAATCCCTGATATTGAGCTACCTGACGAACTGAAGAAGACTGTTTGCATCAGAGCTGGCAACACTTTACGTCTTCATGTAATTACAACTGGAAGACCTGCACCAGTTGTTACCTGGAGAAAGCTTGGAATTGACCTACAGACCCGTGGATTCATAGATACCACAGAAAACACTACAGCTTTAATAGTGGAGAAGGTTCATCGTTACGATGCTGGAAAATACACACTTGAGGCAGAGAATCCATCTGGCAAGAAAATAATTACCATTCTTGTCAAAGTTTATGGTGAGTAAATTTATGCAATTACAAATGAATACTGTGCATTCACTAAAATTAAATAATCCATATGTAACTTATAGCAACTTATGCTTAAAACTGTTTAAAAATTGATTTGTAGATACTCCTGGACCATGTGGTGCAGTAAATGTTAAAGATTACACAAAAGAGTCTGTTGTAATCACATGGGATGTGCCTACTGTTGATGGAGGTGCTCCCATCAACAACTACATAATTGAGAAGCGAGAAGCTTCAATGAAATCTTACAAAACAGTGACAACCGAATGCAAGAAGACATTATACAGAATCACTGGACTGGAAGAAGGAACACAATACTTCTTTAGGGTATTGCCTGAGAACATATTTGGTATTGGAGAACCTTGTGAAATTACTGATTCAGTATTGGTTTGTGAAGTTCCATCTGTTCCTCAAGATCTGTATGTAACTGATATTACAAAATCTACTGTCATTCTTGGATGGGAAAAGCCACTTCACGATGGAGGCAGCAGACTTTCTGGTTATGTTATTGAAGCCTGCAAAACAGGAAGTGACCGCTGGATGAATGTTGCTAATGTGAAACCATCTTTGCTACAGCACACAATTGTCTCACTGAATGAAAATGAGCAATATCTGTTCAGAATCAGAGCTGAAAATAGCAGAGGGGTTAGTGAGTCCAGAGATCTTATGACACCTGTAACAATACAGGAACAGAGAGGTAAGATATCATTGAAACTGATAAATGACATGAGGAAAGCTGTAATTAATTATTGTTTTATATTATTTATTGTTTCTTTCAAACTTTAATTATTGTTTATTTCTATTTCCATTACAGTCATGCCAAAGATTGACTTGACTGGCATCCCACAAAAGATTGTCAGTGTGCCAGCTGGTAAACCAATTGTGCTCAACATTCCCATTAAAGGTAGACCTGCACCAGTGTGTTCCTGGTTCTTTGGTGGAGTCAAGATGAAGGACAAGCTTGACGGCATCAAGATTGAGACAACTGCTAAATTCACTAAACTGACAGTCCGTGAAACCACAATTGATGATACTGGTGACTACACTCTTGAAGTGAAAAATGTCACTGGAATAGCAACTGAGGTCATCAAGGTTATCATTCTTGGTGAGAAACAATTTACTTTTCCCTACAGCTTTTTGTAGCTACATTTAAAGTGTTTTTGAAATTTACCAAATGTATTTCTTCCTTAGATAAACCTGGAGTACCTGTCGGGCCTATGAAAATTGAGGAGGTTGATGCCACATCTGTAACCTGCAGCTGGGAACCACCACTGAAGGATGGAGGCGCAAATGTCAGTGGATACATTGTTGAACAGAGAGATGCGCATCGACCTGGATGGATGCCAGTGTCTGAATCTGTCACAAGACCCATGTTCAAATTTACAAGACTTGTGGAAGGAACTGAATATGTATTCCGTGTTGCTGCGACAAATCGTTTTGGCATTGGCGGGTTCTTGCAATCTGAAGTTGTTGAGTGCAAGAGTGCCAAAAGTATGGATTTTTCTTACCTCTGATGTTTTCTATTTCTATTTACATTTAATTTATTTAAAAATAAATGTATTAAATTGTTATCTTTTTTTCTAGCTGTACCTGGAGCACCCAGCACGCCTGAAATACTTGATGTGTCTCATGATGGCATGACTCTTACTTGGACACCACCCGAGGATAATGGTGGTTCTACTATTGCTGGCTACATTATTGAGCGAAAAGAGGCGGGATCCGACAGATGGATTCGTATCAATAAGAATCCAGTGACCATGACAAGATACAGAGCAACAGGACTTATCGAGGGTCTTGAATATGAATATAGAGTCACAGCTATCAACTCTAGAGGCTCTGGAAAACCAAGTACAAACTCTAAACCAACTATTGCAATGGATCCTATCGGTATGTACAAAGGACATATACAGTACAAGTAAATCGAGTTGTCAATAGAACAAACATGACTGTTGTGTTAAATTTTTTCTCTTAAACAGAGCCTCCTGGTATTCCACTGAACCCAAGAGTCACAGATGCCACAAGAACATCAGTTTCACTTGCTTGGTGTCCTCCGGAGGAAGAGGGAGGTGCTGGTATAACTGGCTATCTAATTGAGATGCAGAAGGTTGACCAGGTTGAATGGACAAAATGCAACACAACACCAACAAAGATTTGTGAATACACATTGACACACATGCCTCAGGGAGCTGAATACAAGTTCCGTGTGATGGCATGTAATGCTGGTGGAGCTGGAGAACCAGCTGAGATTCCAGGGGTGGTCAAAGTTACAGAAATGCTTGGTAAGATGAAATATATATATATATATATATATATTATTATTATTATTTTGTCATGCATGTATAAGACAGTGCATATTTGTTTTGTAAAAACTGTATTTTGTTTTCAGAATATCCTGATTTTGAGCTGGATAAAATCTACCAGGAAGGCTATGTTGTCAGGCAAGGTGGTGTCATCAGGCTATCTCTGCCCATCAAGGGCAAACCCTTCCCAACATGCAAGTGGACAAAGGAAGGTCGTGACATTGCTCACAGAGCTATGATTGCAACCAGTGAAGAACGAACTGAGCTTGTGATTAAGGAAGCCCACAGAGATGACACTGGCACCTATGACCTTGTGTTGGAAAACAAATGTGGAAAGAAGGCTGTCTATATTAAGGTTAAAGTTATTGGGCGCCCAGATCCACCTGAGGGTCCTCTTGAATTTGATGATATTCAGGCACGTTCAGTCAGAGTGAGCTGGAGACCACCCTCAGATGATGGAGGCTCTGATATCTTTGGTTATATTGTGGAGAGGCGAGAGGTGCCTAAAGCAGCTTGGTACACTGTTGACTCGTGTGTGGTTGATACATCACTTGTGGTCAAGGGACTGAAGGAGAATGTTGAATATCACTTCAAGGTTACAGCAGAGAACCAATTTGGCATAAGCAAATCCTTGAAATCGGATGAATCTGTTACACCAAAGACTCCTCTTTGTAAGCATTTTTATCATTGCTATTTTTAACATCTTTCTTAGTAACCCTTTTTAAATGACTGTAAATAACAATGATTATTGTATTGTGTTGTTTGTTTTGCAAAAAGGTCCACCAGAACCTCCTAGTTTCCCTCCAGAAATCATGAATGTTACAAAGACCAGGGTTGGCCTGTCCTGGTCAAGACCAAAGGATGATGGTGGATCTCGTGTATCTGGATACTATGTTGAGAGAAGAGAGGTTTCCACTGAGAAGTGGGTGCGTCATAACAAGACTCATATCACGACAACAATGTATACTCTCACTGGTCTCATCCCTGATGCAGAGTACCAGTTCCGTGTGATTGCTCAAAATGATATCGGTCAAAGTGAGCCTGGACCGGTATCCGAGTCAGTTGTGTGCAAAGATCCATTTGGTATGTAACCCTCCCCCTCTCCCTTCCAAACAAGTTAATAGTTTGCCTTAATTAAAAAATATACAAAGTACTTTTACATGCTTAATCTGTTCTCTGTGTTCAACAGATAAGCCAGGTCAACCCGGTGAGATTGACATCATCTCTATAACCAAGGACTGCATAACCATTCACTGGTTACGTCCTGAATCTGATGGTGGAAAAGAGATCTTTGGGTACTGGATTGAATACAGGCAAGCAGGTGAAAGTGCCTGGAAGAAATGCAACAAAGAGCGTTCAAAGGACAGACAGTTTACCATGGGTGGACTCATGGAAGCTACAGAGTACAAGTTCAGAGTGTTTGCTGAAAATGAAACTGGACTAAGTAGACCGAGAAGAATGGCAATGGGCATTAAAACCAAACTGAGTGGTAAGTTAACAAAATATTACTTTGATTTTTTTTTTTTTTCTTCTGAAAATAACATTTGCAAAGTGACTAACATTTTCAATTTATCCTCTAGTTGGAGAGGCTCCATGCTTGAAAGAGGAAATCAAAGATACTACCACTAAACTAGGAGAATCTGGAACAATGATATGCCAAATTATTGGAAGACCTCTTCCTGAAATCAAATGGTATAGATATGGAAAGGAGTTGATCCAGAGCCGAAAATACAAGATGAGCTCTGATGGACGAAATCACTCTCTAACAGTATTGACAGATGAACAAGAAGATGAAGGCTTGTACACATGCAGAGCTATCAATGAAGCGGGTGAAATTGAGACCAGTGGCAAGCTCTTGTTGCAGGCTGCACCACAATTCCATCCTGGATTCCCACTGAAGGAGAAATACTATGCAGGTTGTGGTACAAGCCTACGTCTCCATGTTGTCTACATTGGTCGCCCTATTCCACAAATCATGTGGTTCTATGGCAAGAAGCCTCTTAATCCATCTGAGAATGTCATAATTGAAAACACCGAAAGTTACACTCACTTAGTTATCAGAAATGTCCAGCGTAAGACAAATGCTGGAAGATATAAGGTGCAAATGAGCAACAAATTTGGCACAGTGGATACTGTCCTCCGTGTTGAAATCCAAGGTATATTGAAGCCTATTTTTAATCAAAGATAAATACCCAACTGGCAATAGACATTTTTCCATGAAAATATGTTAGCAAATGTAACAAATACTGTCCCTGTCTTTTCAGATAAGCCTCTCATGCCTGAAGGACCAGTTGTTGTTGATGCTCTCTTGAAGAGTTCTGTGATCATTAGCTGGAAACCACCCAAGGATGATGGTGGATCAATGATCACAAATTATATTGTAGAGAAATGTGAAGCAAAAGAGGGTGAACAATGGCATCTTGTGTCATCAGCTGTCTCTGGAACCACATGCCGTGTTCCAAACCTTATTGAGAGTGCTGGATATTACTTCCGGGTTTCTGCACAGAATCAGTATGGAATAAGTGAACCTCTTGAGATTCCATCTGTTGTCATTATCAAGAGTCCATTTGGTAAGTTTCATGGATTAGTGCTCTTAAACAGTCTCTCTCTCTCTCTCTCTCTCTCTCTATATATATATATATATATATAAACAAATTATACATTGTCTAATTTAATTATTAATCTATGTATCAAATTTATTCCTCTTTATTTCTTAAAACAGAGAAACCTGGAGTTCCACAACAACCATTCGTTTCTTCTGTAACAAAGGATGCATGTGTTGTTTCTTGGAAAGCACCAACCAGTGATGGAGGTGCCAAAATTAAGAACTATTACCTTGAAAAAAGAGAGAAGAAACAGAACAAATGGATTGCAGTTACTACAGAAGAAATCCATGAGACATCTTACACTGTTAAAGGCCTTCTTGAAGGTTTTGAATATGAATTCCGTGTCAAATGTGAAAATATTGGTGGAGAGAGTGACTGGAGTGAGATTTCAGAACCAGTCATTCCAAAATCAGATACAGCTCTCCGTGCCCCGTTCTTCAAGGAAGAACTGAGAGACATGTGTGTCAAATACAGGGCAACTGCAACCTTCGTCACAAAGGTTATCGGACATCCCAAGCCAGTGGTCAAATGGTACATGAATGGCAAAGAAATTTTGCCAGATGGAGAGAAAATAAAGATCCAAGAATTCAAAGGTGGTTACTTTCAACTTGTTATCACCAATGCTGATGAGAATGATGCAGCTATTTACCAAATTAGAGCTACTAATCAGCTTGGATCAATCTCCAAAAGTATGAACCTAGAGGTTGAGGGTAAGTATTTCTAATTGTTTGTTTTGAACATTGTTTATTCAACCTGAGTACTTTTCTAAAACTAATATCTGTACATCTTCTAAAACTAATATCTGTATACTTTTAGAAACCTGCCGTACTGCTTATCTCATTTGTCTTTTGTCTTATGATTGTTTTTTTTTTTTCTAGTCCCTGCCAAGATTTACTTGCCATTACATCTTCAAGGCATGGGAGCTGTTCATGCCATTCGTGGTGAAGTGGTTACCATTAAGATTCCAATTAGTGGCAAACCTGATCCTGTTGTGACATGGCAAAAGGGACAAGAGATGATTAATAATACAGCTTATCATCAAGTGATTATAACAAGATCATTCACCTCCCTGGTGTTCCTAAAGGGAGTACAAAGGAAGGATTCCGGCTATTACATCATTTGTGCCAAAAATCGATTTGGTGTGGATAAACAGACAGTTGAACTTGCTGTTGCTGATGTCCCTGATCCACCAAAACATGTTAAAGTCAGTGATATTGGCAGAGATACACTCACCCTCACTTGGAGTCCTGGAAATGATGGTGGAAGTGAAATTATCAATTTCATTATAGAAAAGTGCCCTTCCACTGGAGACAGATGGATTCGTGTTGCTCAGACATCTGAGCCCCAATACACGGTGATGAGTCTCTTTGGCAAAACAAAATATCAGTTCCGTGTGATTGCAGAAAACCAATTTGGCTTGAGTTCTCCATCTGTGCCAACTGATCCTGTGACAACAAAAGAAGACAAGTTAGCAATTCGAAACTATGATGAGGAAGTGGATGAAACAAGAGAGATTACAAAGGAGGAGGCACCACATTCAAAAGTCAAACATCTGCCATCTCTGTACACAATCTCTGAGGAACTTGCACGCAATGGACAGTTTGGCATTGTACATCGCAGTATAGAAATTAGCTCCAAGAAGACATTCTTGGCAAAATTCATCAAAGTTAAAGGTGCTGATCGAGAGCTGGTTGCAAGAGAAATTGAGACACTCAATATTGCAAGACATAAAAACATTGTTTATCTTCATGAATCCTTCGATAGCCTGGAAGAATATGTCCTTATCTATGAATTCATATCTGGTATGGACATCTTTGAGCGTCTTGGTACAAATTTTGACCTCACAGAGCAAGAAATTGTTCGGTATATGAGACAAGTGTGTGGAGCCCTGAAGTTCTTGCACAGTCACAACTACTGTCATTTTGATATCAGACCTGATAACATTGTTTACTCTACAAGGAAGAGCAATACAATCAAGATCACTGAAATGGGACAAGCTAGGTTGCTTACACCTGGAGAAAACATCAGGATTCAGTTCACTGCCCCTGAGTACTGTGCACCTGAAATCCACAACAGTGATTTTGTCACCACTGCCACTGACATGTGGTCTGTAGGTGTGCTTGCATATGTCCTACTTAGTGGACTTAATCCATTTGCTGCTGAATCACACCAGAAAATGGTTGAGCACATTTCAAATGCAGAGTATGTGTTTGACAGTGAAGCCTTTAAAGAGACCAGCCTTGAGGGTATGGACTTTGTTGACAGACTGTTGACTAAAGACCGCAAGCTACGTATGACTGCCTCTGAAGCTTTGGAGCACCCTTGGCTCAAGATGAAATTGGAACATGTTAGTTCAAAGGTCATCAAGACTTTGAGACACAGAAGATACTACCAATCACTGGTGAAAAAGGAATGGATTGCTGTTATTTCAGCAGCACGTGTTGCCTATGGTGGTGGATACAGAAACCAGAGAAATGTTTCAATTGGCAGAGTGAAAGTTGGGCATCCTGAACAAGGCTTGAGAGCAAGTCCTGTCATGCATGGCTCTGCTGAAGAGGGAGGACATGTCAGGTTTGTGTGCTGCATTGAGAACTATGACAGAAACACCGAAGTGACCTGGTACTTTGGTTCCCGTAAACTGACTGCAAGCCACAAATATGAAATCAGTTACACAAATGGAGTTGCTAGCATCTATGTTAAAGACATTGAAGAATGTGACGATGGATTATACAGATGCAAGGTTGTCAGTGAAGACAGGGAGGACAGTGCATTTGCTGAGTTGTTTGTTGAAACTGTCAGGTCTTACCGAGAATACTATCTGGGACGCTCACTCAAGAAACCAAGGCGTAGAATTGACAAAACAAAAATTATGCAGAGGCCACCAGAGTTTACTTTGCCATTGTACAACCGTGCTGCATACATTGGTGAAGATGTGCGCTTTGGTGTAACAATTACAGTCCATCCAGAGCCAAGTGTTACATGGTTAAAGGCCGGGCACAGAATCAAACCAGATCCTAAAAAATACACATTCACAAGCGACAAGGGTCTTTATCAACTCATGATACACAATGTTGACCTCAGTGATGATGCTGAATACACTGTTGTAGCAAACAACAAGTTTGGTGAGGACAGTTGCAAGGCCCGTCTCACTGTAACACCACATGTTGTTGCCGAGGACACTATGAGACCAATGTTCAAACGTCTCTTAGCTAATATTGAGTGTGTTGAGGGTCAAAGCGTCCGCTTTGACTTGAGAGTATCAGGAACCCCAGCACCAACTCTAAAATGGGAGAAAAATGGTAAACCTCTTGAGTTCAGACCACAAGTTGAAGTCGTTCAAGAGGATGTAGAACATCATGTTCTACATATCAGAGAAACCCTCATAGAGGATTCAGGCACATACAGAGTCACTGCAACAAATACAGCTGGATCAGCAAGTTGTCAAGCTACTCTCAAAGTTGAACGCCTGACATACACAAGGAGGGAGTTTAAGAGTGAGGAAGAGAGGCAGAAGTATGTAAGGAACCAAATAGAAAAGACACTGAAAATGGCACAACAGTTTTCAACAGCAGAGGTTGTTACTCTTAACCCTGTAGCACAAGAAGCTTTGAAGGAAGCTGCTGAATTATATAAACCTGCAGTCAGCACCAAAAATGTGCAGGGTGAGTTTGACATCTCTGATAAAGAGGATCAAGAAATAAAGAAAATAAAAGAGGAAGAGAAGAAGATGCGTATGCCTTATGAAATCCCTGAAGCTCGTGCTCATGATCCAACTGTTCTCAGTGAAGATAAGTTGATAAAGCACTTTGTGCCCTTATCTGACATGAAATGGTACAAGAAACTACGTGACCAGTATGAGATTCCTGAGAGAATGGAAAGAATTGTTCAGAAGAGACAGAGGCGTATTCGTCTTTCCAGATGGGAGCAATTTTATGTCAAGCCATTGCCTAGAATAACTGATCAGTACAGACCAAAGTGGCGCATTCCAAAAATTACACAAGATGATCTAGAGACTGTTCGACCAGCAAGATCATCACCATCCCCTGAGTCAGAGGCATCATTCAGACTGAGGAGACGCTCTCTAGGAGATCTTTCAGATGAGGAGCTCCTCGAGGGTGAGGACTATCTGACACTAAAGAGAACTGAAAAAGAAAGGCAAGAGCTTGAAGAAGAACTAGAACTTGGCTTCTTTGTCTCCCCACCCAGTGGAAGCCCCGTCTGCTTTGAGCTGTTTGCACTGCATCATGCCTCACCAAGACCTGTTCACAAAGATGAAGTGAGACACATAGAAGAAACAAGACATGTAACAACAACTGAAAAAGCTCGAGGTTCTCCTCCTCCCATTTCACATTTCATGAGGAGGAGGAGATCATTGTCTCCAACATACATTGAACTGATGCGCCCTGTCTCTGAACTCATCAGACAACCTCGTACACGCATCTCAACAGAGGCTGAAGTTGAAATTATTGAAAGAAGATCACCCACCCCTGAGAGGACATGTCCTCGATCACCAAGTCCTGTGTCAACTGAGAGACGATCTTCCAGATCCTCCTCTAGATTTGAAAGGTCTGCAAGATTTGACATCATGTCTAGATATGAAGCAAGAAAAGCAGCTCTCAAATCTGAGCGCAAGTACCAGGTTGTGTCACAGCAACCCTTCAGTCTTGACCATGCTCCACGTATAACAGTAAGAATGCGTTCTCACCGTGTACCATGTGGACAAAACACTAAATTCACTTTGAATGTTCAATCAAAGCCAGATGCTGGTATCCAGTGGTTCCATAATGGACAACAAATACAAGAAAGCAGCAAATACCTCTTCACAAATATGAGTGGAGTCTTGTCTATTCAAATTAATGACTGTCAGGAAGAGGACAGTGGCACATACCGTGTTGTCTGCACAAATTCAAAGGGTGAGGCATCAGACTACGGAACTCTTGATGTTTCAGGTGAAGCGTTTACTACATACTCTTCAAGACGTCGAGATGAAGAGGCTCCAATGCCATTTGTACCTGATATAACGAAAACTGACTATTATCATTCAACAGCAATCAAAGCTTCATCTGCCTCAAGAACTCACTTGGAGATCAAAGAATCCAAAACAAAATTGACAGAGAGACGTGAAGTTTCTGCCTTTGAAAAGTATGAATCGCAGAAGCTTGCATCATCTCCAATTAGATATGCATCCACTGAATACCTGTCATCAGCTTCGTATTCATCCTCTGAAAGACATACGACATCTGAAAAACTTGTGTCATCTGAATCAAAGATAAAAGAATCAGAAACAACATCTGAAGTATCAGTAAAGAAAGTTAAAGCGACTCTTTCAGCCAAAATACTCACAAAACCACAGTCTCTGACTGTATCTGAGGGTGACTTTGCACGATTTGTCTGTGATATTGATGGAGAGCCAGCACCAAGTGTCACGTGGATGCATGAGGGAAGAACAATTGTCTCTTCACACCGTATTCATGTGTCTACAACACAGTATAAATCTACATTTGAAATTTCGTCAGTTGAGAATTCAGATGAAGGCAGTTACACTGTAGTTGTAGAAAATTCAGTAGGAAAGCAAGAGGCAAGGTTTACCTTAACTATTCATAAAAAAATAATTAAAGAGGAAGTTACACCTATACACGTGAAGTCACCAGAACCCTCAGTGACATTTCCAGTGCCATCAGTTAAATCTCCAGTGCCATCAGTTAAATCTCCAGAGCCATTAGTTGCATCTCCAGTGCCATCAGTAAAGTCCCCAGAGCCCTCTGTGAAATTCCCAGTGCCATCGGTAAAGTCTCCAGAGCCCTCTGTGAAATCCCCAGTGCCATCTGTAAAGTCTCCAGAGCCTTCGGTAAAGTCTCCTGTTCCCTCAGTTAAGTCTCCAGAACCACAAATTAAATCACCAGAACCCACTGGTATTAAGTCTCCTGAACCTCGAATTAAATCTCCAGAGGGTGTCAAATCCTCATTCAAAGTGAAGTCGCCAGAGCCAGCCGCCTCTCTTCAGAGGGTAAAGTCTCCACCTCCTATTAAGTCTCCAGAACCACAAATTAAATCACCAGAACCCACTGGTATTAAGTCTCCTGAACCTCGAATTAAATCTCCAGAGGGTGTTAAATCCCCATTCAAAGTGAAGTCACCAGAGCCAGCCGCCTCTCTTCAGCGGGTAAAGTCTCCAATTCCTATTAAGACTCCTGAACCAACCACTCCTCAAAGAGTGAAGTCTCCAACAGCACTGAAGTCTCCTGAGCCTATAGCTTCACCTCCCAGGGTAAAATCCCCACCTCCATTTAAGTCTCCTGAGCCGGCTGCATCCCCTCTGAGAGTTAAATCCCCTACAGGACTTAAGTCTCCTGAACCTCAGAGAGCCAAATCCCCACCAACAGTCAAATCTCCTGAGCCGATCATGTCACCTAAAAGAGTTAAATCTCCACTTACAGTGAAATCTCCAACCCCCTCAAAGGAAGCACCACCAAAGATCATTCAGCAACTCCAAGCTGAGGCTTATGAAGACAAAATTAAGATGATCTTTGTTGCCGAGAGCTCAGTAAGAGAAGTTGTGTGGTACAAGGATAGCAGAAAACTGAGTCAAAGTAGTCGCCACCAGATTCATTCGTCTGCAGATGGAACTTTCTGTCTCTGTATATCTGATGTCTCAGAGAGTGACCAAGGGGAATACTCCTGTGAAATCATAAGTGAAGGAGGAGCAGTGTCAAGAACATCATTCTCTTTTGTTGGTCAAGTATTTCAAGCAATCTACAGAAAAGTAGCTGCATTCGTGACTACACAAAAGGCAGTTCAAGGTACATTTTCTTTTGCATAAATTATTTTATTCTCTTCCATTTAAAATCTTGATGCCCATTCTTCTCAGTGCCAGAGCTTTATGTAAAAGCTTTATTTATTTATTTTTTCCTTTCCCAGAATCCATGTCATCCCAAATACGTGGGGGAAGCGAAATGATTCTTAAGAGGGAAAGTGCAGCTGTTAGCAGTATGCATGAAAGTTCTTCTTCTAAATCCATCCACGTAGAGACCACAATGCAAGAGGCATCCTTCAGCAGTTCTTCAATGGCTGAGATGAAATTTGAAAATATGTCAATGTCTAGCATGTCCTCTATGACATCGGAGTCAGTATATGCAATGAGCTCAAGCAGTATAATGTCAAGTCATTCACATGTTGAAGAATCTTCAGTTAGAGCAACCCTCCACAGTGCTCAAGGTAAGGATCAATTTGATTAAAACCAATCATGCATGCCAGTTTTTAAAATAATGTTGTAATATAGATGAATATCATTTTAAATCAATTTATATTTCATAGGCTTGGCTCCAAGAATCGAAGCTCTTCCTGAAGATATCAGCATTGAAACTGGAAAGGTTCTAACGGTGGCCTGTACTTTCTCTGGAGAGCCAGCACCTCGTATTGAGTGGTCACATGGTGGAAAGAAGCTGCCTGGTGAGGAAGAAAGCAGCAGGTTTCATATTGAGACCACAGAGGACCTAACCACACTCATCATCACTGGTGTGAAAGAGAGTGATGCTGGGGCATACACACTCAAACTTTCCAATGAGCATGGATCTGATATGGCAACTGTTACCATCAGCATTCAATCAAAGTAAAGCCATAATTTCCACCCCCACCCCTTCCTTTATTAAGCGACTTTGTATTTATTAAATGAGCAGAAAAAAATCTTGATAAGTACCTGGATATCTGTTCCTGTAAATATAAACTATTTTTATACCAAACTTGACATTAATTTATGTCAAACTAGACTAAAGTCTAAAGTTATTATAAAATATGCCATATTGGATAATTATGACTTAGGATTTTTGATTCATTTTTCTGTGACATGTACATAATGTATATAGCCGAATTTAACGGTTATGGAAAATGTATGAATTGTTATTTATAACAATATTAACTGAAACATATGGAACTAAATGTTTATCAGGAGAAAGTTTCACATGGAACGAATACCTTGATAGACCTGAAACTAAACTCTGTGCCTCAACAATAAGTTGAAGTCTTAAGATTGCCTCAACAGGTAGAGAGGCTCCCTGTTGACGTTACACTAAATTTGAGAGATTAAGATATGCCTGCATGTTTACACGTGGAGTGATATTATAACCATACTCTTAAGCATTGTTACTTGAATGTAAGGCCTTGAGTGCTGTTTATATCTTACCCTCATGTAAGCAGGGCGACTAGGCCTTGTGTTCAGACTGACGAAGTCATACCACCATTTTAATGACATGCTCAAGGTGCGAGCGGCCTGCACTTTATGAGCAAAAATTTTTAATGTGCTCTGTTTCTGGCAAGGGACTGCTTGAATAAACTTTCGAAATGAACATCTCCTGGCTAATAAGGAAAGTATATCTTGTACTTCCTTGCAGAAGCAGAGCCTCCTCTTGGAGGATTGCTTTGAAGCATTGTGTGTTTGTGTTAGCTTTAGAATTCACCTTGTCAGTTGTTGGGCAAACATCAAGAAAGTGTGCCGCAGCAACGCCACCTGCTGTGCAATGGGAAAGAAATGGTTTAGTATCTAAATGCCCTGCACTTTGGTTTGATTTTATGTAGAATTGTAGTATTATCTAAATATGCAACCTCCTTGAGTATTAATGATTCAGTAAAGCATGTTCTCAGCACTACATTTTGTCTTGTCTTTATTCGGTGGTCTATTGTGTGGCATTTAATTATGGCACAATGATTTATTTAATATTTTAATATTAAAATATTTAATAATATATATTTAATATATATATATATTTTTTTCAATCTGTTTATCTTTATTTTAATAGGAAAGTGGAATATAGACAGGAAAGTTGTTTTGAGATAAGTGGAAAAGGATTGTGGCATGACACAGATCAGACTCAAACAAGTGAGCCTGTGTATATGTAGGGAATAGATTTATTCTTCAGATAATCAGTAATGCCTGACACAATCAGGGCCTAGATTATCTTTATTTTTTTTTAAACTGCACACTTTAAGCTTAGGAGAGAGAGGATGTGAATTAAATAGGGTAGAGAGAAAGATTGGACTAACTGAATAATGGCTAACTGTAGCCAGAGCATTTGTACAATAGCTTCAATAATCAAAACACATTATTTCTGCCTAATGCTGTATCCACTTTTCCAGGCATCTTTAAGTCTAAGACAACTACCATATTGGCTCAACAGGAACAAAATATTACTGAATGCACATTTAATCAACTTTTTGATTTTTCCTTTTCTGTTGGATATATGTATTCTGATTATGCATTAATGGAAAAAAAGAAATGAAAAATAAGATGAGTGCGGATTTCACAACATTACTGAATAAAATTTTTTTGTTATTATTGTTATTAGTCCATTGATATATAACAGGTTCTGAAGAAAAGTGTAATTTGGGCACAAAATTTAAGGTAAGGTTTATAAATTTTTCTGTGACTTTGTATTGTATTAACCCTTATGAAATTTTTTTTCAAATGATGTTTTTGACGTATTGATTGTGATTTGTATAACTGTTTTACTACAAATACCATGGTTAAACTATGGTTAAATTATGGTTACCATGGTTTAACCATAGTAACTGTGGGATTTTTTGTGTTGTTTTGTTTGTAGTGAAACCATGGTTAATTTACGTAAGGGAAATAGACATCCAGATGTTTGTTGTATGAGGTTTTACGTCATCTGCTAGTTGGGGCTAACAGACCATGCTACCCAGCAAAACCTTGTTTTCATCCAAGTGACTAAACAGTTGCTAGCAGAGATGAAGTTGTTTTTCATTTCATGTTCTTTGTTGGTTTTGTCCATATTATGGTTCAGGTCAGGTCAGGTCCCCAGATAGGCAACATACACACATTTGTTTTTGAACTTTGGGGGGACTTGACACTAAGGTAAGTTTTACTTTCCCTTAAACCTAACCTATAGAGAAATCCTTTTGCATTTTTTTTGTTTTTAATATTAAACAATGCTTTATTTGTATCTGTCTGTCATGTCTATATGTAGTGGTTGAATTGTAAAAATAAATAAATAAATAAATAAATAATAATAATAATAATAACAATAAATGGGGGGCTGTATGGTCAAGTATTTCTTTAGTGGGGTGGGGGTCCTTTAGCTAACTTTACACAATGATTACAAAATGTGTCTCATTTTTTAATTAATTTTATATAAATTTAAATATATTTTGGCTGATTTATACGGCTGTGGTTTAGTGCCACATTAAAAAATAAACACAATCTAAGATTACGAGATTATAAAGTCATAATATTTTGAGAAAAAGTCTAAATTACGAGAATAAAGTCGTAGCAATACGAGAATAAAGTTGAAATATTTAGAGAATAAAGTCAAAATATTTTGATAAAAAAGTCAAAATTACGAGAATTAATTAGTAGCAATTACGAGATTAAAGTTATAATATTTTTAGAGTATATTATATCCTATTGCGCATGCAGATGGCCCGGATTGCGAGCATCTGGAGAAGTTCCAAAGTCTCAGCTTTCAAAGTCAGTTTTATAGCAAAATACAAACAATGTCTTATAATAATGTGTTTTTCACAATCCTTAAAGGGGTCCTATTATGCTCTTTTATCATTTCTTGATTTTGTTTTGTGGGTGTACTAGAACATGCTCTCATGCTTGGTGGTTCGAAATTGCATTTTTCACATAATTTACATTATTACAATACCTCTCTCCCCAGCCTGGCACAAACGGCTCGATCTGGTTTGATGAAGGCCCACCTTCTGAAAAACGAAATGTGTTGTGATTGGTTAGCTGTCCCAGTGCGTTGTGATTGGCGAACAGCTTTAGACGGTGTTTCAGTACTGCCCCGCCCCCTGCCTAAGTTCGTCAATATTGCCATATCAGTTCAGACCCCAAGAATATTGAACAAGAGGATCGCGCAGAACCTGTGCACGCACGGATATTGCAAGACATATTAAAGTGGTAACGATGTTGTTGTTGTTTATTTGGCTAAATCACGTTTTAGATAGGATGTCAACAACAGCTTAAAAATAACTGCATTTACTATGTACAGATAAGTGCAACGGTAATGTGTATTATGTTTATTGTTCTTTAATTCTAACATTATAACATGAATTGCAGCGAAACTGTTATACAGTTGAATTTATTTATATCATAGTGGCGGCGTATATATGCAAATTCATTCTCTGCCAGCGGGAGGCGCTGTTGGAGCGGGAGAGAGCAAGGTTTCCCCGGTAACGCTGTACACAAAGCAGAGCTCTGCTCACAAACGTTGCTTTATCAGACATTACATGCAAGATGAAAAGAAAATGACATCCAAAATTTTCTGAAGACAGTCGGTTTCCATCAGAAATAAGTGATATAAAAACACCCGCACCGGGTTTCGATTTTGAAACGTGCATTCGAATTTCTGAAGGCCGGATTTATTTTAATGATATTCTAATTGGCCACTTTGTGATGTCACAAATACAGGAAAACAACTTTGTAGTCCAAACGAGCCGTTCGTTGTAGTTCTTGAAAAGGGATTTTTTAAAAACAAAATATCTCCCTTTGGAGTTGACTCTGAGATTTGTAATTTTGTAGAACTTTTTATGCCCAAACATACACACTACACACTGACTAAAATTCAAAAAGTGAAAAAGCATAATAGGACCCCTTTAATGTAGCATGACAGATCGCCGTATTCGCCTCAGTTTAAGCGACATGTGAATCAATCATCTTTCCAATTACAATGAGACATTCGTTTCATTAAATTAGGCTATACTTTTTTTTTCATGCCTTCTGATGTTTCTTCATGTTTATATTGTGCTATAACTTGAAATAAAGAAGAAAAACACATTTATAATTTGTATTTTGTGATAAAACTGACAGAATTTGAAAGCTGAGCTGTTATATTAAAAGCAACAAAGCACAAAGCTTATTGGGTGGCTAGCATGCTACAAATAATGAATGGATTTGAAGACATTAAATATTACTTCCAATCATTTACTGTATTATACCATGAATAAAACAGCTTGTGAATAGTCACTTAACATTAAATACCTCAGAAAAGACAATATAACTTGTTAACGAGTTGGAGCCCACTTCAACCTTTAGAACGTTTTATTGTTGTTTTTAATTAAATACATGTGAGGAATTGAAGGTTGGATGCCACAGTTTTTGCGGAGTAGGTGGTGGAATTTTCACAAAGAAAACAGTATAATTTAATGAAAGAATGTCTCGTAATTGAAAAGTCAACTGAGTCACATGAATACAGCGATCTGTCACGCCACATTAAAGAGTGTGAAAAACATTATTGTAAGACACATTGTATTTCACTATAAAACTGACAGATTTTGAAAGCTGAGATGTGTTATATTAAAAGCAACAATTATTATTGCTTATTTTAAATCTTAATTATTATATCTTATTGCGATTACTGGGTAGCTGGCATGCTACAAATAATGATTGGATTTGAAGATATTAAATATTATTTCCAATCATTTACTGTATTACGGTGAATAAAACAGCTTGTGAATAGTTACTTAATGTTATATACCTCAGAAAAGACAACAATATAAGTAAGGAATAATTGATGACGGGCCGTTGAATTATTAGAAAATAATGCATACCCGAGGTAGTGATGCGGCCAGTTGCTGTCACACCTCGAATGTGCATTATTTTTTAATTAAACAGACCTGGGTCATTTATTCCGCTTATACTATGTTAACACACTTCAAGACATCGATCAGATGATATATTTCAAGGCATTCATCTGGTTTTTGTACTTAAAACACTATTCTGAGTACGATTCATTTCTTACACATCTCATCCAATGCCTCCGTTGCTAATTTTAAAGCGTCATTATAGTCCTAGTTGGAGCCCACATCAACCTTTAGAACATTTTATTGTTGTTTTGAATTAAATACATGTGAGGAATGAAAGATTGGATGCCACAGTTTTTGCGGAGTAGGTGGTAGAATTTTCACAAAGAAAACGATTGAAAAGACGGTTGATTCACATGAATCTGTCACGCCACATTAAAGAGCATGAAAAACACATTATTGTAAGACACATTGTTTGTGTTTCGCTATAAAACTGACAGATTTTGAGAGCTGAGACAGGGTAGAGAGGGGGAAAACGCCCCCCTACTATTTTTCCCAAAATAACCACAAGATAAAATCTTACATTTTTATTGTAACTATGGACTACGTTGACAAGAGTGATGTAGAAGTTTTCACCATGAAGCTTACACTGGTGATGTACCGGAGAGAAAACAGATTTCACAATAAATGATCTAATTTTCAACAGTAAAAAAAAAAAAAAAAAAGAAGTGTTTTAAAGCTTGTTGTTTTGTAAAATATCACAGTTATATATGATATGAGAACAGTAGGGCCTGTAGATTGGGAGTATGTGTTATTTAATAAAAATATAATTATATTTTCAGAATGACAATTTTTTTTCTCAAACATCAGTGGGTTAAAACGCCCCCAGGGGGCAATGGGATATATTACTGTAGTTATTCTGTTCTGAACATCAAATCTTTTGTTTTTCCATCAAATGTATTCTAACAAGTTGGTTGAATAAAAATATTTGGGTTTTATATTTAAAAATTACCTCAAGTTAGCATCAGGTAGCTAATTAGATAGCCAGTTAGCATCAGTTAACAAAATGTTTCAAATAGGCTATTATAATTTTGTAATTCATAATTATTGATTATATTCTTTTAAATGTTAAGCTAAAACTGCCTGTACTCTGATTTTGCTGTAAATGTTTAAAGAAAATTGCTTTGTCAGACTGGGGGGCATTTTACCCCACCCATGGGGGCGTTTTGCCCCATAGGTGGGGTAAAACGCCCCCTCTGGTACAAATTAAATTTTTGTTAAAAATCGAATAACTTGAAATCTCCGGACAATTTTCATTCTTGGTTTATAATTTATGCCATTGTCACTAAAACTATGATAAATCATTCAGACACATTTAACTTTTGTTTCACCGAACTCTACCTTATATTAAAAGTACCAAAAGCACAAAGCGTATTGCTATTATTGGGTAGCTGGAGCTCTACAAATAATGAATGCAATCGAAGAAGTGAAATATTATTTCCAAGCATAGCTACTGTCCCTGCGAGTATGACACATAGTATGATTTATGCTAATAACCCCACGTACTGTATATTCAAATCAATTCCAGTGGCCTGGCAACTTCTGCTGGTGCTCCCAATCCGGGCCATTTGCATGCGCAATATAGGCTATACCCTCATTTCTCAATATAGTAACTTTAATTGCTATGATTTAATTCTCATAATTTTGACTATTCTCAAAATATTTTGACTTTATTTGTAAAATATTTTGACTTTATTCTCATAATTTTTAATTTATTCTCAAAATATTATGACTTTAATCTCATAATTTTAGATTTTTGAATTTTTTTAACGTGGCACTAAAATGCCTTTGTAGATTTAGGCCTATCATAGATAAATAAACATGACACTAAAACTGCTAGTAGGTGGCAGTAAGTGCCTTTTTTAATAAATGATTCACTGAATCATTCAGTCAAACCGTTCAAAATGAATGATTCAGTTAGAAGCGAAACAAGTGACTTTTTATCGGTGTGTTCCAAATGTAAAAACAATCATGGCTGCCATATTGAAGGGTCGTTCCAAACCGAAGTGCTCAAAACTGGCCACTTCAAAGGGGAATTTGAAGGGCACAACTGATGGACACTTCAGCCCCCATGATTCTTTGCGCAGATTCTTTGCATGATGACAATGCCTTCCGAATGGGCATGGGATGATAACGCAGAAGGGCACTTCAAGAAACAAGTTGTTTGGTCCCCTACACCCTTCAAAGCTCTCACTCCGAAGGGTATTAGGGCAGTGTTTCCCAACGTTTTTTCTCCCGCGGCACAGTTTTCATAAGTTAAAAATACAACGGCACACCACTAAGCACTAAAAAAAAAATAAAAAATAAAAAAAAAAAAGATAGAAAGGGTGAAAGGTCTTTTTTTCCCAAAAATCAAACAATGCGTTATCAGAGATGGTATGCTTTATATAGACGGTTTCAACGGCAACAACATAAACAAATGTTACTGCGCATGCGCGCTTTTGTGGCCCAAACTTAACTTCAGTTAAACTTCCGCAAAGAATCAATAACAACAGCAAAGTCCCTCTTGAGTAGTTTATTTCTGATAACAAGCAAAATATGTTTGCTGCGTAAATCAGATGGGCTTACTGAACATCTGCCAGCAAGAGGCGCTTTTGTAGCGGCCAAAATGGAGGTTTCCCCGGTAACAGCTGTACACAAAACAGCCACAAAGGCTGCTTTATAAGGCATTAAAGGCAAGATGAAATGAAAATAACATCGAACTTTTTATGAAGACATTCGGTTTCCTTCAGAGATACAGTGATATAAAAACACCCGCGCTGCATTTTGATTTTGAAATGTGTAGTGCTCATGTTTATTTAACAAAATAGTCAAAGCCTTTTGGAAACTCTATTTGTGGTGGTCAGTTTTGATATTGTGGCGGGCCGCAATATGATCAGACACTTGGACAATAACATTGTCTTGAAATGGAGTTAACAAGGTTTTTGACGAGCGAGTGACAGGTGTTTTATCATTTGAGGCATCTGAGGCAGTAAATCGCATCACGTTTTCATCTATTTACACTTACAGGTTATAAAGTTTATTGTAGATACATGGGTGCTCAGTTTTTCTTGTTGTTTAATACATTTGGCCAAAATGTCATGATATAAAAGATGAACCTATGCACAGGATATTTAAAATATTTATATTGGCTACAACTAGAAGGCAAATGCCACGACTACGACTCTTGTCCGCTCTTCAAACACACTGAAAAATTATAGCCAGTGTTTCTTGAATAAAGAAAATGCTGTACTTATTCAAATATCAGTTTACTGAACTTTATTTACCCTTGCATTGAGAAGAAGTAGATGTCTGTCTTCAAACTGCATGTCGCGGTGCTTCACTCTGAATGGAGGTGGGGTGGAGTTATGATGTTTAACTGTCAATTTGAGGATCCAATGATGTTATGAGGTTTAGTCACAAGTTCTTTCGAATGCTTTTCATTGGTTAAATATTTGTAAAACCCACAAGCAGACATAACAATGACCAATATTACTGATTATTACTGATTAACGAAATATAAATATATTTATAATTATAATAATTATAATAATAACGAAATATAAAAGAGTTAGGAAGTTTTTGATAATTTTCCACGTGTGCCGCGGCACAGTGGTTGGGAAACACTGGATTAGGGCATAGGGGTGAGCCCTTCCGAATGGAACACAGGGTATGAATGGATCACTGAATCATTGTCTCACTCGATTCTGCACTGTTGTGTAAAATTAATAGCACATTTGCAATCACGCGCACCTGCTGATGTTCAGGAAAGAACACTTATATGTGTGATTAATATAAAAATTTAAAACTCCTACAGGGTGTTTTTTTTTTTTTCCTTTCAGAACTTGAATTGAACCTTTGCAAAGTGTGAAATACCTATAATTACGTTGCTTATTCTGATCACTTATATATCACTTAATATAGCCAAATTTGTGCCAAATTATTACTGATGCAGTCAAAAACTCTCCAACTGCTTTGCAACCAGAAGCTTTAACTTAGCTTTGGCTACCTTAAACTAAGGAAAGAACTAGATTGGTAAATCTGATAAAAGACAGACAAATTCATTCAAATAAAACAAATTGTTTTATATGTTTCAAAAATACAAATGTATCAAAAAATAAAAAGAATTTTGGCCCCAAACAAGCCAACTGAACAACAGTGCTCAGTGTACATACTGTACACATACAGTAAGATTGCAAACTTGCCCTGAGCATGTATGTCAAGCTGTCTGTGTGTGAGAGAGTACACATTTCAGCTTATGAATGTTTTCTTTTTCTTTCTTTTTCTTTTTCTGTTGTGTTAGTTGCACGTTTTGATGCCTTGATGACAGGGGTAGAGCCGAGGGCTCCCCTTAAAGCACTGTGACTTTCCCAGTCGCTGCTTTAAATGGGAGCCCCTACCCCTGTCATCAAGGCATCAAAATGTGCAGCAAACCCATTGAGCACTGCTGTTCAGTTGGCTTGTTTGTGGCCAGATTTCTTTTTTATTTTTGATACATTTGTATTTTTGAAATATATAAAAAATTATTTTATTTGGATGAATTTGTCTGTCTTTTATAAGGTTTACTAATTGTCATAATTTATATTTGTGCTGGTCAGTTATGAACAATAGGTAAAATTGAACTGCTAGCAAAAACTTTGAACTGCTAGCAAAAAAGACAATTGCATTGGGCCGAGGGCCCGCTACAGCAAATATTTGAGTGGCCCCTCCCCTCCCCAGATGTAATCTTACTGCAAACTTTTGATAAAACTTGAGAGCCCTGCTTTTGGATTCTGAAGCCATGTTTGTTTTTTGCAAGGCCAGTGACATACTCGATAATGTCATCTCTCAGCATCATCTCTCCTAGTTACATATGCACAATAACATTATGCCAGAGCAATGTCTTTAAACTCTAATCAAGGAAATACCATACCTTCTGTTGTCTTTTTCAGTTCATTCATATATATATGACTGTTTCGTGTTTTACATTATTGTATCTCAACTTTTATCACGGAAGTCAAACATTATTGAACATGATTCATTTTCACCAGCAGAGGGCGCTGCGAGCTATACTGATTACTTACTCGCTTTAGCCATGAAGAACTTAACCTGGACCAGAGCAGATGGCTATCATTAATTATCAAAAGAGACACAACTACATTTGCAGAAAGCATATACTTATGGTCAAAATGAGCTTAAATTGCAAAATCCAAGCACATCCATTTCCAAAGGCATAAACATAAATTAACATTTGAAAAGTTGTAATTTTAAATTTAAAAGTTGTAAGTTCATTTATTTCAGTAATTCAACTCAAATTGTGAAACTCGTGTATTACATAAATTCAATGCACACAGACTGAAGTAGTTTAAGTCTTTTGTTCTTTTAATTGTGATGATTCTGGCTCACATTTAACAAAAATCCACCAATTCACTGTCTCAACAAATTAGAATATGGTGACATGCCAATCAGCTAATCAACTCAAAACACCTGCAAAGGTTTCCTGAGGCTTCAAAATGTTCTCTCAGTTTGGTTCACTAGGCTACACAATCATGGGGGACACTGCTGATCTGACAGTTGTCCAGAAGACAATCATTGACACCCTTCACAAGGAGGGTAAACCACAAACATTCATTGCCAAAGAAGCTGGCTGTTCACAGAGTGCTGTATCCAAGCATGTTAACAGAAAGTTAAGTGGAAGGAAAAAGTGTGGAAGAAAAAGATGCACAACCAACTGAGAGAACCGCAGCCTTATGAGGATTGTCAAGCAAAATCGATTCAAGAATTTGGGTGAACTTCACAAGGAATGGACTGAGGCTGGGGTCAAGGCATCAAGAGCCACCACACACAGACGTGTCAAGGAATTTGGCTACATTTGTCATATTCCTCTTGTTAAGTCACTCCTGAACCACAGACAACATCAGAGGCGTCTTACCTGGGCTAAGGAGCAGAAGAACTGGACTGTTGCCCAGTGGTCCAAAGTCCTCTTTTCAGATGAGAGCAAGTTTTGTATTTCGTTTGGAAACCAAGGTCCTAGAGTCTGGAGGAAGGGTGGAGAAGCTCATAGCCCAAGTTGCTTGAAGTCCAGTGTTAAGTTTCCACAGTCTGTGATGATTTGGGGTGCAATGTCATCTGCTGGTGTTGGTCCATTGTGTTTTTCGAAAACCAAAGTCACTGCACCCGTTTACCAAGAAATTTTGGAGCACTTCATGCTTCCTTCTGCTGACCAGCTTTTTAAAGATGCTGATTTCATTTTCCAGCAGGATTTGGCACCTGCCCACACTGCCAAAAGCACCAAAAGTTGATTAAATGACCATGGTGTTGGTGTGCTTGACTGGCCAGCAAACTCACCAGACCTGAACCCCATAGAGAATCTATGGGGTATTGTCAAGAGGAAAATGAGAAACAAGAGACCAAAAAATGCAGATGAGCTGAAGGCCACTGTCAAAGAAACCTGGGCTTCCATACCACCTCAGCAGTGCCACAAACAGATCACCTCCATGCCACGCCGAATTGAGACAGTAATTAAAGCAAAAGGAGCCCCTACCAAGTATTGAGTACATATACAGTAAATTAACATACTTTTCAGAAGGCCAACAATTCACTAAAAATGTTTTTTTGTTTGATTTTTATTGGTCTTATGAAGTATTCTAATTTGTTGAGATAGTGAATTGGTGGGTTTTTGTTAAATGTGAGCCAAAATCATCACAATTAAAAGAACCAAAGACTTAAATTACTTCAGTCTGTGTGCATTGAATTTATTTAATACACGAGTTTCACAATTTGAGTTGAATTGCTGAAATAAATTAACTTTTCCACGACATTCTAATTTATTAAGATGCACCTGTATGTATGTATATGTGTATATATATATATTGTCATTTAAAATAAAATTGTCATTTTTTTTCTATAATATAGAAAAAAAATCTGTGTCAAAAAAGCTCAAAATGGTGGAGCATGTTTATTTAATTTTTTTTTTTTTTTTTACAAATTATGTAAATGTGTTAATAAATTATTAACAAAGTTTTCTAGAAGAAAATGGAAATAACTTCAAAATGTCCAATTTACAAGACAGAAGGCCAATATATTTTTGAAAACTTTTTTGAGGTTCTAGTTTGAAAATGAAGAATGACAATTTAGGATCATATGAGGACCATTTCTGTGCTTTCTATTAGAAATTTGAATTTTTTTCCCCCATGTTCTAATCATATTTCTTTACTCACTAGAATCAGCTTAAGTTCTGAAGTGTAAGAAACATTCATCTGGAGCAAATGTTTGTTATTAACTCATTACACACCACATCTGCATGAACTCTTGTGAGCTATGGGGAGAGTGGCTCTCTTTGAAGATAATCAGGTACACTTTGGCTAATTCACTTGGTGGCTTCTCGGTATTGATGTTTAAGTGTACAGTATATCTTTAGTGCTCATTGGTCATTTAATGTCCTAACATCCCCACAAAAAGAGTAAAAGGGATGCGTTCAAATACTTCATTGAGTACCACGGGAAAAGCAGTAAGAAGCTTTTCCAAAACAATCTGTTATGTTTGCTTGTGACAACAGAATTCACATTAGTCTACTCAGAAAATCTAAGATACAAGTTTGGTGTTTTCACAAATTTTTCAACTTTGATGAGATGAAGCTGTTTAAAGGTTGCACAATTTTGCTAGTTGCTAACTTGATTTTATAAGACTCCGTAAATTCAGTAATTATCTGTAATAACTTGTGCTTTAATTTCAGTGTGCAGACATTTTTTTTTTTCCTTAGTTTAAAATGAGGTAAGTATTATTTAAACCCAATCATTTTTGATGCTATTGTCATATTTAAACTCTGGATGGCGCAATATTTTAAAATACAACTTTCAAATAAACGTTAAAGTGAAATCCTCTTATTAAAATAAACAAACTGACCAAATAATAGGACAAATAAATAAATAAGTAGATTTTAATAAAAGTATTTAGATCTGATTCTCTATTTATGGAATACAGAAGTGGACAAGGTGATTGTCTTTTATAAGTTTGCCCCAAGGTTTGTCCACAAGGAGGCACTAGTATGCTTTACAGCTCCTCAGGAAATGTGTGAAAATGTTTGATTGACCACAAAAATCAAGAATGATTATGAAATATATTGTGTTATTGTACTGTATCAAAGGTATGTATTTATTTAATTTCTGCATGTTTTATTGTTTAGGTTAAAAAGAAACATGACACATAACTAAACCAATGAAATTAATAGCCATGATGTAACGTGTGTGCTACCTTTTTGTGTGACAGTTTTCAAATTAAGCTATGTGGCAGGTCTCTTGATTTACTGCTGCTGGAGCTACCTTTTGAATATGCATGCATAAACATGCTGACAGCCAAGAGGTGCAGTTGCTGCTGCCTGTCATGTGACACAGCATGCTATTTTGACATAAGCAGATGAGATTCTTTTGAGAATGTTTGCTAGGAAGGAATAACATTATAGTGTTGTTTTTGCAACTGTTATTTTGGACTATAAATATGTTTCTTAAGGCAATGCAGGACAAAAATATAATTTTTTCTTTCTTCATTTATGGTATAAAAGCTCTGGGCCTTCACTGTACTTTGCTTTAGTTAGTCATAAAATAACTTGACCAGAGTCACACAGTAGCACCTCTGAAGTGATTGTCTTTGTCAGTGCAGCTGCCATTTATGTCACCCGCATCACCAAATGCCTTGCCCAGGTGGTACAGCCCTGTAATGACCTTATTTTGACACAACGCCAGCAATGCAGGCAGTAATTGTAGGGTCCAGTAGAAGCCTTCATGTTTGTGTTGCATGTAATGGGTCACTGCAGAGGCCCCCTCTGCTCTGGAGTCCACAACAACATTCTTGGTGGCCTCATCCCACTTTTTTAGCTCCCAATACCCAAATTGTATCACTTTTCTCTTCCTAAAATCAGTTTGTAGTTGTAGTACATTTATTAACAATCCGGAGTATAAAAAAAACACCTCCCTGCTTTACCGTAGGAAAAGAACCAAGTGACAGTTCTAAGTTTCCCAAACTTGAATTTAGAAGGCCGCAGCTGTTCGTTGGTGACACATGAGCTTCCCTCTTGGAGACATGATACCATTGCCAACTCCTGGTGAGGGAGACAGAAATGGCTGCTGTTTAAATCACATCTTTAGACTACAGTGATAGACTACCCAAATAAACCCATGTGCCATACAAGAGCAAGAAAATCTCACTCACTGAGTGGAACACAACTTTCCATTTCTTCCATTTGTTTTTAGGAGTTTTCAGAAAATGGTTTAGTAATGTATTTGCATAGATCTTGGCATTATTTAACTATTAACAGACTTTCATGTATGAGAGCAATATCCAGGTAAATCTATATATGAAATTAACACTTCAGTGTTTCAGATACAAAAATAATAACATTACTTAATTTAATATCTACAAAGAAACATATTGCTGTATTTCTAGTTCCTGGGATCACCGTACCACAACTGCCTGTAATGTACATGCATTTGGCGTTAGTTTATCTAGAAAGCTTTACACATTACTCAAGTAATTTTAACAAGATTAATACTGGTTATCAGTATATCACATTCAAGCTGGGAATTTTTGTCTGCCAGTGGTTGCTGCTTGTCCAGAAGAGTTATTTTCTTGTCACACCTTCACTATTTTGATTTCAGGCCTTCTGACACACACACACTTCTATTGCCTTGGCCAGTCTAGCTTTTTGTCTACAGACATTAAGCCCTAAATGACTCAGGGGTCTAATTGGGGACATGGTAGTCCATCATAAAGTGACTATTCTGTTCCAGCGCTAAACTGTCCTTGGATCATCCAACTATGCAGTGCATTTCAATTTTTGAAGTGAAAACTACCAATTTATTAATATATTTTTTTCAGATGTTTCTTCTGTTTTTTGTTTTCTGTCTCTAATTGAAATGTGTTTTCTTGTGTAATAAATTTATTGGTTTGTCCTGTACCTGCGACATCGGTCTATCCTTCTAATCTTTTGCAATATCCTTTTTTAGTAACACAAGCCAGGTCCATAATGACATCATCCTCCAGGAAGTGACATTTTTGGTGGGAAGGTAAACAAAAATATTCTGTTATCTATTATTGTATTATTCTATTGTTTTATTATTATCATGCTCTAAAACATTCCATCCTATTTGATAAATGACAGAAGATGTGATGGCTAACTTCAGCTTTAATTGTCTTGTCATTGTGTAAATACTAAAGTTTTAATGGAGTATAAGAGCCTGACCAGAGTGTGTTTCTTGGTATACTTTGTTTGATTGGTTCGGACCAGAGTTTTATCCCACCGCTCCTTCCCTGCCCCCACTAGTCACTTTTCACATTATACTTCTGGGCCTGTTTGCATCAGTGTGAATACCACCAGGAGTACTATTGGCAGCTGTTTACCACTGTAACGAGGAAGCTGGCTTGGGAGGAGAAAACACCAGTTTTGTTGTTTTATTGTCACTTTTTACCAAAATTTTACATTTGCAGAGCTGCACGTTTTTGTCTGCTGCAAATGCATTCCAAGATATGCAAGCTGCTTTCCATGGCTAATTTTTGGTGACAAACAGCTATGAAAAATGCTTCATATTATAATAAGTGTGACCGAGAGAAATGTAAATTATAGTTAGTCATACTAATTATCCAATCTCATACCAATACTGTACTGTAGTCCACATGAACTTTTGACCTAAATTTAGTAAATTGATCTTTCTTTTGTCTTTGTTTAATTTATGGTTAGCAATGATCACAATGAACAATACTAAAAAAAATAAAAAATAAAAAAAAATAAAAACATTTAATAAATTTTTTTAATAGCTTGTAATATTTGGTTCACATTTAAGGAAAATTAATTAAACACTAATGTATTTTATTTCTTCCATTTTAGAACCACCAGATTTCCACAACGTGCCAACACTGCTTGAGAGGCCAGGATGCTAATCTGAATTGTAAGATGCTCACCTTTTGCAACAATCTAGTAAATGGTAAAAGTATGAAAACAGTTAAAGCATGATGTATATATTGATGTTTGAGAGGTGGTCTCTGGGTTTAGCTTGCAATATGATTGTGATGAAGTGGTCATCACAGCCCACTCCTCCTTGGCATGTATTATCAGTTCTTTTGCTCCTCTAACTGCAAGCTTATGTTAGCCTGAGGCTAATGCTTTCAGTTTTCATTGTATTCCGTGTCTCATCACCCAGCTTTATAATATAATCAGGTTTATTCATATTTAAGGTTTAATAATCAGGCTGGATCATTGGTTTATCAGTATTTCACAATCATGGATAAATGAGGCCAGGTCAGGAGAATGTGAAAGTTATATTGATTTCTTGCTTGATTTACATGCATGATTTCTTGTTTGATTTACATGCTTATTTACCCTGTTGTAATGAGCTAATTTTAGAATGAGTGTCATTCTTATTGTAAAAACATGCATTTTAAAGTCAGCTAGGATTCATTTATGTGGAAAAAAAAAAAAAAACGTTCTTAATATTCTGTTCCAGAATAGCATTAACATGCTAAGCTAAAGATTAAAAGCCGCCAACTGTTTTGGACCTGAAGACATAAAATCTTTTAAAGTATAATGAGTAAAAATACTTTTAGGAGTTTTTGTGGTGTTGAATTTTACACCCCAAACAGTGGCTACAAACTCTTGTTGTTGCAAAAGCAGTGCGTTTTAGAGCTTGAATGTACTTATTTTTTTCTTTTAAATGTTAACAAGGCCATTGAAACAAAGATGTGAAATATGATGTTTTGTTCACCAAGACTCTCACAAATTTGGATGACTGTAACAAATTTCAAAATAGGCAAGTTAGGGAAGCATTCTGTAGCCAGTATATCCCTCCCTTACAGTGGGGGTTGCCTTGCCTTACCCTTCCTTTGAGTGACAGGGACAGCCAGTCTCTCCTTTTGGTCATCAACAGGTTAATGCCTGGCATAAGGGTTTTCAGCATTGCATGTCGTTGAATGGGCCATGAGCATAATCATTTACTTGCATGAACAATGAATCCACAAACTCAATGTAGTGAAGATACTCCAGAGTGAGAGGTATATCAAGCTTGCATTAACTTCTCGGAGGGGGACCACTGAGTAACAGGTGTGAAGTTGCTTAAAATGCATCGCTTTCCCATGATGCTTTGTGCACAGAGACCAATTGGGAGTGGCTTGTTAGTGATGATGCAGACTAGGCTTGAGGTATATAAACTAAAACAACTATGTTAGCAGTTCTGAGCAGTTGGAGCATTCCCAGCCTTGCCTCGGGTGTAGGGATTGCAAGGGAAAAGCAAAACTACACGGTCTAGACTCTGTGTAGTTTTGTTTTTTTGGTTATAACGGGGCCCAAACGTTCTCACCTTGGATTTTCTGGAAACATTTTGGATAAGAGGATTGTTGCTGAGGCACTAGCCACCTGGGCACAGTCCCATCAAGTGTAGGCAACCTTGTGATACAAGTAAGTGTCATTAAAGCAAGTCTTTTTATAAGCTACAGTGATACATGCTTGCACACCTTTTCAAAGAAAAATAAAAGTGCTGTTGCTTACAATGTGCTATTTGATTGAGGCTTTACAAGTATGATGAGATAGTCGGTCTGTGTTACTTTTCAAGAATTTTATAAAACATAATAATGCTCGAGGTTATTAAATGGTGCATTAATTTCAGAATAGCCAAGAATAGCCTGTGATAGCATTAGAGTGGTGACCCAGCTGGGCCATGATGTCTTTTTAAGGGAATCAGCAGCAGAGATATCAGTTGCACCTCCAGCTATGTGCCACATGGTGACTGTCAATCAATCAAGGGACAGATTATTTTTGGAGACTGCCATTTCTGTCATAGTGAATATCAGCCTTCACACATGATGCCATTTAGTCAGAATTAAATTTGTATTGTCATTTTTGTCTATTATTGATATTTATTACACAAATAGCGTGACTCTGTGATTGGAAGGCATGTTATGGGCGATATATATGCTTGTTGTTTTTCCATATGGCTAATGATGCAGATGGCTTAACTGCGAGTTAATACTTTGTCTTTCTTTCTTTCTTTCTTTCTTTCTTTCTTTCTTTCTTTCTTTCTTTCTTTCTTTCTTTGTGTTAAGCAATTTTAATGATCGTTATTTGTCTGTAATTATTTAATTATCTTGTTGTTTTAGTTTTTTTTATATGAGATGAGACAGTCTATAGACAAATGTTATTTTGTATTATGTATGGGAAATATCTGTATGATACACATGTGAAACCTTTTGTAATGCTGATATGTGTGCTGGTTTTTTTTATTTATTTTTTTTTTATCCAGTGGAAATTTTGTCTATGTCACTGAGATTAAGACCATTATGAATTCTTAAACTTTTGGAGTGAAGTGCTTGTCACCATGTCAAGATGCTCATTTGCAGGTCATTTTGGATAGCAAAGCTATATATATATATATATATATATATATATATATATATATATATATATATATATATATATATATATATATATATATATATATTTCCATAAGCACAAAGAAATTATATTTGTGGGTGAAGTTTTCAATTATATCACTGAAAATGCATTTTTAAGATGTATTTAAAAAAATCTCCATACTTGCCAGTTTTACTCTCTCTCTCTCACTCTCGCTCTCTCTAGTATACTTGCTTGATATTTTAAATGAGCTTTTAAATGTTAATATCTGGTAATTGGTTATCTTAATGCATTACAACGTGTGAATGTATCCAAATATATTGACTTAATTCATTTATAGTACCACTTATAGTACAAACTATTTGCTACTGAATTATTTAATTTAGTTTCGCTTTTGGGGGCTTCATCTGAAGCTCACAAATTGAGCACTATGTTCTTTTGTAAGCCAATCATAATTTGAAACATCAGCTACACAGGTCCTGTTCTGCTTTACTGTTGAAATATCTTGTGGATCAGGACTTTTTAGTTAAGTTAGTTATGTGTTTAGGTGTTTCATAGCCTTATCATACAGCTCACAGTTGCTGTTCACACATTTCTAACATATTCAATTGGGTGCTTGACCTGACACTCAACAGCTCCACCGTTCACAGTTCTCACAAATGACAGGCTGCTGATGGCCAGGTGCGGGTGGGGGCAGGGGGTGTTAGTGATTAGTCAGTTCATTTTTACAGCTAAAAATAGCCCACTTAGTTTGTCAAGTAACATTCACTGTAATGCTGTTGTATATATAATTGATTCAGTTGGCATTAAGCAATTATCTGGCTGTAATGTGGTATTCACTACTTGATTCTTTTTTTCCTAGGGTGCCTTCTACCATGTCAACACAAGCTCCAACATTTACACAGCCGCTTCAGAGCGTTGTGGCACTTGAGGGTAGTGCTGCAACGTTCGAGGCTCAAGTTAGTGGTAAGGACAGAAGAGCTTTACTGATTGGGCTGTGGGGGTATATATATATGACAAAAAGATTGGCAAACTCTAGTCCAAAATAGATTATTTAATAATTTCTTTCACTATTTTTCTGTAGGTACTCCAGTTCCAGAGGTGAGCTGGTTTCGTGATGGCCAGGTTCTTACTGCTGCGGCTCTGCCCGGCGTTCAGATCTCGTTCAGCGATGGCCGCGCTGTTCTGATGATCCCCGCTGTGACAGCCGCACACAGTGGAAGATTTTCTGTGAGAGCCACCAATGGCGCTGGACAAGCCACTAGCACTGCTGAACTACTGGTTACAGGTAAGCAGTCATAGAAACAGCTGAGTACTTTTCTGTCTTTTACTTTTTATGCCAAACAAACACTGTTTTTTTGTTTACCTCAAAGCGGAAACTGCACCACCAAACTTCATTCAGAGATTACAGAGCATGACTGTGAGACAAGGAAGCCAAGTGAGACTGGATGTTCGAGTTGCAGGAATCCCTACACCTGTGGTGAAGTTCTACAGAGAGGGAGCTGAGATTCAGAGCTCTGCTGACTTTCAGATTGTTCAAGACGGAGACCTTTACAGTTTGTTGATTGCTGAGGCCTTCCCAGAAGATTCTGGAACTTATTCTGTCAGTGCTTCTAACAGCAGTGGACGTACTACCTCTACAGCTGAACTCCTGGTTCAAGGTTTGATTTGATTTCCAAATGAAATAAATTAAGCTGATATTTTTGTATATAGGGTAGGCCTATACTATAATCATTTAAATGTGTGTAAGTATGTATGTACATATCTTTATCTTTATCTATATTTATTTATTTATTTATATATTTATTTATTTTATTTTATTTTATTTTTTTACTTTTCAGGTGAGGAGGTTGCAGTGCCTGCAAAGAAGACCAAGACTTTTCTTTCAACTTCTCAGATTTCACAGACTCGTCAGGCTAGAGTTGAAAAGGTAGTTAACATCCTGACAAAATCACACCTGAAGCTAACTGCCAAAGAACATGTTAACTCAGTGTTACATGTCCTTCACAGAGAATGGAGGCCTCCTTTGAGTCCGCAGCCATGATGGAAATGCAAATAGAGGATGGTGATTTGGCTCACAAGGCACCACCCCGTGTGCCTCCTAAGCCGACCTCCAAGTCCCCAACCCCACCAACAGGAGTGTCAAAGGTTGCAGCTAAGCGCCATCAGTCACCCTCCCCTGTGAGGCCTGTTAAAGCCCCCATTCACACACCTCACAGGTGAAGTATACTTTCAACATCATTACTACATACCTTTACATATACTAAACCTTGTATGAGTGCACATATTCCAAATAAATGAACTGAGATCAATAGTGACATGTAATGGAGAGCAATTTGTTCCCTTACACACACTTATGAAAAAGTAAATGCAATGATGATGTAAAGAATTTGTGTTCTGTGTTACCAATGTTAACTTAACTTGAACATCTTTCTTATGTAGCATTTGTCCTTTGTTATTTATTTTTTTGTCCCCCTATGTCTTATTTTTAGGTCCGCTTCCCCTTCAAGACTGTCTGTGTCCCCTATCAGACCAGTCAAGTCCCCAGTGACTACAGTGACTAAACAAATCGCACAGGCTGCAGATGTACTGCCTCCATGGAAGCAGGGGGGTTACGTAGGAGAATCCAGTTATACCAGCATGACTACTGGGGCCTCGTATGTACAGACCTCCTCAACATTTATCCACAAGGAGCAGCAATGGGAAGGTTCTTTTGCTATGCAGCAACAAGCCGGTGGAGTCGCTGTCAAAGAAGTAGGTCTAGTTTTTTGCATCCATGACCTCTAGTGGGTAAAATGTGGCATTTTGTTTTTGTGATGAAAGGAGTTAATTGAAGTTTTTTAAGTAATGAATAACTACATTTTAATTAAGAAATACAAAAAACAACTGAATAGAAATATAACAAAAACATGACAGTGTTGCATTGTGTGTGGCCACTGACAAAAGGTCATTTGAAGCCATTTCAGATCATTTGTCTTCTTCTGCGAACAGATTGAGATAGAAAGGAGACCACACACAAATTAATGAGACTACTGTTAACCTGAAGTGTAAATGAAACCATGTCAGAGCCAGTGGGGCTAGGAATGATTGTTTCCACACCTCATTGTCACACCTTAAATTGTCACGCCTCATTTTGCATGTAAGCCCAGCAAGTTCAAGTTTCCCAGCAACTTATTTAATATAATGTAACTAATATTTAACATCAATTGGCAATACATTTTCATAAAGATTTGATCGTTGCATACTATTCAACTACTTTCATCACAAAAGACATAAATTCTTACATAGTAAATCTGCTGTTAACCTATTTTTTTATTTTTTATTTTTTTTGCCAAAATTACCTGATTTCCATCGCCACAGATGGTATTCGTTCTATGTGCATGATTTTAATTACAGCTTCTTACTCTTGAAGTGGGAAAAATGTGTATGCCTACAGTGGTTTCGTTTCTTGGTTAGACAGAAGTCTGTGCCTAGAGTATGTGTAGACTGAGGGTGTAAATTGAAGAGGGGTTTCTAGAAGTTAGATTAGTTGCATTTTTAGAAAGATTTAGTACTCACAGAATTTCATCGATCATGTTGGTTTTGAATCTCCTGAATAGAGGTAGACATGAATAATGACATGCAATCAGGTGGATTCCTCAATAAATAAATTATTGCACCAACCTTTTTTGATATTTTACCCCCTTTTAGTTTTACCCTGCAAAAATGTGCATGAATGTGGAACAGATGAAAATGTCCTGTTTTGTCAATAAAAGAATAGTAGGTAAAAGTGAGACTTATTTATTTGGTGTATTTAAGCGGACTGTGATGGATGTGCACAGATGCTGAGCTCTAGAGATAGCTTGTATCATGTGATGGTCTTATAATAGAATGATAATATAAGGGTGCCAAGAATCGGTCACTGTTTGCCTGACATGAAATTACTTTACCAGCGTACAAACTAAATATTCTTTGACTTTAATCCTAGGATTCAACCTCACATTGATCATTAATGTATATTTTATGTAATTTATTATTATTATTATTATTATTATTATTATTATTATTATTATTATTATTATTATTTTACTAAATATTAATCAATTACAGTTCAGGTTTAAATATATATTTTCATTATAATAGCATAGTTTATGGTAATTGCAAAAAGATGCCGACACATTTACAGTGGCATCACACAATCTTTTGTTGGTTGAAACACAGGTTTGTTGTGTAGATTCATGTAGTCATCTGATTGAAATAATTCTGAACGAATCCAGTAACAATACCGCCCCCTGCTTTTTGTCCATTGTAAACACAAGTTGTTCTGTACAGATCTCACATACTTCACTGAGGAATCATACTCTTTCACCATCTTTTCTTTTGTACCCATCAATCATTGTGTTATATAACTGTTACAAACTGCTTATTTGTATTTGCTCTTCCATTTCAACCCCACAAGCCTGAAAAAGCATGAATGAAATAGCTGCAAGAAAGATTAAAAATAATAATACTTTAATAATTTTTACATTTGATTGTTTCTTTTTGTAATCCAGATTGTTGAGACTGCAGCAATTCCATCCCTCACAAAAGAGCCAGTGATGCCGCCAACTATTGTGGCTGTGAGTAATTTTTCCTCATTAAAAACTTATGTACACGTGAAAGTATTAGTGTAAGTCCAACATGACTACTATTTTGGCTAGTGAAAATTACAGAGTAAACCTTTAATTTTAGATATTTTAATATGTGTCAGATATCTTGTAAAGTTTAAATATTTACTAAGATTTTGAAATTCTGTTTTTACTTTGTCCAGGGTTTGAAGAATGTGACTGTCACCGAGGGAGAGTCTGTCACTCTGGAGTGCCAGATTTCAGGCCACCCTACTCCAGCCATTATGTGGTTCAGAGAGGATTACAGAATCGAGAACTCAGTTGACTTCCAGATCACTTATGAAAAGAGCTATGCCCGTTTGGTGATCCGTGAGGCCTTTGCTGAAGATAGTGGCCGCTTCACTTGCACTGCTACCAGTGAGGCTGGAACTATCAGCACCTCCTGCTACCTGCTTGTTAAAGGTAACAGATAATGAAATATGACTTGTCTTATGATATGATCTGTGTGATTGCAAACTGATTTTTACAGTTCAATTTTGCATCTTCAGTGTCAGAAGACATTGAATGCCGAGAGGATTTTTCTACTGTCTCTGAACACATTGAAATGTCTGCTCAGGAAAGACAGTAAGTTAATGGAATTCTTTGTGGTGTAATATTGTATTAAGTAGTATAATATTTGTAATCTGAATCCTTGGTGTTTAAAAAACAGGGTTATAGTTGAAGCCAAAGAGGAGACCATGTCTGAAATAAGTGCCGTCTCTGAGTCTGTGGAGGCTGGAGCAGGTGTTGCCCCATTCTTTGTGAAGAAACCCACAGTACAAAAGCTTGTGGAGGGAGACAGTATAGTCTTTGAGTGCCAAGTCGGAGGAAACCCCAAACCTCATATTTACTGGAAGAAGAGTGGAATTCCACTTACTACTGGATACAGGTATGTTTATACTATACATGTATACACTTTTTAATTTGAAATGTGTGTAACTCATTTTTATCATACTTTTTCATTTGCTGTGAGTAAAGAATACTCAGACTTGTTTATAATAAGCAAATAAACAAATGATATTATGTGAGTTTAATATCTATTGTTCTATGTATTTTCTTCTGCTTTAATTCAGTTTCAATGATGCAAATATGAAGAGTTCAAATGCAAAAGCCTCTAAAAGCGATCTTGGTCAAAAATGAGATAATGATACTGAGTGAATGCTCTCCACACATAGTACACTCCACACATGTTCATCAAGTACTTTCACTTCAAATGCGCTAAATCCCAGCCTCAACCCATTCAGAAGTACCAGTACTTACATAGAAACCTATACATAGTAGCCAGAAAGAAATGCTAATTTTAAAGAAAAACGTCAGATGTACTTAGAGGTTTTTCCATCTGAACTCTTCATATACTAATATGAAATGAACTCATGCATCCTCTAGGTACAGAGTAGCCTACAATAAGGACACAGGAGCATGCAAGCTTGAGATCTCCATGACATTTGCTGATGATGCAGGAGAGTACACCATTTTTGCTAGGAACCCACTTGGAGAGATTTCTGCTTCAGTAATGTTGCTTGATGAAGGTTAGTTTTCTGGTATTATGAATGACAATAGTATGTTAGTTCAAATGTTAATAGTGTTTTCCTTCAATTTACAGAGGCATATGAGCTTTATATGAAGAAACAGGAAGAGACATTCAAGACAGAAGTAACTACTATTTTAGAGGAGCCAAAAGGGGCTGACATACCTGCTGTTTTTGAGACTGTGACTGAGAAAGAGCAGATGCTCATGCAGAGGAGAATGGCTCAACAAACCCAGATGATGCAGTCCTTCATTTCAGAGCAGGTATGAAAGGTTTTAAGGTGCTAAACCCTGTTTTAAAATCATACATCCTGAAAACCAACTTCTGAATTCACAAAGTGTGAGAATGAATCTTACAATTACATTTTTTACAGGAGTTACAAATATCTAACTTGGAGCAGAGATTCATCCAAGAAATTGAGTTCCGCCTGCTCAAGATTACTTACCAGGAGCTGGTGACTGAGGATGGGGAGCAGTTGGATATGAGTGTTTCTGAACATGATGCTATTTCTCCAGTCTTTAATACTCCAGTTAAAAGCTACAGACTCAGGGAGGGAATGAGTGCAACATTTCATTGCAGGATGACAGGAACCCCTCTCCCTAAGGTAAGGATAAATTGTTACGTTTAAACGTATTTAATATCCATTCAACTAAGTGTAACGTTTAAGCAATATCACAAGCAAAACTGTTATTGTACTGAATATCATCAATACTTGGCCTGTCAAAATAGAGAACTGGAACTAACTGTTGTATTATCTGAACTATAGATCGTCTGGTACAAAGATGGCAAGCGTATCACACATGGAGGCCGTTATCAAATGGAGGTTCTGCAGGATGGTAGAGCCAGTCTGCGCCTTCCTACGGTGCTGTCAGAAGATGAGGGTGTTTACACTGCTTTGGTCAGTAACATAAAGGGTAATGCTGTCAGCTCTGGAAAGCTGTATGTGGAGCCAACTGGTGTAGCACAAACACAGCTTCCTCAGCCAGGGGCCTTTCAAAGAATCAGGTAATTTTGGCAAATTACATGATATTAGAATAAGAGTACTTATCAGATCAAGATATTAAAAATACTTCATTTTTCAGGTCCACATCACCACGCTCCACAAGTCGTTCTCCTGGTCGATCACCTGCTCGTAGACTTGATGAGACAGATGAGGCCCAGCTAGAAAGACTCTATAAACCTGTGTTTGTACAGAAGCCATCATCCTTCAAGTGCTCTGAGGGACAGACTGCAAGATTTGATCTGAAAGTAGTTGGGAGACCCATGCCTGAAACTTACTGGTTCCACAATGGTTAGTGATAACTGCATATCCCAGTTGCGTAGGAGGTTTTAAAACAATGGAAATTTTGTTTATTGCCATGGCATGACGATTGTACTTTTTCATTACAGGACAACAAGTGGTCAATGACTATACACACAAGATTGTGGTAAAGGAGGATGGAACGCAGTCAATGATTGTGGTTCCTGCCATGCCTCAGGACTCTGGAGAGTGGACAGTTGTTGCTCAGAACAGAGCTGGAAAGACAACCGTGTCTATGACTCTCACTGTTGAAGGTACGATGCTACATGCACTACAGTTTCATTTAAAGAATGACTTTCTGTAAAACAGTCACTTCAGGCCAACTGCATTCTAAAGCATTCTAACTACATTTCTTCAATTTTACATTTTTGTCATTTTTAGCCAAGGAAAACTTGGTGAGACCCCAATTTGTGGAAAAGCTAAGAAACATCAGCGTTAAAGAGGGTACTTTGGTTGAGCTAGCTGTTAAAGCTATTGGCAATCCCCTTCCTGACATTGTTTGGCTGAAGAACAGTGACATAATCTCCCCTCACAAACACCCACATATTAGGTAAGTTTTCAGTCCTGAAGATATACAGGTGTAAGTAAATGATCAAAATGTTACTCACTGTGATGATGTGTATGCTGTTAAAAATCTATTTCTGCATTACAGTTAACTGAATTTACTTGTTTATATTAGGATTGAGGGTGGTAAAGGCGAAGCTCATTTCAAGATTCCATCATGTACAGGATCTGATAGCGCATGGTACACTGCTACTGCTATCAACAAAGCTGGCAGAGATACCACACGCTGCAAAGTTAACATTGAGGTGGATGCAGTAATACCTCAGCCTGAGAAAAAGCTTGTCATTCCCAAGGGAACATACAAGGCCAAAGAAATTGCTGCACCAGAGTTAGAGCCACTGCATCTTCGCTATGGTCAGGAACAATGGGAAGACGGTGACCTCTATGATAAGGAGAAGCAACAGAAGCCTCACTTCAAGAAGAAGCTTACCTCAGTCAGGCTGAAGCAATTTGGACCTGCGCACTTTGAGTGCAGACTGACCCCTATTGGTGACCCGACCATGATTGTTGAGTGGCTGCATGATGGCAAGCCATTAGAAGCTGCTAACAGACTACGCATGGTCAATGAGTTTGGCTATTGCAGTCTTGACTATGAAGCTGCTTATTCCAGAGATAGCGGTGTCATTACTTGCAGAGCCACCAACAAGTTTGGAGTTGACCAGACCTCTGCTACACTAATTGTTAAAGATGAGAAAAGCCTTGTTGAGGAATCTCAGTTGCCAGAGGGAAGGCGAGGACAAAGAATAGATGAAATAGAGCGTATTGCACATGAGGGTGGCCCTTCTGGAGTTACTGGAGATGATAATCTTGAAAAGACTAAACCAGAGATTGTGTTACTTCCAGAGCCAGTAAGAGTTATGGAGGGAGAAACAGCTAAATTCCGCTGTAGGGTGACTGGCTACCCTACCCCAAAAGTTAACTGGTACCTCAATGGACTGCTCATCCGCAAGAGTAAAAGGTTCAGACTTCACTTTGATGGTATTCACTACTTGGAAATTGTAGATGCCAAGGCCTATGATTCAGGAGAAGTCAAAGTTTTGGCTGAAAACCCTGAAGGTGTTACTGAGCATCTTGTAAAATTTGAGATTCAGCAGAAGGAGGACTTCAGGTCAATCTTGCGTCGTGCTCCTGAGATTAAGGCTCCTGCTCCTGTACCAACACAAGAGCATGGTAGAGTCTCGTTTGAGGTTGTCAAAACCGAGAAACCATCTGAGACCTCTAAAGAACCCAAGGAGGTGGTTAAGCTGAGGAAAACTGAGAGAGTAATCCATGAGAAACTAACAGAAGAAACAGAGGAGCTAAGAAGCAAATTTAAGCGTAGAACCCAGGAGGGCTACTATGAAGCAATAACTGCAGTAGAACTGAAGTCCCGCAAGAAGGATGAGTCCTATGAGGATATGCTGAAGAAGAGGAAAGAAGAACTTCTTCATCACGCAAAACAACTAGGGCTTGATGCTGAGAAGAAGAAAGAAGAGGAGAGTAAACTCACCATTCCCAAAGTTAAACCAGAGAAAATTGTGCTCTCTCCAAGCATGGAGGCTCCTAAGATCATAGAACGCATCCAGAGCCAGACAGTTAGCCTGGGAGATGAAGTACACTTCCGCTGTAGAGTCACCGGTAAACCAGATCCAGAATGTCAGTGGTTCAAGAATGGTGTCTTATTGGAGAAGTCAGACCGGGTTTACTGGTACTGGCCAGAGGACCATGTCTGTGAATTAGTGATCAAAAATGTCTTAGCTGAGGACTCAGCTAGTATAATGATCAAAGCCATGAACATTGCTGGAGAGACCTCAAGCCACGCTTTCCTACTAGTTCAAGGTAAAACATTTTACTAACTTGTTGCTGTTTGCATGTTACCAATCCCATAAATGGTCAAAGTAATCTTCAGTCATTGTTCTTTGGCTTTGCTTTTAGGCAAACAAGTTGTTTCATTCACACAACTTCTAGAAGATCAGAATGCTAAAGAGAAGGACACCATGGTGACCTTTGAATGTGAGACGAACGAGCCATTTGTGAAGGTCAAATGGATGAAGAACAATGCAGAAATTTTCTCAGGTGACAAATACAGGATGCATTCTGACAGAAAGGTGCACTTCCTGTCAGTGCTGATGATTTCTATGAATGATGAAGCAGAGTATGGTTGTGTGGTTATTGACGATGACCACATAAGAACCAGTGCCTCACTTTATGTTGAAGGTTAGTACAATGCGGTTTAATCTAAGTGTTTAACAGTTTTGTGCAGTTAATTATTTGGTCAAATTAACAATTTTATGTCTTACACAGGTGCACCACTTGAAATTGTAAAGAATCTTGAGAATACGGAAGTACCTGAGACATACTCTGGAGAGTTTGAGTGTGTTTTGTCCCGTGAGGATGCTGAAGGCGCCTGGTATTTTGAGAACAAAGAAATCACTCCTAGCCTCAAATATGTTGTGTCTGCACGTCGTGGTCGTCATAGTCTTTCTGTGAAAGATGTTAAAAAGGAGGACCAGGGAAAATACACTTTCAAAGTGGGAGATCTTAAGACAAGTGCCTCCCTTAAGATGAAACGTGAGTATGAGGCAACCAAGATTAATGTATTTAAAAGCATTTTTAAGCTACCATATATTCTAGCAAAACTCATTTCGGTTGTCATATAAATCCTACTTGAATATTTTTTGGTTCACTCTAGTGCGCCCTGTGACTCTGATGCAAGGTCTTTCTGACCTGACAATCTGTGAGGGTGATATTGCCCAACTTGAGGTGCGATTCTCTCAGGAAAATGTTGAGGGCTCATGGATGAAGAATGGCCAAGCCATTTCTGCTTCCGATAAGATTCACATGGTCATTGACAAAGTCACCCAAAAGCTTCTCATTGAGGACGCCAGTAAGGATGATGCAGGAATGTACTCATTTGTTGTTCCTGCACAGGACATTTCTACAAATGGAAAGCTAACAGTTCAAAGTAAGCTCCTTTTTAACTATAAATGAATTTTCAATGGGTTCTCAAACATTGATTTCTATTTCCATGAGGATAGTGAGTGTTTCATTATTCATTTTTTTCTTACACAGCTATTGGCTTCATGGCACCACTAAAGGATGTCTCCACAGTGGAAGGCACTAAAGCTGTTCTTGAGGCTAAAATCTCTGCTACTGATATAACTTCAGTGAAATGGTTCCACAACAACAAGCTGGTGACAGCAAGTGATAGAGTCCAGATGGTTGTCAAAGGATCTAAACAGAGACTGGCTATTAACAGGACCTACGCATCAGATGAAGGACAGTATAAACTGATTGCTGGCAAAGTAGACTCAACCTGTAAACTTTCTGTCCAGCGTGAGTGTCACTCAAAATATGTTTTATTATATATTTATTTTCTTGTTTTAAAATGTTTTGAAATAATTGATTATAATGGCATTGTTCATTGTGTTTTATAGCTGTATCTATTGTGAAGCACATGGAAGACTGCGTTTGCACTGAGACCCAGAATGTCACATTTGAAGTGGAGGTATCTCATCCTGGCATTGATGCTCTCTGGACTTTCAAGGGTCAACCTTTAAAGGCAGGCCCAAAGTACAAGATTGAGAGCAAAGGTACACACTATAGCCTCACTGTTTTGAATGCCATGAAGGATGAAGAAGGAGAGTACATGTTTATGGCTGGTGAGAAGGAATCTAGAGCAAGGCTTATTGTATCAGGTATGCAGACATTCAAATTGAGTTTTTTAAAATCAAAGGACATACGTTTTTGCCATGCATAAATATGGGAATCATGTCTAGTGACATTTTTTTTAATCTCTCCACTAGGTGGTGCTATAAACAGGCCACTCCATGATGTGACTGTAGCAGAATCCCAGACTGCTGTGCTGGAGTGTGAAGTTGCTAATCCTACTACAGAAGGCAAATGGCTTAAAGATGGCCACCCTATTGACTTCAGCGATAATATCATAAGTGAAAATAATGGTGCTGCCAGACGGCTTGTCATCGTCATCACCAGGCCACAGGATGTTGGAGAGTACACCTACCAGGTGGCAAACTCCAAGACATCTGGCAACTTGAAGGTTGAAGGTAAACTGTGTGCCACAGAATAGTTTATGGTACATTATGTTTTCTCATCTATTAGAAGTTATTTATATGCAATTTATTTATTTATTTTTATTTTTTAAATTCAAGCTGTTAAAATCAGGAAGACAATGAAGAACCAAACTGTTACTGAAACCCAGGAGGCAGTATTCAGTATTGAACTCACCCATTTAGATGTGAAAGGATCCCAGTGGATCAAGAATGGTGTTGAGATTCATCCAAGTGATAAATTTGAGATAACTGTCCAAGGCATGGTTCACACCCTGAAGATCAAGAACTGTAACACCCAAGATGAATCAGTCTACGGGTTCAAACTCGGAAAACTCTCTGCTAATGCCAGACTTAATGTTGAAAGTATGTTTTTATGTTTTAAAACATCTTTTAAGTACAAAGTTAATTAAACCTGTCTGCTGTTAGATGTATTTCAAAACTCTTTAATCTTTTTTCAGCTATCAAAATTGTGAAAAAACCAAAGGATGTGACATCACTGCTGGGTGCCACTGCTTCATTTGAGCTGAGTTTGTCCCATGATGACATTCCAGTTCAGTGGATGTTCAATAATCAGGAGCTTGCGCCAAGTTCAAATATTAAAATACTGTCTGAGAGGAAAGCCCACAAACTTATCATTCAGAGCGTTGAAGGTCACATGGCAGGTGAATACATTGCTGTGGTCGGGCATCTGCTGTGCAGTGCACATCTTCAAGTTGAATGTAAGTGTTTTGACTTTTTTTTTTTTTTTTTTTTCCAAATTGTGTTCACCTTAAATTTGAAATTTGGCATTCTAAACATGTTTTGTCTTTCTTGCATATATTCAGATTTGAGAGTCACCAAACCTTTGAAGAACATTGAGGTTCCAGAGACCCATGTGGCAACGTTTGAATGTGAAGTTTCTCATTTCAATGTTCCATCGATCTGGCTGAAAAATGGAGTTGAGATTGAGATGAGTGAGAAGTTTGGCATTGTGGTGCAAGGCAGACTTCATCAGCTGAAAGTCATGAATGCCAGTCAGGAGGATGCTTCAGAATACACATTTGTGTGTGGAAATGACAAAGTCTCTGCTAACCTGACTGTAAAACGTGAGTAATACCTTATCTGTAAACTTGAAAGAAATATAAAATTACTATCTACAGCATATACACAAATGCATTTTAAAATCTTTCAGAAATTCTGATCACATCCATGCTTCAAGACCTCAATGCTAAAGAAAAAGACACCGTTACTTTTGAGGTGACAGTCAACTATGAAGGCATCACCTACAAATGGCTGAAGAATGGAGTAGAAATCCGATCCAGTGATAGATGCCAAACTCGCTGCAAACAGTTCACTCACTCCCTCACTATTCGAAATGTTCACTTTGGGGATGGGGGAGACTACAAGTTTGTGGCTGGATCTGCTGAAACATCTGCAAAACTCTTTGTTGATGGTTAGTTTTGTTGTTATATTTACAGTTGCCTTTATGTAACTTAATAGATTGGCTAACAAAAATCTGTTTTCCAGCTCGTGTGATTGAATTCACCAAGCACATTAAAGATATCAAGGTAACTGAGAAGAAGAAGGCTATATTTGAATGTGAGCTCTCTGAACCCAACATCCCTGTGATGTGGATGAAAGATGGGCAGGAACTTGAGATGTTTGACAGGTATATCTTCATTTTTAATGTAATATACATTGCAGATAAATTCTAAAACATCTTAATCAATAATATATTCACTACAATATCATGTTCACATTATATTGGCATAAAATAATTGTTTTCTTGTTTAAAGAATAAATCTCAGTAAATTTGAATTGATTAATGCTTAAAGGCCAAGATTTACTAACTGCTTGCGCCAGGTTATCTGCACCAGATTATCATTGGCTCTGCTTGACCCTACGCTTATCTGCACTGCTCTTGGTAGATTGTGTTGGTCATTATGAAAATGATCTGGCTGCGTCTGTGTTCTTTAATTTGTGCATTGTCAGTAGATCAGCTGCAGAACTTTCCGCTCCCCTCTGAGCTGTTATGGAATTGCGGTCTCATGCCAATTTGCCCTGTTTTGTAAATCTGTCCCTTAGTATATTATGCACTTTAGCTTCTTAAGTATAATATAGTCTTCTTTTAACAATGTATATATAGATTTACTGGAGAAAAAAAAAAACTGATTGAGAAAGTGATTTTTTGCGGTCTAAAGATCTCAACTCTGTCCATAACTTACTCATTGTTTTAGATTCAAAGCCACCACTGACAAATTCCTGCAGCGTTTGATGATCCAGACAGTGCGCATGTCTGATGCTGGAGAATACTCTGTGGTAGCTGGTGCAAGCGTTTCCAAGGCAAACCTCATAGTGGAGGGCAAGGATGTCCACATCTCTGAGCCTGCTGAGAAGGACATCACTGTAACTATCTTTTGTCTTATTACAGTCAGTTGTTAAATGTTATCTATGTTCCATGGCGAGACCACTTTTTTTTTATCTTTTTTCATGCTTTCCAGGTGGTTGAGAAACAGAGGGCTACATTTGAATTTGAAGTTAATGAGGATGACATTGAAGGCCGCTGGCTGAAAAATGGTGTTGAAATTCCATCTTTTGATGAGCGCTTCAACTATGTGACAGTTAGAAAGACACATCGCTTGACAATCACTGAAACTTACAGAAGTGATGCTGGAGAATACACTTTCATTGCAGGAAAGAACAAGAGCACAGTCAATCTGCATGTCCAGAGTGAGTGTACAGTTCAGAAATCTCTCTCTCTATATATATATAAATAAATGTTCAGTTGATTTATTACATACACTGCTGTTCAAAGGTTTGAGGTTGGTAACATTTTGCATCAGAAATGCAGTGAACATTACTTAATACTTTTGTGGAAACCATCATACATATTTTGAAGATGCAATGATAATTAGGAAGTTGTAAAGAACAGCATCTCTCTATAAAAAAACAAAAAACAAAAAAACATTGTAACGACAGAAAAGTCTTTTCTGTCACTTTTGATCGATTGAATGCATCCTGACCTCAAAACAAATGAATGGTAGTGTATATATACAATACTTAATCTGAATATGTCTTTAACTCTTTCTGTTGATGGCACACCAGTGTATTCCAATTGCATTGTACCGCTGTATCAAAGTGGAGCTTTATTTATAGCCCATATAATTTCATCTGTGAAGTTAACTGACTTGGTCTAATATGTGTCTTAATTTAATTCAGTCCCCGAGCCTCCTCAGATCATCAGGGACATGGAGCCCCTGTCTGTCGAGGCTGGCAAACCTGCACGTTTCTCTGTGGAAGTGACAGGAATTCCTCAACCTCAGGTTTCCTGGTATAAGAACTCTCAGGCCCTGTCTTCTGGGTTCAAGTGCAAGTTACTGAGGGAGGGAAATGAGCACACATTGCTGCTTATCGAAGTCTTCCCAGAGGATGCAGCTCAGTATAACTGTGAAGCTAAGAATGACTATGGAGTAGCCACAAGCTCTGCTTCACTTAATGTGGAAGGTGAGATCATTATCAAACTGTTTTTAAAACCAGTATTATGTACTAGTTTTACATTCTTCCATATAACCAACAGTTTAACACAAGCATGGTTTTTGTGAACAGTTTTAGAAGTGGTTTCTCCAGACACGGTGGTTCCAGTGTCTCCACCAGTAATTATTACCTCACTGCAAGATACCTCTGCTGAAGAGGGAGAATCAGCCAGATTCCAGTGCCGTGTCTCTGGAGATGGTAAGGCTCAACCCTGTGAATTGAACAATTGTGGAAAGCAGAATATATTTTAAATTCTTAATAAGACCGTATATATTTTTTGTGGAGTTAACAAACATTTGTTTGATTTGTGCAGATCTGAAGATTGCCTGGTACTTCAGAGATAAGGAAATTGTGGAGTCTGATAACTTCAGAATCTCTCAGTTTGATGATAGCTGCCAGCTTGAGATCTCCAGAGCATATGTTGCAGATGCAGGAGAATACACATGTGTTGCACGCAATTCTGGGGGAATGGTCTCTTGCTCTGCTGTTTTGAACATCAATGGTATGTGCAAACTTTTAGCTTCCTTTTCTCCAGACAGTTCCATCTTTTTCTCATTGAAGAACCAGATTTCTTTCTTTCTTTCTTTCTTTCTTTCTTTTTAGCATGTTCCATTGCTTAATGCGGGTTTTAGATGTCATGCATGATCAGGTCATTAACTTGAAATACACTTTGGTCAGACTGTTTTCATTATCATTATGGATTTCACGAGACAGGTGTTTAGTTGCTCTACCACCTGTGATCTTACCAAGACCAGGACCCCATGATTCACTGTGCATGTCAAAGCTATTGTTTTCCATCAAAATTCATACATCAATCAAGCACAATGTAGAAGAAGTGTTAAAAGATACAAATTGCCTCACCTCTCTTTCATCATTGAGAGAACTAACCACAGACCATTAATAACCAAGCTTTATTTTTCAATGAATAGGGTTTTTCCTCACAGAACATCCATATAAATAACATTTTAAATGGAAGGCGCATTTTGCTTGTCATCATCCTCATGAATTGTGAGAACTCATCTATGACATTCTGCCATCTCTCACTACCTTTCCCCTACAGTAATAATCAATCATTTTTAAACTTAAATGGCAACTTGACATTTACAAATGTCTAATGTTATTTTTTTTATCGCTCAGATCTCAATGTGAGAACGGTAGGTAGGCAAAGTGTTTCGAGCACTGGAATGACTCATTCGGAGATGGTCACCTCCCAGACCATGAGTGAGACTTATTCTTCCACTATGCAAACTTTTGAAAGTGTCTCTACGGTGATGATGTCCACAACGTCTGTTAAAAGCATTGAGGTCCAACAAGTTTCCTCTGTGGAAGAATCTTCTACAAGCCCCACTCTGACCCTGAAAATGAGTGATGTTATTGTCAGCCTGGGTAATGTGGCTCAGTTCAACTGTTCCTTCAGTGGACAACCATTTACTGAAATTAAATGGGATCATAACGGAAGGACAATCACAAATACAGAAAGGGTGCAGTATGTACATCAAGGCGGGCTCATTTCTCTCATCATACTAAATGTCCATCTTGGGGACCAGGGAAGTTACTGCTGTACTGTTAAAAATAGAAATGGTGAAAATCGAACGTCTGCACAGCTCACAGTGGAAGGTGGTTATAGATTTTGTTTTGTCTTTGATGCTCATTTCATCCCATCTGCTTCCTGCTGGTGTTTTGTTATTCTAAAATATGTTTCATGTATTATAACCAGCTTTAATTTTTAATTAAATTTACAATGTAATATCCCATGTAATTAATTTTAATATTTCAAATAGTTTAATCCTTCACATGCCTGGCCTAACATCATCCTCCATCTTACTAACCCTTTTGTTCTTATCAATGCTAAAATATCTTGCTGAATTACTGAATAATCCCTAATAAATTTCCCTAACTTTATTCTTACTCAGCTAAAGAAGCGAACCCCAAAGAAACCCTTGTACCCTCCGATTCTATCAGTAAATCTTCTAAAACCGAAAATGAGTCAAGTAAAAAGGCCACTGACCAAGAAAAGCAGGAGTCCTTACAGAATGTTGGAGCCCTGACAACAAAGTGGCAGATAAGCCGACATTACAATCCTGATGTTATCCCTTTGTTGGAGCGTGACATTTATGATGCAATTCAGCCAGAGTTCCTTGTGAAACTGTCCCCAGAATTCCTTGCCAAACAAAGAGAGAGTGTTTCTCCTTATTATGTAATCAAAGGAAGCCCCTCTCCGTTCGATGTATGGCTACACAACCAGTTGAATGTTGAAGAGCCAAAGTCATACTCCTTGAAACATGATGGGCCTTTGTGCTGCTTAAATGTAAAGAATATTGTTTCTGAGCAAGGGGGCACACATTCTTGCAAAGTTATCAATGCTGCAGGAGACAAAACATGCAGCACTCATCTCAGAGTGAAGACAGGTTTGCATTTGCATGCTTTGGTCTTTACCACCTTTTATGTTAGCCCTGGGCACACATTACATTTTCTCTACACATATGTCCATTCTTATAAGTAGAAAGAGGGAAAAAAAGAATGTGACATCTCTCAAAAAGGAAAAAAAATCACAACATGCAAATGTTGTCTCTGTAGGAGACTGACAGTGACTGCAGTGGACACCTGTCATGGGTGTTCTACAAGGGAGATGTGGTCCATTTTCATTATGTTTGAAGGAGAAAATGGGTTTATAATAATAAGAATGCTCAGATACTAAAATACTGCACAGAAACCTTGCTGTCATATATATACAATATTTGTTTGTGTTTTTCCAGTGTCTAAAGTGGACGAGGAGGCTAGTTATGAAGAGGAAGCCAAAGGTAAATAAATAAATACAAATTATGATGACTTATCTTTTGTTTACTTCTTTTCATTGTATTGTGAGGCTTTTTCTGTATGTATTTCTGTAAAAAAATTGTTTTCCATTATTATGAATCTTATAAAGATATCAGAGTATCTTTATATATAATATTTAGTATATTTATGATATTATGCATTATATATCAATTGTCATGTGTTATGTATGATATTATGTTATGTATTAATTGTATTGAACCATTGCATCCTTTTTTATTTAGTATTTTCTACCTCGACTATATCAACTGAGGAGGACTCTTGCGCAACAAGTCTTCATTTAAAAGAAAAAAGCAAAACATTTGAACTCCAGCCAGAGTGTAAATTATTTTCAGAACTGTTAGAGAAAAAGCCAGAAAAGCCAGTTTTTATAACTAAATTCTCATCAGCAATTGCAACTGTTGGAAACACAGCTAAGTTTACCGTGATAGTTTCTGGATTTCCTAAGCCAGCTATTCAGTGGTATCACAATGGACAATTGATACAGTCCTCATTTTTTTATACATTTGTCCAAGAGAAGGAAGAACATACTCTTGTCATAACTAACATCACCAAAGAGTTGGAAGGAGTGTATTCTTGCACCGCGAGCAACCGTTTTGGCAAGTCAACATGTACGTCATATCTTCATGTAAAGCTGAAGGACATAAAGGAGCAAGAAAAGACTTTTGGGCAGCCTCCATATTTTATAAAAGCAATTGAGCATGTGAAGTGTGCAGCCGGTAGCCATGCTCTCTTTGAATACACCATAGCAGGGGCTCCACTTCCTGATGTTCAGTGGTACAGGGGTAGCAATCATATGCAGCCTAGTAAGTACTGCATCATTGTGAACAACACAGATGGGTCTGGCTATTTAAAGATATTAGGCATTCAGCAAAGCGACAGTGGTCTTTACTCTTGTAGGGCATCTAATCCTCTTGGAGAAACCTCTTGCAGTGCAGAACTCATTGTATTTTTGGAGACATCTTCTGAAGCCACTGAATCACGTTTGTATAGTGTCAGTCTTCCAGAGAAAGTCAGGACTAGCCTTAAGCAGGGACATCAGATGGTTTACACCATTAGCCCTGAAGACAGCCAAACTGTTACAAGTGAGCAGATCGATACCTTGCATGCTTTAGATATATCTGCAGCCACTGTGCACATGGAGCAGGTAACTCACCAAGCTACAGTGATTCAATCTCATGATGTGCAGGAGATAGTAAAAGTTGCCCCTGCCCAGCCAAAGTCAGTGGTGGTAGCTCCCCTGAAACAGCTGCATATGGCTGCAATAACCTCTGCTGTTCAAGAAAAACAAGGCTTTACCGAGCAGCACTGTGATCAAATTGTTAGTCCAGAAGTACGAGAGCTTGAATTGAGTGTTGAGGAGCCCTCAAAACTTATGTCTGCCATTTCAGAGAGTTCTACACCTCTTAGCATAGTGAAAGCTGAGGATTTGATAAAAAGTGAAACAGAAAAGATGCAAACAACTTCAGAGCCAAAGGTTGTTGTTAGAGGTCCTCAAGTTGAAATTAAGTTACCAATTCTACAAGAAGAATGCACAAAAATTAAAAGTCCTGAGGAGGAGAAAAGCTACAGAGTTACAGAAGGGGTTAAGTTATCATATACTGCAACATCATTGGAGAATGTAGCACTTACAGAAGGTCATACTTCAGAGCTAGCAACTGTTGAGTCCATTGAATGTTTAGCAGAAAAAGAACAAACCAAACCAGTGCTTACATCAGTCAGTGAGACTAAGCACGCTCTTTTAAAAGAAAACAACTTTGAAATGCATAGACCAGTGGAGGAAACTGCTCAGCTCTCTAAAGGGCCAATATTAAAATCAGCCCTGATTACTGAAGAAAAGAACAAGCTTCAAGCTGACAAAACCATCAGAATACCTATCTTGGAGCATCCTCTTTCAGTCCATTCCCAGAAAGAAGAGGATCAGGTGCTTCATTTACAGCTTATCAGTGATCAAGACACTCTTCTGTCTGAGGGCAGATTTACTAGTGAGAAGCCAGGTTTCGAGCAGGTGGATGTCAAACGAATGCCAATTCTTTTACACACAGTTTCTTCTGATGACCAGAAAACAGTTTTTTATGAACAGGCAATGCAGTTAGCATCCAAGGATACCACAGTTGTTGTAAAGCCTAGAGAAGAGGTTCCTGCCCGATTACATCTTCACTTAGTGCAGTCGAAAACCACTTTATGTAAAGAAGGGGTACTTTCAGTCGAAAAGCCAGATGAACAAAAAGCCATCCAGAGACAAGAAAAAGGCCGTAAATTGGTAGTCACTAAAGAAGAACGTGTAGAACTAACATCAGATTATGCCAAAGGTCTTGATGTGATGGTAGAAAGTCTTAAGATTGAGCACAAAACAGAACCCAGACCCTTGAGTGTTCTACAAGTAGTCTCACAGACTCTTCCACTTTTGAAGGAAAGCCCTCTGGTCAATGAAGCCAAGCCGCATAGTGCAATTATCCAGAAAGAGGATTGGTGGAATAACATGCATGCAGCATCTGTGTCAGAATCTCATTCAATAGAAGATGGTCTCACTGATGGTTTTAAAGCAGTTGAGAAATTCACTTGTAAGACAGATGTAGAACCTAAAGTACCAGTTCAGTCTCTTCATGTAGAAGAAAAAGCCATATCAACAGAAAGCTGTGTTTCTCTTGAGGCTGCAGAGCAAGACTTTGCAGTTCAGATTCAAGAAGGTCAATCTGTAAGGCAGTCAATACTCATGGAAGAAAAACATACTCTGACAGGTGAAACGTCTCAGGGATTTACTAGATCAGAGGCAACAAAAATAAACATTACAACTCAGCCACTCGAACCTCTTTTAGTAAGTGAATCGCAGGAAAGCAAAACTCTTCCAAAGGAACTTACCTTTGTAATTCCTGTACCAAAATCACACAGCTTGGACCTCAAACAACAGTTGGAAATGACACTTCAATGTGCTGTGGCTTGTGAGCAATCTTTGCTTTTGGCAGATGTAGTGGAAAAGTTAGGTGTCGTAGAAGTAAAGGAGGTCAAGGTACGTATGGAGCCAAAATACATGATGTTTACTTACCTTATTACAACAGCTGGTCCACCCATAGACATTACTATTGCCTTCGAAGGTGAATATCCCCAGACAGCAACTCTTAAAAATGAGCTTCATGCTGCTTTCTACTCTATGCTTAATCAGGAGAAACCCGTCTTGACCTCTGAACAGTCAAACATCTTAAAACCTGACAGACCTGAGAGATTGCAGGTTAGCAAAGCTTCTTCATATCCATTATCCTCAGCAATTTTAACAGAAACTGTTGAAGTGTTTGCAACACCCAAAATACAGACTGCTGCTCTGCAAACAGAAGCTGAAGTCTCTTTCCAATCTGCAATGTCTCAAAAGAAAACTGCTATCCAGGAGTCAAGGCACCATGTGACTCAGAAGACTGTTGAATCCAAAATGGAGATCTATAGTTGCACTGAGACTGAACGCAGGGAAATTAAAACTGTTTCAGCTGAACATTATGAGAGAGATGTGTGTGTTTCGGATATTACAGTTGATGCCCCTCACAGGCAAGTCACTGTGGAAGAGCCTATGGATGTTCTTATTCAAGAAGACAAACGAGAGGAGGTTTTAACAGAGGACATTTTGACTAAGCATTTGACTGAAAAGCTCTTTTTTGAAATACCATTAAAAGACATTACTACAGAGGAGAATTCCAAGGTTACATTGTCTGTGAGAATAAAAGGTGTAAAAAGTGTAAACTGGCTTCTCAATGGAGCATTGATCAAATCTGGCAAAGAGTTCAAATGTTTCAAGGATAATGACTCTTACACGCTAGTAATCAACAAAGTTATCGAGATGAAACATGAAGGTGAATATACCTGTGAGGCTGTGAGTGACGCTGGCAAGATATCTTCGTCATCAAGGCTCACTGTTGTCTCAAGAGGTTGGACTGTGTGGATTCTGTCATCTTAGATAAGAGAGATAATTCTTAACAATCCAACTCTGACCATCACTAATTAACTAGTAGGCAGCTGCCACATCATCTTCCCATTACTTCACCATTTCTTTAAGAATTCTTTTCAAGAATACATTATGTGTGCTAAACATCTTTCCACCCTCTTTCAAAATAATGGCACATTTTTCATCTTCTGAGTTCTTCAAGCATGAAGAGTCACACATGATGAAGAGTCATGTGTGACTCTTCATCACCCTTTTGCTAACGCTCACATCACTTTTCTTCATGTCATCCCAGGATTAGTCATCCCTTCCTTTCCATCTCTGATGCATCCTGATATATCACTCAAATCAATTGTCATATTATTTCCAATTTAATAATGTTTTGTATTTTTTTCTCCTTGCGTGTTTCAGTGCCTCCAGTTTTCAAGAAGAAGATTTGTGACATGCAGAGCAACATTGGCAGCCCAGTGAAGTTTGAATGTGAAATTGAAGAGACACCCAATGTGACCTTCAAGTGGTTCAAGTCTGGCTCAGAGATTAGACAGAGTGACAAATTCAGGATCATCAGCAGGCAAAGTACATCATCTCTAGAGCTCCTCAACCCAACAAAGGATGACGTTGGTGAATACAGCTGTCGCGCTTCAAACAAGCACGGTAGTGACACCTGTTCTGCTAACCTGAACATCACTGGTGAGTAGCTGGTTTTGAATTTATACGCTTTGCTTTAGCTGCTGGCAACTCTTTAACAAAGGTTACTGATTTTCTAAGTTTCAGTGTTTTTTTTATCCCTTAAATCCAATCTGCACTCTTCTGTATGACAGAGTTGTGTACGTTTTGTAATCTTATCTAAATAATATATGTTGCATCTTAAATTCTTTCAGAGTGTGTAGTGATTATGAAATCACTGAAGACAGAAATGTCAAATCTTTTAAGCTCTTCCTCTTAATATTATTCTTTGTATTCTGTATTTTTTAATTAATACAAATCCTCCTGGGATCAGTATTGCTACCTGTCTCTTTAACCATGCCTGAACCAGAGACTTGGAAATTTATGTGTTAGTTTTATGATCTTTCCCAATGAACGTTGTTGTTTTTTTGTACTCATTTTACTAAAATGAGTACAGATGCTCATTTTAGAGTCTCTTCCGATTCAGTTCAGATATTTTATACAGATGTTATATACAGGTTACCAAATATTTTTGGTGGCCTTATGTGGTAGAGATATCTGATATAGACAAGCTCAGATTGATTCCATTTTAAAAAACAGATATTCAATTTTCTATTGAGTGCATATTGGATTATAATTTTGGGAATTCATCACTTTCAGTCATGTGACACTTTCCAGCTCATCCACCATATTTATGACCGTTGGTGGGGCAAAGCAAAGGTGGTGGGAAAAAAAAAAAAAAAAAAAAAAACTTGACTGATTTGACCTATAACAATCCCAGAAGTAAGCACAGACCATGCCCAATCCAACTCTGTATAATTGTGCTCTCTGTATTTTGGAGATATATATTGAGATGGATTGTGGATGAAAAAAAAAAAAAAAAAAAAAAAAAAAAATATATATATATATATATATATATATATATATATAAATAAATGTCCTGTTAATAATTGTTAGATTTAGTTGGGTCTGTGTTAACTTGAGCTCTGTAAAAATGTGTTTTGGGATCTGGGTATGGATCAAATCCAGTAATTGATGTTTTTTTTTTTTTTGGAATCACTGTTCATGTGTTTTTGTATTGACCGTCGTAACTTTTCTCTGCGTGTGGTCCTAAATAAGGTGGATGAGCAGAAAAGGGAGGAAGATTCATAACATAGTTGGCTTTCAAAAATGGCAAGACTAATCTAGAAGATAGTGAAAGATATTGCTTTGCTTGTAAGGTAGGGACAAAACCACTTTTCTTTGGTGACAGAACATGGTAAGTCCTGTGCAGAAAACATGTCCCAAGTGATAAATGTTCTGTGTTACCCAATTTGTGATGTGTGAGTATGTGTATAGAAAGGTACGAATGATGAAAATGCTGGTTGTTCAGCCCTTACCATCTACACACAAAAGTATTTCCACACACTTTGCATTTCTTAGAATTGTAATGGTTTGTTTATGACTTGTCAAGGTCTTTGGTTAAATGGTTAAAGCAGGCATATCTGTACAACTACGCTTCACTAATCTTTACAACTGCTCTATATATAAAGGAGGCATAGTGAGGGATTGCCCCCCCCCCCCAAATTGTATTTTTTATTTTTTTCTGTTAGACAGTGGAAATGAAGCTGGTTTCTAGTGTATCATTACTAGATCGGTTGTGAAAGGTTGTTATAAGTATTGTTACCAAAACGATCAGTACTATTGAGTTTATGACTATTATGCTGAAATCCATTTAATTTTTATTCTCAGAAACCCCACCCATCACAAAAGAATTACCAATGCTGGATGTAGTGAAGGTGACCGGTGCTTTATTTGGGAGTGAGCTCATTGGTACTGCCCCGTTTGAAATAAACTTGTTGAAGAATAAGAGACATGCCAATTCTGACAAAGCTGTTTTTGAAGATTTAATTGAATATTTGGATACACATGCATTTGAAAGTTCAGATGTTGGGGAGTACCAATGTTGCCTATCAAACGAAGTTGGAAAAATCACCTCAAAATCAATTGCTATGATAAGAGGTTAGTATGCCTGAGAAAGACAAGAAAAGAATAATACCTGCAGGTTCCCAGCACTAACAGGTGTGTTACTAACAGGCAGTGCGGGCTACAATGGCTAGCTAAAACTGTTAACAATGCTTTCAAAATGAAGCAGTTGCTGTTGCCATTGTTGCTGTTGACTTATGATTCAGTTTTCATGGTTGACCTGCAATATCAACATTTTTAAAGGCCTTAAACAAAAAGGAAAAACACCAGTGCAATACAATTAAAAGTACAGTACAACTTCTGACTTTTTACATAGTTTATACATCGTATCAGGAAATGCTGATCACTCACACAACCTGTAAATTCATTCTTGAGAACACAAACAAACCAAATAATATAATTAATTCTCATTGCTTTTAGTATATATATATATATATATATATATATTTTTTTTTTTTTTTCTACGTTCATAACGTCGATGATCAAGAACTGACTGCATTAAGGTGTGATATTTTTTTTTTTTTTTTCACTGGATTATACTGGATTATTCTCTTTACTTCTTGATTGTCCTTCTGGCTTTGAATTTCCGAAAAGGCCGGTGGGTTTCCATACACTGATTCTTTGTCCTAGAAGACACTCTTTACATACTTTATTATAAGAGTATATTATTACCAACAGAGTTGGTATTGAATTATGCTGGGATAATTGGTTGTTCCGCTTCTCTTGTAGTTAAAAGTTAGCAAAAGGTTGCAGCATCTTGAGATATTTGAGCATATTTTTTGCGTTCTTTTAGATTGGACTGTGTTTTGCATACCGTATATTGAACAAAAAAGCATTCTCTGTATATCTGAAGATCACAGGTTGTTTGTTGTTGTCGAGTGATACAGTGCCTTTACATATCCTGTTTTTGTTATGTAATTGTAGCTAAGGTTGTTTGGTTTAAGTTAGTTTTCTCTTCGTCCAGATGTATTTGCCCAGCTTCATCTTCTTGTTGTGGATGTCAGAAGCTATGGATGTTTTTACTGGTTAATGAATAATGAATTTCTTGACAATGGCTGCTGGTAAACTTGAATGCAAAACATCACTCTTGGAAAATGGTAAAGAAACAAAGAGCAAACTCTGCATCTTCTGAAAATGTTCCTATTCGAATCAGAACCACATGCCTTTCTGAAGAATATACGCAATTTCTTTGAAAAGGCAATGAAATGGAAGAGGTTCAGGAGAAGTCTTGTGTTTGGAAGAAACTGAAATGGGAGAGCAACTGCAACATTCTTCAAAAAGGAAACATTCCATTCCATGCTGAGTCATTATTTAAATGATGAACGAGTGAAGGATGGCACACAAATTTGTGGCATTTTTACTTGAATACTGAAATATCTTAGTTTCTTGGATTCTTGGATTTGGCAATGAAATAACCGCTCTTATGAAATAACTAGTCTAATAACTCTTGTTGGTCCTCTGTGTTTTACCTCTTACATGGAATGCAGAATTATGTTATAATGAAATGGCTGAGGAATGGAAAACAAATTTTTTTTTTTTTTTTAAGGAAAATTTTTTTGGAATATCTACAAGAACAATAAAGATATGGATGTCAGTGTTCTTGCAACAGTGCTTAATTCTTTAAATCAGATGCTGTTTACTGTGCTCAACATGGATTTCAGTTATTACTGCTATGTTTAAATAACTTAATGACACTTCTCTAATATATAGGCCTATATATATTTTCCTGGACTAAAGCTTTTCAATCCTCTTCAACTCAGAGCCTGCCTGCTTTGTGAAGAAGTTGACAGATCACTCTATTCCAGTGAACAAAAATCTAAGACTTGAATGCACGTTAACTGGAGCTCCAAAAATGTTTGTCACTTGGTACAAGGATGAAAAACAGCTCTATGCTTCATATCGATTCAACACCACAGTTACATCAAATTTCTGTATTCTGGAATGTCTGCATGAGTGCAACAATGAGACTACAGGAAAATACTCATGTGAAGTTTCAAACATTTATGGAATGGATATATGTCATGCACAAGTAGTAGCAGTTACAGGTTTGTAATTTGTACTGGACTCTTGCCTTCCTGTCTTCCAAAGATCTATACCCATGGATATAAAAGAAATAGTTTGATATTGCAGCGTTGGACCGTATTTCACCTGGAATGGTTTCATTTTTGTTCATGTTTTTTTGGTTGTTTTTTTTTGGTTGGCAACAATATGGTGTGCTGCTGTGACATTTTGCACGTTCATTGAAGTGGCTCAAGCATCTTAATTGAATTCTGTGTTCTATATCAAGGCAATGATGGGAGCTGGCATGTTTTTGAGTGCTTGTTGTTGTGGGATATTGATCAACTTGAGTTTGCATCTGCAAGTTTCCTGAGGCACGCTTGGAAGATACTGCATACTTCAACAGATTTGAGGAGTTGTTTTTAAAGAAAAATCCGCATGTTTTAAAGGTTGATATGTTGCCTGTTTGTATAGTTTTTGTTAAGAAAATCGTTTAAATGGATCTGATGATGTTCTTCTTAGAGCCTGCCCGCTTTGTGAAGAGGTTGACAGACATGGCTATTCCACTCAGTCAGAAACTTAGACTTCAGTGTACATTCACTGGAGCACCGAAGATGTTTGTCACATGGTACAAAGATGGAAAGCAACTGTACGCCTCATACAGATACAACACAAGGATCATTGACAACACTTGCGTCTTGGAATGCCTCCACGAATGTAACAATGAAACACCTGGAAAATACTCTTGTGAAGTATCAAATTCCTTTGGCACTGATATCTGTCATGCCAATATAACTACAGTTACAAGTTCGTATGCCATCCTAGTTTACATATTTACAGATATTTTTAATATTTAGGCAGACATAGGTTAAAAATGATTTCGAAAATTTCTTGTTCTCAGAACCTGCCCGTTTTGAACAGAAGCTTAAGGACAAAAAAGTTGCCATGAGCAAAAAATTGAAGCTTGAGTGCACATTTATTGGAGATCCTAAAATCTTTGTCACCTGGTACAAGGACGGCAAACAAATATATGCCTCTTACAGATACAACACTCAAGTTGTTGGAAACACCTGTGCTCTAGAATGTCTACATGAATGCACAAAAGACACTCCTGGAATATACTCCTGTGAGGTGTCCAATTCCTATGGAAGTGATATCTGTCATGCTGAAGTGACTACAGTTTCTGGTTAGTATGCTTTTAAAGGCTCTTTATACTAAAATTAGTGTTGGATGGAATTCCAGTTGATTCTCTAGCCGAAGCCAGTGATTTGCAAGCATATTGATGATGCTCACCCAATATTGTTCCTCTTAGGACCTGCTCGTTTTGTGAAGAAGCTCGCAAACCAGACTCTTCAGTGGGGACAAAAGTTGAGACTTGAATGCTCCTTCACAGGAATTGAAAAACTGTTTGTCACATGGTACAAGGATGACAAACAGGTCTATGCTTCATATAGATGCAACACAAAAGTAATTGGAAACACTTGCATTTTGGAATATCTCCATGAGTGTGATGAGGATACTCCTGGAAAATATTCTTGTGAGGTTACAAATGAAGATGGATCAGATATTTGTCATGCACTGGTCACCCTTGCAACAGGTTAGTTAACTGTAGTCAGTTAACTGGAGTGAATTTTCAGATCATCCAACATTTCTATTCTTTCCATACTTTCCAATGTGCTTCTTTTCTTTAATCTCAAAGAGATCATCTTTCTCTAGATAAACTGCTAGGATTCAACATGGAACACTGGTGGCATTTACAAAGGAAACGTCATTCCGAATGAACAAAAAAGCATTTTAAGTATTTTATAAATAATAAGCTCAAATTTAAAATTAAATTTAGAATACACAGCGACTTTTCAACAGTGGCACTGGTGCAAAATAGCCAAATGCAAACTAGTGTTATTTTTTTAGTAGTGTTATTATGTATATATGATTACAATATTTATTAATATTTATGTTTATATTTTTATACTTTTTTATATACATTTTAATTTTAGTTTTATTAATTGTGTTTTGTGCTTGTAATTTTTTGTGCTTGTTAGTTTTTGTTTGTTATTTAAGAGTTATTTTAGATTTTGTTTTAGGTTTAGTTTAGCTCTAATGTTTATAATTAAGTTTTTCATGTGATATTTATATTTTATTTGATTTTAGTTCGATTTCAATTAACAAAATTATTTTAATCATTCTAGTTTTGGATAACAGTAACAACACTAATGCAAGAAACATTGTAGCAAAAATGCATTAAATAAAGCATTAAAGTTGTGGCTGCTTCATGTAGTACACAGCTTACACATCAAGCTTAAATTTCATGCTAACTCTCACATATCACATTTAACAGACCTTGAGTAGTCTAAAAAGACACTTTTGTCACCTTTTCTACTATAGTATTAATCTGCTTCTCTACTATGCATTTAAATGGTATTTAGTATTGGATTAAAAGCTTTTTATTTCTAGAAGTTAGATTGGAAGGTTAGATTGGAAGTGCCATGGCAGGGGCATTGCAAAAATGAATTGTTTGGTCAAAGGATTGAGAAGACTAATGCTAGAGACTGCAAAATTGAAAGTGTGGATAAAACTGCACGCCTAGCTATTCTGAAAGCAGAAAAGACAGATGCTTGTCTTGACATGCAAGCAAAGAACTTGATTTTTTAAAATAGAAAACAACGACACATGAGTTTCATTAATCTCTTTATGATATTTTAATTAAATTTGTGACCTTGTGTGTGTGTAATGTGTTTTGTTTTCAGAGCGCAAAATTCCACCAACTTTCACTAAGAAACCTTCCGAGCACATTGAGGATGCCGAGGGAAAACTGGTGAAGCTTGAGGGTCGAGTATCTGGGTCACAGCCTCTATCTGTAAGCTGGTATAAAGATAACCGAGAAATCGACACTTCTGACATCTATGACATTTCCTTCAAGAGCAACACAGCTGTGATGTGTCTCAAGAATGCTACAGTCACAGACAGTGGTGTTTATGCATGCAGCGCTTCTAATGAAGCTGGCACTGCCTCCTTCCAGGTGGTGGTTAACATCACAGGTAGTCAATATTGTCTTACTGCATGATTTCTTATTTCTCACTTCTTGTCATATTCCCTTTTCTTTATTGCATACTAATTTATGTTAATTCTGTTTCTGTGAATTGTATTAAATTTGGCTTTCTGTTGTACTGCATAAACATGACCTTCCCTACTTTTCACTGAAAAGCAAAGGTAAACATACTGAAATTGTTCACTTTTTTAATATCTAGAGCAAAAAAGGCCACCGACTTTTGACATTCCCCTTAAACCAGTGACAGTGAGTGAGGGAGAAAGGCTAAACCTTAGCTGCCATGTCTCCGGGTCTTCCCCAATGAAGATTCAATGGATGAAGGACAGAAGGGAGGTCACATCCTCTGCTAGCACCAAGATGATATTTGTGGATGGCACAGCCACCCTGGAGATAAACCAGACATCCAAAACTGATGCAGGAGATTATCTGTGCAAGGCAACCAACAGTGCTGGTAGTGAATTCTCCAAGACCAAAGTCACAATCAAAGGTAATTAGAAGATTATTGTAAATCTAACTTTTGTGTAATAATCAAAATGTACATTTTAACACAGCTTAATTAAAAATGTAGCATGTAAAAACCAAACTTATTCTTGGTTTGAACTTACATTTAATTAGTTTCTTTATTTAATTTTCTACTTTTGGGTGAAACATTCTCAACCTTTCTAACAGTACCAAGTAGAGTTTAAGCTAATGTCTGAATTTCTTATTTCATTGTCATGTGTTTCAGCATCTTTACCATCTTACTGAATTCCACATCTTGTTTTGCTTGCTCCTTAAGCACTTTGGATCCATCTGATCTTGCCGTTTCTTACAAAGTTAAAAATTTTTCATAATGCACCACTAAGCTGTGATCTTGATAATATTTTAAGAACATTTGTTTTCACATGCATATTTATTCTTGATTTACCAACAATCTTTTTAGACATGCATTTTATCTGAATAGCAGTGGTTAAGGCACCGATGCTTAGACTTTGCTAACTAAGGTGCCAAAGTTAGACCTGTGGGTTTTATTATTTTTGTTAGTGTAGCGTTTTTGACAGTCTAAACCATGTGCACTAAACCTGTTAAAACGCTGAGATGTGCCAGGTATTCTTATCTACATTTCAGTCCATTTTTATAAGTTACTTAATATGTTGTTACGTTGTCGGTATTACTCAGATAAAGCAGGTACAACACCTGCAACAGCACCAGGAGCCCCCACAGCACCTCAAACAGTTAAAAAACTGGATAACTTGTTCTTCATTGAGGAGCCCAAGAGCATTCATATTGTTGAGAGTAAGTTGCTGCTTTCTGCTAAACAGTGTAGATATGTTTTTTTATGTTTAGCGTTAAATTTTGAATTACATGATGGAATCACATCATATTCTGGATTACAGAGGGTACAGCTACCTTCATTGCTAAAGTTGGTGGTGATCCCATCCCCAATGTGAAATGGATGAAGGGCAAATGGAGGCAGATGACCCATGGTGGTCGCGTCAACATTCAACAAAAAGGCCAAGAGGCCAAGTTGGAGATCAAAGAGTTGACTAAATCTGACTCTGGTCAGTACAGATGTGTTGCTTCAAACAAACATGGAGAAATTGAGTGCAGCACAGACTTGAATGTTGATGAGAAGAAAGAGTCTGGACCAGAAGCAGTCAAACTGAAGAAGTGAGTCAGAAATTGTGATTTTCCTTTGCAGAAAAGCTCAACATCAGAATTCTGTAATGATTATAACCTTGCACTCTTTTTTGTTACGTTCAGGACTCCATCAAAGCAGAAAAGTCCAAAAGAAGATAAAGACATTGACATCGTTGAGTTGCTAAGAAATGTAGATCCAAAAGAATATGAGAAATATGCTCGCATGTATGGAATCACAGACTTCCGGGGTCTCCTTCAAGCTATTGAGTTTCTGAAGAAGGAGAAGGGTGAAGAAAGTGGAAGACCGGTAGATAAATCTATATTGTTTGTCTTAATAGCTGATCCAAATCTTATTTTTTCCTACACCTTACTGAGATAGAAATCTACAACAAATAGCCTTAATCAGTGCCCTTGTTTTCTTAATCAGGAAAGTGAACATGGAAGAGAATATGATGAGGATTTGTCTAAGCTTGTGTCTGATTTGCAGAGGCGAATGGAACACAGTGAAGTATGTTCCTTCTTTGGGAAGTTGAAAAACCACTGCTTCAATTTTCAGACATATTTTCATTTTGATGCATATGCTAATCAGATGCATGTTGATGACATAAATGTATGAATATTTTGTTTTTGCAGCCTGTTACCCTGCTTAAAGACATCACAGATCAGACAACGCAAGTTAACAAAGAGGCAGTGTTTGAGTGTGAGATTAAAATCAGCTATCCAGAAATTACACTGTCTTGGTATAAAGATACACAGAAGCTAGAAACTAGTGATAAATACGACATTAAACTCATGGGCGACCGTCAGATATTGAAGATCAAGAACTGTCAGACCAGTGACCAGGGAAATTACCGTGTCGTTTGTGGGCCACATATATCCAGTGCCAGACTGACAGTGTTGGGTAAGTCCATTTTAAAGACCTTGTGTTCTGCATTAAAATAACATTTTTGTGCCTATAATGAATTGAGGCACATTTACCTCAATATTCTACAGAGAGTCAAGATCGTGTGCAGAAACCATCACCTGGTAAGAGGGTAGAACTGCATTGTAGTGTAGTGTTTACTGACACATATTATAGATTTATGCCTTACACTTTATTTTACTAGTTCACTTCAATTAAATGATCAGAATGAGGGCCACATAGATTGCCCAATCATGTAAGGAAATTACTAACCTCTTCTTGTTTTTCTACCTACTAGCAAATGCTAAGCATTTGTTTATTTTTCCTCTTAGTGCTTTAAAATTGCTTGGCTATAGTGGTGTTGATTGTGTACCGACAAAGTGTTAGATTAAACAAAAAGTGTGTGCGTTTGAAAGCACATTTACATTTCTTCTTATTTCTTTCCTCTTTTCCTTTTTTAATTATTATTTTTATTTTATTTGAAAACAGTGATATTGTGAGATAATTAACCATTCAAAATCTTTTCTATTATTTCTAGCTGATCAAATTCAGTTCACCAAACGCATTCAAAATATTGTGGTCAATGAGCGTCAGTCTGCCACTTTTGAGTGTGAGTTGTCTTTTGACAATGCGGTCGTCACCTGGTATAAAGATGCATGGGAGCTTAAAGAAAGCCCGAAATATATCTTCAGGTGTGAGGGACGAAGGCACTTTATGATCATCCGTAACGTAACATCTAACGATGAAGGTGTGTACATTAGTCTTAATGTACTACTTAGTGCCTCAATATAAATATAGAATTAAACAGATTTAAACTAAATTAACTTTACTGAAAATCTTTTAGGTGTGTACTCTGTGATTGCGCGCCTGGAGCCTGTTGGTGAAACTAAAAGTACAGCTGAGCTTTATCTGTCAGGAAAAGGTAAAATCTACATCAGCATCACTTTGTGGCTTGTTTACTAGAGTTAAGTCAACAGCAATTATATTTTACCTTCTTTTGCAGAATTTGAAATAAGAACACGTTCTTTTGGTAAGTGGTTTGTTATGCACTAAATTGTTTCTGATTAGATCTAGATCTTCTAGATCTTCCATCTCTAATTTACTCCTCAGTCCCCTACCCCAACTAATTTCTTTACAAATTCTGCAAAATCAAACTTTATTCACGGAAATCAGTAAAATAAAAATAAAAATAATAAATAAATACATTAATAAATTAAATTCATCTCAACCTGTCCAGATGTTCCTGATACATCGATACATGTGCCAGATGTGTCATCTGTGATTAGTTTTAAAGGTAAGACAAACAAATAAAGAAATGTATAAATAGAAGACCATAAGGTCTTATAGTTTCATTTTAATTTATCTCATACCTTTTGTTTAAAAGAAGAATCCTCAGAATTTCATTATGAAGAGAAGTTTGAAATAACAGGTACTATTTCAAATTAAAAATAATTTCTAATGTTTCTTAACCGTTAATATGTGAACTTGGTGAGTACATTAAATACACTAATAGACTAAACACTGAAAGTTTCCATCATGTCAACTCCTGAATGCATCAATTAACTAATATTACCATATCATTAGCCCATTACCATTGAATCTCACCCTGATATCATCTAAAGTGGATGTTTAATTAAAATACAACTAATGTAATATGATCATGTTCTAAAGCTGGTATTTCTTTCTTATTTTCTTTTTTTGTTATCTTTGCATTTGCACTAACATCTGAGCTGAACAAGATTTTATCCAACACTGTTGTTAGAGAATTGTATTTTTTGAAAAAATTAAAACATAAAACAATTTTATTATTGTACGGTAGACTGTCAGAACTGGACAGTTCAGGAGGAGAGTGTTACTTATGAATTCTCTTCACTGCAAGGTACACTGTAGTTAACAGTCTTAGAGTCTTTAACTAAGAGCATAACATTTTGCTCGTCTTATTTGTACAGTATGTGTGTGGACTTTCTTCACTCATCTTCATGTTAACACTCTTTTTTTAAATATATTTTGTCCAAGCTATTATGTGTATTCCTTGTCTTTTTGATATAACTGACTATTAAACATCATCACTGTCTATCCCCTTCAATAACCATCTCCATTATTTTCAGTTCAGCATCATTAACATTTTTAATCCACAGGTATTGTGCTGCAAACCTTGTGTATGTTTGGAACTGAATTTATGTGCCAATGTTCATGCCTAAGAATATTCTTGTTTTTCATCAGAATTGAAGAAACCTGTTGATGAGACTGTAACGAAACATGTAGTGGAAAGGACAGAGGAAGTCCCTATGAAAGGTATTGGATGAAGGAAAAATGCTTTGCTTATGGCTGTCCCTGATGATCTCTTAACATTCATATATGTAAAGCCAACTGCTTTTTTATTACTCCAGTGAAACACTTACAACATGTTGTCTGTGCTGAACCAAAAATATTTTTGGTTCTTTCCTTGTCTGGGTGTTGTGTTTGTGTATTATTATGATTATTATTATTATTATTATTATTATTATTATTATCACTGTGCAGTTGTTCATTGTATAATTGCTTTTTATGATAGGTCTTGGTGTGTCCATGAATGTGTTCTTCTAATGCTTGTGCAATCATGCTTAAAAGCATGGATGCTTTGGCTACTTAAACTCTGCTTAAGCTTTGCAGTTGTATTTTAACAAAGCTGATGTCTTTTATGTACCTGAAGTTATGAAGCAACCAGAAGAGAAAACTGAAACATCCTTTGTACAGCCTCCAGTTCCTGAGAAAGGTATTGTGTCTTTGCTTGAGTATAACATTGTTCCACTGTTTCTTCCTCTGTGTGTTCATTTGTTTCTACCAAATTATTTAAACCAAATCTGTTTTCATATTTGTGAGATGTCTGTTTCTTACCATATAAATTGTGTTTGTGTACTTGCTGTACATGTAGCTCTTTGGTGTAAAGATACATAATTTGCAACTTAATTTTATTTCTAATGCCATGATATTTTTAAGAACCTGAAGTCAAGAAGCCTGTTGAGGAAAAAGTAACAACTATCAAGGTGACAGAGCAAAAAGAACAACCCCCACGCAAAGGTATTACCAGCAGTATGTGTTTTCAGTGTGTATATTATTTTATATATGTTCTTGTACGTTGATTGTATGTATAAATGTTTCTTTTTTCAGTTCAAATTTATGTATGCTATGTGTATTTGTTGATATGTGTGTAACTGTAATTTGCAGTTTCTTCTTGTGTCATTTTCTTGTTAGTATGTAAAATAATCTTAATGTCTTGGGATTCAAAAATTCTTGTACACAGAAATTAAATATCTAAAGCTGCTGTTATATAATTCCTGTTTGTGTTGTTAGTCTCCTTTGAAAATGTATAGCAATATCAGCGTTACTTAAAGATGTTCTCAAACATACATCCTCAGAGCCTAAACCTCAGGTGCCAGCAGAACCAAAGGCTACAGTGGCTGAACCAAAGACTGAACCTAAGTCTGAGCCAAAAGCTCTACCCAAACCTGAGCCCACACCTGAGCCCATGCCTGAGCCAAAAGCTCTCCCGAAACCTGAGCCCACGCCTGAGCCAAAAGTGACACCAATACCTGAGCCCATGCCTGTGCCCAAGCCTGAGCCAAAAGCTCTACCAAAACCTGAGCCCAAGCCTGAGCCAAAAGCTCTACCAAAACCTGAGCCAAAGCCTGAGCCAAAAGTGACACCAAAGCCTGAGGCTGAACCTAAGACTGCAGTTGCAAAGAAAGTTGAGGCACCTTCTGTCAAAGGTATTGTGTGTAATGAAATCATCTGTGATATTTTTTTCTTTTTGATTGTTTTGTGAGTCAGCACGTCTGTCTGTGTTGTATATATGAATGCCTTACTAAATTTGTTGTATGTTCAGTCCTTAGACTTTTAGAATCAACTTCTTGTTCAACTTAAGAATATAAAGTCTCCTCTGCTTTTTATTTTTGGGTTTACGGTATGCTTCTTTGTTTTTGGTGTTCTTTTAAAGCACCTGAAGCTCCAAAAAAGCCAGAAGCTGCACCTCAACCATCCTTAGATATTAAAAAAGATGAGGCTACTCAAATAAAAGGTAACTCTTAAAACTCAATAGCTAAGAAGCACAATTACTGAGCATAAGTCTTGTAAGGGATCTTAAAACAGTTTTGTTTTTGTTTGTTGTCTGTACAAATCTTTGCCACCAAAAATGGTGCTCTTGGAATGCATGTGAAACTCTTATCTTGATCTTTTAATCGATTCTTTTCATTTTATGGGCTTCTGCATTCTAGTGTGAATGCCTATCTTTTTGTTATATGACACTGTTTAACACATATGTGTTCTTTTGAAGCTTTTGTGGAGATGAAGAAAATAGAAGCACCAAAAGTAAAGCTAGATAGAAAACCAGAGACTGCAAGTGCTGCTGCTGAGCCACCAAAGAAAGAAGTCTCTACACTACTACCAGATGAATCTATCAAAGATCATTTGCCTGTCCACTCTGAGCCATCAAGTGTAGAGCCAGCTAGTCAGCTTAAAACTACACAAAGCCAGCCTCCTGAGCCAGTTAGAAAACAAGTAGTCAAAGCTCCACCAGAAGTTATAGTTGAACCAACAAGAAAACAACCTACCCAAGAAGCTTTCAAAGCAGAGTCAGAGCCTTCGGCCAAACCTTCAGAGCCACCTCAAACAGATCAAGCTAAAAAGCAAGTGCCATCAAAGAGTGAGCCAACCCCTAAAATCAGTGAGCCAACACTTGCTCACAAAAAGGAAAGTCGTCCACAGAAAGGTATTCTTAAGTCTTCATATTAAGCTCTTTATTATGCCTTGCATTAATGGGGTAGCAATCATTACAAACTCTCTTTAGAAGTGTCTTGTTATCTTATTACTCTTCTTAATGTGCTGTTCTTTGTCTGGTATTATTTTTATATTTACGAAGTGGTTGAAGTTAAGGCTGCAGAACTACCATCTGAGAAAAAGCCTGTGGCTAAAGCTAAAATGGAGACTGAGATTCCCTCAGCCAAAGGTATGCTCGGCTGCTCATAGGAGATACAAATCAAATTTGTATCTCTGCATTAATAGATCTGTTTGTGATACAAAAACAGATCTCCTACTATTTATAGCATAACCATTATTGACATTTTAATAATAGATAGCTGAAGAATTATTTGTAATATTATTAATATATTAATCTACTCTGGGTTAAATAAGTTTTATCTTCAGTAACCCAAGCCAATGCAAAAGATTGCACTCTGGCAATGCTGGCGAATTAAAGATTATCCTTAAAATCACGGAAATCATCACTACGTAAGATGCTATTTTCGGTTTTATTTTGCCATGACAAATGATACTTTCTAGGTTAATGTAGGAAAACTGTTTTAAATGATTTAATGTGATTTAAATGTGAAATATACTCTTTGATGTTTTGTTGAAAATTCTTCTGCCACCGTTGCAAGGTGCAATCTTGAAAATCTTTCATCTTTAAAGTCTTTGCAGCTTCTGAGAAGAAAACTGACCAATGTCCACATACAGTGGATGTAACTCAGAAGATTTCCATGGAGGAAATGTGTTTGAAGGAGGAAATTGTGGAAGAGAGTGAAAGCATGCCTCATCAACCTGAGGAAATTGTGTCTTATCAAGAACATATTATAAGGATGGATGTGAGTCATCACAGTAGAGAATCAGCTGCTGAAGATGTGAAGATAATTAAAACAGAGGTTTCCCAGAAGCCAGAACCCTCTTTTGAGCTGGAAAAATCAAAGGAGATACCTGAGATGAAATGGTCAAAACAAGAAATGCACATTGAGAAAAAGGAAAGGAAATTAGAGATGTCCAGTGTTAAAACATCTCCAGAAGCTGTGGTGGTACCTGGCATTGAGGCACCTCAGAAAAGGCAAGACATTATGCCAGATAAAAAGAAAACATCTAAAGATATGCCTCTAAAAAAGAGAGATGACACCCCTAGAAAAGAGATGGCCATTCAGAAAGAAATAGATGTTCACAAGAAAGAGTCTATTCACTTACAGCAGTCTGTTCACGAAAACAAGAGACCACGTGAGGAAACCCCTCAGAAATTACCAGAGATAACACCAATAGTAAAACCAGAAGAAAAGGGAACTATGTTAAAGGAAGTGCGTAAAGCATTTGAAAAAGGTAAACCTTAAAGTCTTCCGCAAATGCCTTGATTGGTATATTGCAATCTTTACTTGAATTGTTTGCCATCAGGTTTTTGCCGAAAAGGCAACTGATTTACTTTTCTTTGTCTTATATGTATTGTGCCTACATGATCATCTTTAGTTTCTTGTATCTTGAAAATGTTATAATTCTTAATTAGACGAGAAGACCCAGGCTGTTACAACTACTGTGTCAGAAGTTGTTTCTCCTGCAAAAGGTACTCAAAGGAAGGCTGGGAGATTTGGTGCTATTACTCTTCAGTTCTTAGTTTAGTGTGTGATAATGTGTCTGTATGCTCATCTGTAAATGTTCATAGTCTATTTCTTCATTGTGATCATGGCTTACTTTTATTTAAATAACCAGAATTAGTGAAGAAACCTGAACCAGAAGTCCCAAAGCCAACTGTGGCTCCAGCGGAACAGAAAATATCGCCTCCATCAAAAGGTATACAGCAAATCTGGAAGAACCATTTTCTGGTATAAAAGTCAGTCTTTGATATAGTTTTTGTTTGTTTGTTTTGTATCTTCTTTTGTCATCATGTTTAAATGTTCTTTGACCAGTCCAATTACACCTTATTCCACACGTGGCTTTATTATTTTTAAATGTGATTATGGTATTGTTTTAATTAAAGAGCCAACTGTTGAAAGGAAAACATCACCTGAGGCACCAAAGCCAACTGTGGCTCCAGTTGAACAGAAAATATTGCCTCCTTCAAAAGGTATTCAAAGTCACACTGTGGTAGAACTCTTTTCTGGTTTGTTTGTTGGTCTTTGGGATGTGCTTGCTTGTTTTGTTAGTCTAATCTTTTTCTATGCTCGTCTTTACATGTTCTTTGTCCAGTCAAATAACGTCTTAATCCTATTTGTTATTCTTGCTTGTGATTTATGGCATTGTTTTATTTAAAGAGCCAACTGTTGAAAAGAAACCAGTTCCTGAAGTACCAAAGCCAACTGTGGCTCCAGTAGAACAGAAAATAGTATTTCCTCCAAAAGGTATTTAAAGCAAACATTTTTTGCTGGTCTGTCGTCTCTGCAATGAAGTGTGATTGTTTGTTCTTATTTGTGTTCATCTTTATATATTCCATGTCCAGTCAAATAACATCTTACTCCACATTTGCCTTCACTATTTTTGGTTGTGATTATGGTATTGTTTTATTTAAAGAGCCAACTGTTGAAAAGAAACCAGTTCCTGAAGTACCAAAGCCAACTGTGGCTCCAGTAGAACAGAAAATAGTATCTCCTCCAAAAGGTATATAAAGCAAACATTTTTTTTTTTCCCCTGGTCTGTAGTCTTTGGAATGATGTGATTGTTTGTTCTTATTTGTGTTTATCTTTAAATGTTCCTTGTCCAGTCAAATAACATCTTACTCCACATTTTCCTTCACTATTTTTGGTTGTGATTATGGTATTGTTTTATTTAAAGAGCCAACTGTTGAAAAGAAACCAGTTCCTCAAGTACCAAAGCCAACTGTGGCTCCAGTAGAACAGAAAATAGTATCTCCTCCAAAAGGTATATAAAGAAAAACATTTTTTGCTGGTCTATAGTCTTTGGAATGAAGTGTGATTGTTTGTTCTTATTTGTGTTCTTCCTTGTACAGTAAAACAACTTCTTATTGCACATTTTCCTTCACTGTTTTTGGTTGTGATTATGGTATTGTTTTATTTAAAGAGCCAACTATTGAAAAGAAACCATCTCCTGTGGCACCAGAGCTAACAGCAACTCCAATTGAACAGAAAGTATCTCCTCCTACAGGTAGAGTCTCTGTTTTCATGTCTTCTATGTCAGTTGTTATTGTTGTTGGTGTTCCCTTTTGGGTCTTTGTGGTCTTGTGAATTCTACTTTTTAAAGTATCTTTTGAATCTTGTCGTTATTACATGTTTGTCTTTAAATACTTACTACATGTTTGTCTTAAAATGCTTAATACTAACCAGTTTGACATTGTTTTTATGTTTATTAATCAAAATTATGGATGAGAGGTGGTTAGTATGCACATTCATAATGAGAAAATTATTTAAGCAAACGTTCACCTATTTTCTTAGCTTAATGTACTTTCTTTCTTCATTGGAACCCCAAAGGAAATGTTTTATAGAATGTCTGAGCAACTGTCTTTTATACAATGAAAGTGGATGCGGACCAGGGACTGTCAAGTTCCAAAAAATAAAGGCCGAAAAATGCATCATAGAAGTAGTCTACAGATGCATCTCAGTGAATTAGAATGTCATGGAAAAGTTCATTTATTTCACTAACTCAACTCAAATTGTGAAACTTGTGTATTAAATAAATTCAATGCACACAGACTGAAGTAGTTTAAGTCTTTGGTTCTTTTAATTGTGATGATTTTGGCTCACATTTAACAAAAACCCACCAATTCACTATCTCAACAAATTAGAATATGGTGACATGCCAATCAGCTAATCAACTCAAAACAACTGCAAAGGTTTCCTGAACCTTCAAAATGGTTACAGAATAGCCTATACAATCATGGGGAAGACTGCTGATCTGACAGTTGTCCAGAAGACAATCATTGACACCCTCCACAAAGAGGGTAAGCCACAGAAGGTCATTACTGAATGGTTGGCTGTTCACAGAGTGCTGTATCAAAGCATATTAAGTGAAAAGTTGACTGGAAGGAAGAAATGGGGTAGGAAAAGGTGCACGAGCAACAGGGATGACCACAAGCTTGACAATACTGTCAAACAAAGCTGATTCAAACACTTGGGAGAACTTCACAAGGAGTGGACTGAAGCTGGAGTCAGTGATCAAGAGTCACCACGCTCAGACGCCTTCAGGAAAAGGGCTACCAAGCCACTTCTGAAACAGAAACAATGTCAGAAGCATCTTACCTGGGCTAAGGAGAAAAAAACTGGACTGTTGCTCAGTGGTCCAAAGTCCTCTTTTCAAATAAAAGTAAATTTTGCATTTCATTTGGAAATCAAGGTCCCAGAGTCTGGAGGAAGACTGGAGAGACACAGAATCCAAGCTGCTTGAAACCCAGTGTGAAGTTTCCACAGTCAGTGATGAATTGGGCTGGCATTTCATCTGCTGGTGTTGGTCCATTGTGTTTTCTGAAGTCCACAGTCAGCGCAGCCATCTACCAGGACATTTTAGAGCACTTCATGCTTCCTTCTGCTGACAAGCTTTATGGAGATGCTGATTTCATTTTCCAGCAGGACTCGGCACCTGCCCACACTGCCAAAAACACCAAAAGTTGGTTAAATGACCATGGTGTTGGTGTGCTTGACTGGCCAGCAAAGTCATCAGACCTGAATCTCATAGAGAATCTACGGTGTATTGTCAAGAGGAAGATGAGAGACACCAGACCCAACAATGCAGATGAGCTGAAGGCCACTGTCAAAGAAACCTGGGCTTCCATACCACCTCAGCAGTGCCACAGACTGATCACCTCCATGCCACGCCGAATTGAGGCAGTAATTAAAGCAAAAGGAGCCCCTACCAAGTATTGAGTACATATACAGTAAATGAACATACTTTCCAGAAGGCCAACAATTCACTAAAAATGTTTTTTTTTCTTATGAAGTATTCTAATTTGTTGAGATAATGAATTGGTGGGTTTTTGTTAAATGTGAGCCAAAATCATCACAATTAAAAGAACCAAAGACTTAAACTATTTCAGTCTGTGTGCACTGAATTTATTTAATACACGAGTTTCACAATTTGAGTTGAATTACTGAAATAAATGAACTTTTCCACGACATTCTAATTCATTGAGATGCACCTGTATATGACTTGAGTTATATTCATAGTTTTCTGAAGACATATGATCTGAGGAACAGATTGAAATTTAAGTTCATTACTGCAAATTTAACAGCCATGGTCACCATTCACTTTCATTGAATAAAAAAAGAACAGCTTGGACATAATGCTATAAATATTTCCTTTTGTATTCTACAGAAGACATAAAGTCATATAAAGCATTTTGAAAGACGCAAGGGGAGTAAATGATGACATAATTCAAATTTTTAAGTGAATTATCCTTCTAACTTATGTGAATTGGTACCTATTTAATCTGAAATGATCTCTGAAACAGATGCTGACAAGGGCCCTGTTACAGCTCCTGGACCTGCTGGCAAAGGTATGTTGATGTGCGAGTTACATGCCACAAATGAACTTTCAAATGTTTGACTATTAAACATATTCAAATCAGTTATTCAGGCAACACATTTCACGTCTGCTTGTTGTTCTGTTTGTTTTGTCTCATTTTTGTTAGCTTATTCTTTTGTTTTGTTGTTCTTTTTTCTTTATTTATTTGTATGCGTTACAGTTATATTCACTACTGTCAGGGTTGAGGTTTATTTCAATTTAATTCCAACACAGATGACTTAGCATCAACCCTGCTGTGTGATTATGTGTACAGGTGTCTTATGTCATGCTGATTGTACTGTCCATGTTATGTGATACTGTGACCTTTATCGCCTCAGAAACAACTAGCACCACACAGGCACCTCTTAAACAAAAGAGTAAAATTCACATCAAGGAAGAGGAAAAACTGGAAATGCCAACCATCAAGAAAGTAACCAGAAGATCAAAAGAACATCAGGAAGATCATGAAGTTATATCACTTAAGAAAGTTGGCAAGATTCAGTGTGAAGAACCACCAACAGAAGAGGGACCACTTCTCTGGAAAGTTGAAAAAGCTGAAATAGGTGGAGAGGAGATGGTGTATTCAAAGGCTGTTACTGAAATCAAACTCACCAGCAGCTATGAAGTCACAGAAGATACTTGGTCATATGAAACTGCTGCAAAAACAGAGAAAATATCTGAAGGGGATGAAAAGAAGACAGAACAATACAAGGATGTGAGGGAGAAGAAAGGGATTGCTCCTGAAATTGGTGCAAGAGAAGTAGAAAATAAGGGTAAACAAGGAACTAAAATTCCAATGGAAGATGAACCTAAGATACCTCTGAAAAAGGAAGCTAAGTCAATATTAACTGAGAAAGAACAGGAAACTGTAAAATTAAAACTTGTCGAAAAATTAGATAAGGCTGTTGTAGGTCCCCAGAAAGACCGCAACATAGACAGGAGCAAAGATAGTACTGGTGTCCAAAAACATGAAAGGCTTACAAAGTATGAGCCTGTTTCAAAGAAGGAAATAGATGTGACACCTACAGATAAAAAAACTAAAGAACCCATAATTCCAAAACCTGTTGTGGCTAAAGATGACCTCTCCAAAGAACCTGAGAAATTTCCAAAGAAAGCAAAGAGAATTCTACCACAAGATGATAAGCCAGAAACTGTTACTCTGAAACCATTTTCCAAAGAATCTCATGCTGATGTAACTGCTGACATGGTTCCTCAAGAGCAAACTGAGAAAAAGCCTGTAGACATTAAGCATCCAGAGAGACCGGAAACAACACATATCCTGAAGGAGCCTCACATCCTGGTAAAAGAACCAGGAAAAAGTGAAAAAAAAAATGAAGAGGCTGAAAAGATCAAAAAGCTAGAGTCACCCCATGAGTATCAGCCCATGAAGAGTACTACTTCTCCAGAGAAGACACAGGAAGGTTCCAAAGATGAGGGGAAGGGAATAACTAAAAAACACAGAATTATTCCAACGGATAAAATGAAGAAAGAAGAGGTATTGTTGAAACCTGTAGAAGGAAAAAGAATTGCAGAGAAAACTCCTTCACCAAAGGTAGATAAACCTAGTCCTCAAGTCACTCCACTGACTAAAAAGAGTCCAAAAGAGGATGATAAACCAGCAATGGTGAAAAAAAATGGTCTTTCACCGAAGGAAATGGAGAGAGAAGAGGAAATATCATTGAAGCCTATAGAACCTGTAGAGCTAAAAAAGACTCTTTCACCAAAAGTGGAGATACCAAAACCTAAACCCACTGAATCCATTCCAATTGAAAGAAAGTCTAGTGCAAAATCACCCAAGAAGATTTCACCAAAAGATTCACTTGAGTCTGTAATTCTTAAGAAGGTGTCAAAGACAGTCTCCCCCAAAGAAGAAAAGACTACTCAGGAACCTCCCTTAAAAACGACTGAAGACAACCTGCCAATGGTAAAGGAGTTGTCTCCTACTGCTCTGCATCTACAAAAGATTCCTACACAGCAAGAGGAGGTAGTATATGAGCAGGAGGTGGTGGATGGTGAAGAAGAAGAAACTTGGGGATGGGAACTTGCTCCTAGGGACAGTTATGGATCCGAAACCTTTGAGGACGCCTTGGAGGATGGAGCTGTTGAAACCCCAGGAATGGGTGACAAGAAAGGTGAGATGGTGGCACCAAAAGCTCATCACTGGTATCTTGTGGCTCCCTACAATCGTTCCAAATAATATCAACTCAACTCATCATCCGTTATTACCCCTTAACAAGTGTCTTCATTTTTTAAGTGTTTAGTTGTATTTGACATTGTGTGTACTTCCTTTGATTTATTCATTCTTTCATTCTTGGTTCATCAAACCCTCTTGATAAAATGTTGTGTGTCAGTGAAGTCCTGTTCTGTCATGTAACTGTTTGTTTCATTTCATTCCTTCGTCTTTATTTGTCATTTTCGTTGTGGGTGTCATTTGTCCTGGGCTCTGTTTTTCAAACTTTTTGTTTTATTGTCTTTGGTTGTCATTAATATGCTCACATATTTTATATCCTGTGTATGTAATTTATTAACCAATCATTTCAGATCATTTGCAGTTTTACCATTTTAAGCCTTGCTTAATAGTATAACAATATTTGAAACAGATGGAAAACCAAAGGAGGAGCCAGCTCCAGGCAGAGGCAGAGGACTAAGACGTAAGTTCATAATATACAGTACATGCGTAATATGCATTTATAATCTTCCAGTGCATGTGTTAATTTTAAAGTTACATAAGAACAATTTACAATGGTGAAACTTTTGTGTGATCAGAAATGTAACATTTTTTTCTTTTTTATTGTAGCAAGACAAACTCCATCTCCTGGTGATGGTGGCAGGGGTAGAGGGCTGAAACCTGGTGGTGGAGGTGATAAGCCTCCAGGAGAATCACCATTTGGTTTCCAGCTCAAAGCCGTCCCCTTGAAGTTTGTGAAGGGGCTCCAGGACATTGTGTTACAGGAGGCTGAGTCCATTGGCTCCTCGGCTATATTTGAGTGCCAAATCTCTCCATCTACTGCTGTCACCACCTGGATGAAAGATGGAAGCAATCTAAGGGAGAGTCCAAAGCACAAATTCACATCTGATGGCAAAGACCGCAAACTGCAAATCATTGATGTACAGCTTTCAGACACTGGAGATTACACGTGTGTTGCAAAGCTTGGCAACAAGGAGAAGACCTCAACTGCTAAACTTGTTGTAGAAGGTATTTATGACTGCTATTCTCAAACCGTCCTTTCTATTCACATAAAACATTTATATGGTGTTGCCTCTAAAGATCATAAATGTTAATATGTTGGTACTAATAAAGTATGATTGTTAAAGTTGCATTTCTTCTATTGTTTTATATAGAATTACCTGTGAAATTCACAAAGAATCTGGAAGAAGAGACCTCTGTGATCAAGGGCCAGCCAATGTATTTGAACTGTGAGTTGAGCAAGGACAGAGATGTGGTCTGGAAGAAGAACGGACAAGAGATAAAAGAAATTCCTGGCAAAATTCAAATCAATGTTATTGGGCTACAGCGTACCATCACAATCCAGGATGTGAACGATGATGATGCTGGTGTTTACACATGCGAGTGTGAAAACATCAAAACTCAAACTAATGTCAAGGTTACTGGTATGTATTTGATCTTTTTAACCTTCACAGCTTCTTAAGTTTCATAGATGTTTCTGTCTTCTTTGGTGAATTTAGAGCCGGTGTGTGAATTTACCCATGTATGTATTCAACAGAAATCGTTAGAGACTGGTTAGTGAAACCTTTGCGGGACCAGCATGTGAAACCCAAGGCCACTGCTACATTCAAAGGCGAGCTCTTCAAGGACACCCCTAACTGGAAGTGGTACAAGGGTAACGATGAAATCCCTAATGAGCCTACAGATAAGACTGAGGTGAAGAAGGAGGGTAAAGATATCACTCTTACAATTAAAAATGCCCAGCCTGATGACGTCGCTGAGTACACTGTGGAGGTTGAAGGCCGTAGATATGCAGCAAAACTAACACTTGGAGGTTTGTTTAAAAACAGCATAACCACCTGAGGACTGTTGATTTCTGCTTATATGACCATCTGAAAATGTTGTGTATAAACCTTTTAATCTCTATTCAGAACGTGAAGCTGAGATCTTGAAGCCTCTTGCTAGTGTGGAGGTGGTTGAGAAAACAGAGGCCAACTTTGATACTGAAATTTCAGAGGATGATGTGCCTGGAGAATGGAAACTTAAAGGAGAGATTCTGACAAGATCACCGGTAAGTCCCTATTCAAACCCCTCAGGTGTGCTAAAATATTAGTCATTCCCAGTGTTGGGGAAGCTACTTTGAAACTGTGGCTTCCCAAGCTACAAACTAGTCATAATTTAAGTAGTTAAATAACCACTCTACCCATTTGGAGATGTAGTTAAAAATAGCTAAAAAAAAATTTAGCTATTTTAAAAATAGCTATTTAAGAGGGTGATATCTTTTTAGAAGATTTGAGTCAGGTTTATAATACAAACATTCTTTTTTTGCCACACACACACACACACAACACACACACACAATAAAAGGATGATGTATGTATTTACACCTAAAACAACTAGAAGAACAGTTTTCTGCTGAACAGTATTAATATCGGTATGTAATTTTTTATAACACATCATTCAAACAATTGACTGATTCATAATTTTCTTCTATTTTAGACGTGTGACATCAGATCTGAGGGAACAAAACGATTCCTTACTATCAAAAATGTTCAGCTTGATCAAGCTGGTGAAGTTACATACCAAGCTCTGAATGCTGTGACAAGTGCTATGCTCACAGTAAAAGGTAAGAGAACAATTAATGTTTTTTTTTTTTAAAGCATAGGAAAATGTAAATTAAAATCTTCAAATGCAGATGAGTGACTATATGGACAATGTTCATTCATACCTACCAGAGTTGGAAATGGAGTTCACAGTCCCTTTGAAGGACGTTACTGTGCATGAAAAGAAACAGGCAAAGTTTGAGTGCTCCATCAATAAGGATGTGCCTAAAGTGATTTGGTTTAAGGGTTCTGATATTGTTACACAAGGAAATAAGTATGAAATCATTGATGACGGAAAGAAACACATACTCATTATAAATAACTGTGGCTTTGAGGATGAGGGTGAATACAGTATTGAGGTCTTGGGCAAATCATCAAAAGCAAAACTGATGGTAGAGGGTAAGTCGGTTATCATCTTGGTTAGTGAAGTGTTGATCAAAATACTTTCTGACAAAATTTAACAAGGGTGTTTGTTAATGAGTTAATAGTCTAACAAATAGCAAATAGTAAACAACACAGTTGCTAATAAATTCACTTTTTCTAATAAATCCACTAATAAATTCACTGATTTTCAAGTTTGTGGTATATTCATTTATTGCGCCCATAGTCATTTGTTATGCACTGAACAAATGTCGTAGGTATGAGGCTGAACTTCACCTCAACATTAAAGGACTTAACTGTGAAGGAAGGTAAAACAGCTTTATTTGAGCTTGAACTCTCTCATGAGAATGTCGCTGTGACATGGTACAAAAATGAAATAAAAGTGCACCCGAGCAGAACTGTGTTCACCAGTGTGGTGGGAAGGAAACATACACTAGAAATTAAGGAAGTATCACTAGATGATACTTGCCTAATAAAAGCTGAGGCTAAAGGAATATCCACAATGGCTAAGCTGCTGGTAATAGGTAATTTTACCTTTATTTCACCATTACATTTATTTGATCAGCTGCACCACTTCATTTTTGCATTACAACAAAACCTTTTATGTAGATTACTAGTCATATTTTAGTTTCTGGATATTATTAACATAGCAACCTGTTTTTACAGAGGGAGATGCATATTTCATCACCAAGTTACAAGATTACACCGCAGTTGAGAAAGATGAAGTCACATTTGACTGCGAGCTCAGTAGAGATGTTCCTGTGAAATGGTTCAAGAATGAAATCGAAATTAAAGCCTCCAAGATGGTGACCTTGAAAGTTGAAGGCAAACGAAGAATCCTCAATCTTAAGAAAGTTGAGAACAAAGACAAAGGATTATATGTTTGCGACTGTGGAACAGACAAGACTTCGACTAACTTGAACATTGAAGGTCAGTAAGGTCATTAAGGTTATATTCCTAAAATGTAAAAACATTGCAATCCTTCATGGTTGCAAGTGGGTTTTACTTGTTAATTTCGTTCTAAAAAAAAATCTATTTAATTCCAGCTCGTGACATCAAAGTTGTGCGACCCATATATGGCGTTGAGCTCTTTGATGGTGAGACGGCTCGTTTTGAGGTGGAAATCTCTGAAGATGATGTCCATGGCCAATGGAAACTGAAGGGCGAAGTCTTATCCTCTTCACCTGTGAGCACAGCTGCATCAATAAATTCAATAAACGTCTTGCACAAACATCTAGCAACATACTTAATATTTTTTTCTCATGTTCTTTATGCTAACAGGATGTTGAGATTATTGAGGATGGTGCAAAACACACACTGACACTCTACAATTGTAAAGTTTCCCAATCTGGAGAGGTGGTCTTCCAGGGAGCGAATGCTAAGTGTTCTGCAAATCTTAAAGTGAAAGGTAGTTAAAAAAGTATATACCTGTATATTCATGTACTTTTTAAAAAACTATTAATGAAAAGTCATCAGGCTAATTCTTCCTGTCTAATCTAATCTATCTGTTCACCTTTGTAATAGATTTGCCCATTTCTTTTGTCATGCCTTTGAGCGATGCACAAGTTTATGAGAAAGATGATGCAAGATTTGAAATTGAACTGTCAAGAGAGGCTAAGGTCGTCCGTTGGCTAAAGGGATCTCAGGAGTTGAAGGCTGATGAAAAGTTTGAAATCCTCGCAGAAGGGAAAAGACACATTTTAGTGGTCAAATCTGCTGCTTATGAGGATGAGGCTAAGTACTTGTTTGAGGCTGAGGACAAGAGGACATCTGCCAAACTTGTTATTCAGGGTAAAAAAAAAATTCTTTAACAAATTGTTCTGTGCAATATACTATGCATAGTAATCACATTTCCTTCAGATTTTTTTCTGATCAATTTTTTTTCTGATCTTCATTTATCATTCTACTAAGGTATCCGTCTTGAGTTTGTCAGACCCATTAAAGATGTCACTGTTAAAGAGCGTGAGACTGCAGAATTCAGGATTGAGCTCTCTCATGAGAAGATTCAAGTCACCTGGTACAAAAATGACGTGCGTTTGCATCCAAGCAAAGTGGTGCACATGTCTGAGGAAGGCAAGATCCATACTCTGTCCTTCAAAGAGGTCTCTCTTGATGACACTTCTCTAATTAAAGTTGAGGCCCTTGGGAAAAGCTCTGAAGCAATGCTCACTGTACTTGGTAAGTGTTTAAAATGTTTTCTAATACATTTTATAATGACTTTAGTATAATTGACTACTGTTCTTGACAGTACATTGGTGCTGCTTTCATGTCTGTTGTATAATTCTCTCTTTTTTTTTTATACAAATACAAGTTACAATAGCTAATTGGCACCATCTAGTGACTTTATTTGCTCCAAAACGTCTACTTACAAACTTCTGTGAAAATTGCCATCTAAAGACTTTCAGAATTAATTTTATGTTGAGCATAAATAATTTGATAGATGACTAAAAGCTCATGAGTAAGAAATTGAAAACCTCATTCTCTCAGTAGAACAAAAATATGAGGTGGATGACAGAGCTCTTAGAATAGAAGAAGCTAAATATGTTGGCTAACTAGTCCACTGATAAACTAACTTTGTGTCAAGGTCTTGATCCACCCTGTGTGGGTTCATTTTTTAGTGTATTACTCACAGGGTCTTTTTAGTATATTGGTAAATCATGTTGAAACTTCATGTCTTCCTCTATATCAACAGAGGGAGAAGCTTACTTCACCACCAAGTTGCAGGACTACACTGCCGTTGAGAAGGATGAGGTTGTCCTGAGGTGTGAAGTGAGCAAATCATCTGCTCAGGTGAAATGGTTCACAGACGGCAAGGAGATCACTCCCTCTAAGAACGTCCTCATCAAGTCTGATGGAAAGAAACGTATACTGACAGTGAAGAAGGCAGAGAAGGCCAACACTGGCGAATATGTGTGCGACTGCGGCTCTGACAAAACAGCTGCTAAGCTTAACATTGAAGGTATGTATTTTTGATGTATTTTATGTTTGCTTTATTAATCCAATGATAGATTAATAGATTAAAATTGATCAAATTACTATGAACTCTTATAACTTTGCCTCTCCTGTCCTGTTCTTTGCAGAACGTGATATTAAGATTGTCCGCCCACTGTACAGTGTGGAGGTCACAGAGACAGCGACTGCTCGCTTTGAGACTGAAATCTCTGAGGAGGATGTTCATGGTAACTGGAAACTCAAAGGAGATGCCCTGCACCAGTCTGCCGTAAGGGTTGCCTACAATTCATATATATGTATATATATATATATATATAATATAAAAGTTTAAATAATTATAGTTTAAATAAATATGTTTGTTTCACTTAGGACTGTGAAATTAAGGAGGAGGGCACCAAGCACATGCTTATCCTTTACAATGTTCGTATGGATATGGCTGGTGGTGTGGACTTCAGTGCTGCTAACGCTAAATCAAGTGCTCAGCTCAGAGTTAAAGGTGAGAATCCTCATAAGTGAATAAAAAAATAAGCATTAAGAGCCATTATTATTGTCTGTAATCAATTAGTCTTTCATATACTTCATAACTTATGCCTGTGATAGAGCATTTTTTCAGAACAAAAATTACCTACTTGTGCAACCTTTTTTTTTTTTTATACATTGGCTAACAAACCTCCCTGCATTCTTGTTTCACTTAAAAAAAATGTTGAGTGACAGTAACAGATAACTTGGGATTAGTCAACAGCCAATCAGGGCTCAAGGCTATTTTAGAAGTCCCATGCCTTATCAGGAGAGAGTGGGGGTGATTGGCAGAACTGAAACATGCCTCCTAGTTTATCTGACCACAGGCAGTGCATGGAATCTCAATTTGCTAATGATATAGGATCCTGTGTCAATCTGAATAGTCCTTCAGGCTGCAAATTGTAACCTAGCGATAGAGAGCAATGACAAAATGTAGTAGTAGGATAGTCTCTTGTTATTATTAAGGATGTCCATTTCCTCCTCTAAAGCACGCACAATTGGCCTCCTGCGACCTCTTCGGGATGTCACTGTCACTGCTGGAGAGACTGCCACCTTTGACTGTGAGCTCTCATATGAAGATATTCCAGTTGAATGGTTCGTTGGCTCAACAAAGATGGAGCCAAGTGACAGGGTGAGATTCTTTTCTTTAGATTTTGTTAGATTTAAGTGTTAATTTGAACATCATAAATTTAGTTTTGTTCCTGTCTGAATTTTCACTGATTCCATTGTGATTCGCTATGATGCTGTACTTATGGAAAAATTACAACAGACTAGAGGTTAACTATACAGTATACACACATAGTATGTATATTTTGTTTTCTCAGGCTGACAATTCCAAGTGAAAAGACTTCTTATAAATATTTTCTGCATATAAGGACTTCCAGCAGTACTTGCTCAAAGTTTTGAGATAACGCTGGGCCATTCTGCCCTGCAGGCACCCTTCTGGTTATTTTTAACTGCTTCAAGAGTGTTGTTGAAGTGGTGGTATAGTGAACTTCATAATCATTTAGACATTTCATAAAATATATATCTCTTTAATTGTAAAGTTTGATTTATATATATATATATATATATATATATATATATATATATATATATATATATATATACAGTGTGTGTGTGTGTGTGTGTATATATATATATATATATATATATATATATATACATACATATATATATACACATATATATATATATATATATATATATATATACACACACATATATATATGTGTATATATATATATATATATACACACACATATATATATGTGTATATATATATATATATATATATATATATATATATATATATGTATATATACATACATACATGCATATACATATATATATATATATATATATATATATATATACACTTTTTTACATAGCTGTAATTAAACAGATAACTAAGAAAGAGGTTATTTTGTTTAATAATTTAAAGGCACTTTCTCATTTTTGTTGATTTTGCCATTTACTTAATTTTTCCTTTGCTTTCAGAGTTTTTATAGTAAAAACGTGAAAAAAGCATTTTATAAAGCCACTCAGGCTAAAAACTATCCAACACCATTTTATGCAGGTGGTCACCAGAGCACAAGGAAGACTGCATTCTCTGACTCTAAGAGATGTCAAGATGACAGAGGCTGGGGAAGTGAAACTTACTGCAAAGGACTTTGTGACCCAGGCCAAACTTACTGTGAATGGTATGTTTTTTTTTAATAAATAAACACCCCAGTGTTATTGTAGTATCATTGAGATACTATTATATTTTTTATTAATATTTTGAATTTTGAATGATATTTTTCATTTTAATTTTGAGTTTTAGTAATTTTGTTGTATTTTCCCATAGTTAGTTAGTTATTTTATATATAGTTTTAATTATTTTTTATTGTAGTTTTAGTTATTTATTTTTTATATATATAATCTTATTTATATAATTTAACATTCATTTTATTTCAAGTAACAAAATGTGTGTTTTATGGTTGTAGTTTAAGTGTATTGTAATAACCCTGGAACACCTGTATTCCTTTCGAATAGAATATATAGGCATATATAGAGATTGCTTAGGGTTTCACATTACATATTACAGAGCCACCAGTTGAGTTCACCAAGCCCTTGGAGGACCAGACTGTTGAGGAGGAAGCCACAGCCATTCTGGAGTGTGAACTGTCCAGGGACAAGGCTGATGTGAAGTGGTTCAGAGACGGACAGGAAATTCGTAAAACCAAGAAGTATGAGATGGTGGCTGAGGGACGCATAAGGAGACTGATCATCAAGGACTGTAGCCTTGATGATTCCAAGACATATACCTGTGATGCAAAGGAGTTCAAGACGTCTGCTTTCTTAAATGTTGAACGTAAGTTAAAAAAAACCTTGAAAACTTGAATAAGGGCAAATAAAGACATAAAATAACACAAATCATTTGTATAAAGCAAATGTATATATATTTTTCTTTTTCAGCTCCATTTGTTGAATTCACTAAGCCTCTTCATGATGTTGAGGTTAAGGAGAAGGAATCTGCTAAGTTTGAATGCGAAGTGTCCCGTGAAAGTGCAAAGGTATTTTTTTTTTTTTTTTTTTACAGAAACCAGAGTCCAGAGGTCTGAGACTACTAGTGAAGCTGTGCCTGATTTACATTTTAAATTTAATGTAGCTGTTTTAATTACAAATTATATTATTAGCATAGCAATTCTATTGATAAATGAACTAAAATTTTTTGCATGATTTTCAGAATTTCGTAGTATTTAAAATGTTTTTCTTTTACTTTAACAATATGCACACAAACTCTGACTGTAAAGTGTTAATTGATTCATAACTGTTTGTTGCACAGGTTCGCTGGTTCAAAGATGGCGCTGAGATCAGAAAAGGCAAAAAGTATGAGATCATTGCCAAGGGATTACAGCATATTCTCATAATCAGCAAGGCAGTATTTGATGATGAAGCAGAATATGAATGTGATGCAAGGACATCCAAATCCTCTGGAATGCTGACAGTTGTCGGTAAGTTTTGTTTCAGCCATTGTTCTAAAATCAAACTAAAAATAAAGACATTAATGATAATTCCTTTTGCCTTGCAGAGGAGGAAGCGAGATTCACAAAGAACCTGTCCAATGTTGAGGGCACAGAAACCGACAGCATTAAGATGATTTGTGAGGTCTCCAAACCCAGTGCAGAGGTTACATGGTACAAGGGTGACCAGGAGATCCCCGAGGGTGGTAGATATGAACATGTTGCAGATGGGAGAAAGAGAATTCTCATCATACAGGACCTCCATACGGATGATGCTGGCGAATACCAGTGCAAACTGCCTGCTTCGGAAACAAAAGGAACTCTAAAGATCAGTGGTAAGTTTGAAGCTTAGATTCTTTCAAACTCGCTGTTATATTAAAGTTTTACTAGCTCGGGGTTCCCATGGTCATGTAAAACCTAGAAAAGTAAGGAATTTTAAAATTGTGATTTCCAGGCCTGGAAAAATATATTTTTCTAGCTATTAAATATTTAGTTTGTTCTTTGTGAGTGCAATTTCTTTAAAATTGTTTTCAAAAATCCATATCCAGTAATCTCAAATGACTTGTAAAATCAAAGTTTATTGATCAAGTGATGTACCTAATATTGAGTCTCTTTATTGCTTTAGAATTGGCAGCTGAGTTCATTGCCAGGCCCCAAAACCAAGAGGCTGTTGAGGGTGAAAAGGCTGAGTTTGTTTGCTCAGTGTCTAAGGAAAATTATGAAGTCAAATGGTTCAAAGGAGACAAAGAACTTACAACTGATGATAAGTATGAAATTGTCGTTGATGGCAAGAGGAGGGCACTCATTGTCAAAAACTGTGAGCTAAAAGATGAGGGTGCATTCACTGCACACATTGGCTCTGTAAAGGCTTCAGTAGACTTGTTGGTGATTGGTAAGTTTTTCTTTTTTTTTTTAGTACATTTGTCTGTAATATATTTCTGTAAAGGTCTTCAAATGTTTCATTTTGAATTGTTGTATTAAATCGGACTAAACATGGGTACCATTACTTGTCTCATCAGAAAAACTGAGGATAATCACTCCCATCAAGGATACCCAAGTAAAAGAAGGACAAGAGATTGTTCTTAACTGCGAGGTGAACTCAGAGGGCGCTAAAGCCAAATGGTTGAAGAACAGTGAGACAATGTTTGAGAGCAGCAAGTTTGTCATGGTTCAGAGAGACACTGTGTTCTCTCTGAGAATAAAAGCTGCAGAAAAGTCTGATGAAGCCAGCTATACCATTACACTGATTAACCAACGTGGAGAGCAGGCCAAGTGCTCTGCTAACGTTAATGTACTAGGTGCGTTGTTATTATATGTCTGTCTTTTATACCATGTGTATTTTGTTAGCAGTATATGTACAATGCTAATAGATATTTTGTACATCGATAGAGGAAGCCCTCAAGATCATTCAGCCACTGGAAGACTGTGAAATAGAGGAAAAGAAGACTATGACTTTCACTTGCAAAGTGAACAGACCTAATGTGACAGTCCAGTGGATGAAGGCCGGTCAAGAGATCACTTTCAGCAAACGTATTCTGTATCGTGTGGATAAGGACAAGCACACTTTGACCATTAAGGACTGCAGCCTTGCAGACGAGGGTGAATACACTGTAGTTGCTGGTGCTAATAAGTCCACAGCAGAACTTGTCATCAGTGAGGCACCCACTGACTTCACCGCTCAGCTCAGAGACCAAACCATTACTGAGTTCGAGGATGCTGAGTTCACTTGCAAATTGTCTAAGGAAAAAGCCCACGTTAAATGGTACAGGAATGGACGTGAAATCAGAGAAGGACCAAGGTGAGTTTTGAACCATTAAACAAAGTACTCTGTAATAATGTGAAGTGGTTTGCTAATGATCATGATCTCTTTTTTCAGATATCATATGGAAAAAGATGGAAAAGAATGCAAGCTTGTAATCAAAGAGTGCAGACCAGATGATGAATGTGAATATGCTTGTGGAGTGGAAGACAAAAGGACAAGGGCACGTCTCTTTGTTGAAGGTAATTTTTTTTTTTTTTTTTTCACAACCTGTTCCTGGTATTTTTTATAGCCTAATAATTTGATTTGCTAATGCCGTCTTTCTTTTCTTTCTTCAACAGAGATTCCAGTGGAAATTATCAGGCCACCCACGGATGTATTTGAGCCTCCAGGATCAGATATTGTGTTTGAGGCTGAACTAAATAAGGACAGAGTTGAGGTCAGATGGATGAGGAACAACATGATCATTGTCCAGGGTGACAAATACCAGATGATCAGTGAGGGCAAAATTCATAGACTGCAGGTCTGTGAGATCAGACCCCGTGATCACGGAGAATACAGACTTGTTGCCAAGGAGAAGGATGCCAGAGCCAAGCTTGAGCTTGCAGGTATGACGTGAAATCAGTGAAATATGTTACAGTGAGAGTTAATACTATCACTGCTGTTTTGGTTTTCATATAAAGGGATATATTTGTTAATGTCTTATACTTTTCTTTACAGCCATTCCAAAGATCAAGACTACAGATCAGAACCTTGTAACAGATGCTGGAAAGCCTTTTGTCATGACGGTACCCTATGATGCTTATCCTCGTGCTGAGGCGGAATGGTTTTACAATGACATCAGCCTACCTGGGCAAAACATTGACACATCCAATGAACGGACAGAGTACAGGCTGAAGGACCCTAAGAAGTCAGACCAGGGTCGTTACAAGATTGTCATCAAGAACAAACATGGAACAGGAGAGGCTTTCATTAATCTTGATGTCATTGGTAATCAGGAAATTAAACTAAACTAGATGATTTACAGACAATTTAACTGTTCTTGACGTCTAATAAAAGTGTTGTTGTAGATGTTCCGGGACCTGTGAAGAACCTGCATGTCGTTGACACTGCTGACGGTGAGGTCAGCCTTGCTTGGGAGGAACCTGAAAGTGATGGTGGAAGTAAGATCTTGGCTTATGTGGTTGAGAGACGAGATGTCAAACGCAAGACCTGGACAATGGCCACAGACCGTGCTGACATTCCAGAGTACTGTGTTGGTGGATTACAGAGGGACAACATGTATTTCTTCCGTGTATGTGCTCGCAATAGAGTTGGAAATGGAGAGCCTGTTACTACTGATGAGGCCGTTCAAGCCAAAAACAAATTTGGTGAGCTATGCTTCAGTTTATTGCTTTATTTTCTGGTAAAAATTAAGAATGTAACAACTAATTTTTTAACATTGTCTTAAAAATATATTTTTTAATTGTTCTTCTGCTTCTAATAGATGTGCCTGACGCACCTCAGAAGGTTATGGTTGGAGTTGTCAATAGGTTTGGTGCCACAGTTTCCTGGGAACCACCACTTTTTGATGGAGGATCTGAGATCACATCTTATATCATTGAATTACGCGACAGAACCTCTGTGAAATGGGAGCCTGCTATGGTGGTCAAAGCTGAGGATCGCACAGCTACACTCAATGATGTTGTTGAAAACAAGGAGTACATCTTTAGGGTCCGAGCTGAGAACAAAGCTGGAATTGGCCAGCCAAGCGCTGCCACAGATCCAGTGAAGATCATGGATCCCATTGGTTAGTAGGGTTTATACGTTGCTCACTGTGTCTTGAGTTCTTGCAAAAGTCAGTGTCAAACATTCAATTTTGTCTCCTATTACAGAGAGGCCAAGTCCACCTCTGAACTTCAACTACACAAATCAGACCAAAGACTCAGTTCAGCTGTCATGGGAAACGCCCATCAGCAATGGAGGCAGTATGATTACGGGCTACATCATTGAGAAGTGTGAAGATGGTACTGACAAGTGGCTGAGATGTAACGCTAGGCTTTGCCCTGACCTTTACTACAGGGTATGTCATGTTGATTAATTTTATTATTTAATATGAAAAGATTATTTTGTTAATAATGTGTTTATTTATGTATCCTACTTTCTACATTAAGGTTTCTGGACTGAAGTTTGGTCAGAAGTATCACTACAGAGTATGTGCAGAAAATGCTGCTGGCGTTTCTGATCCAGCTGATGCAATTGGGCCACTTTTGGCCGACGATCCTCATGGTAAGCCATTATAAATTTCCCCTAAATACAGGTAAAAATATATGTACACTTAATTTTTAAATGTGTAAATTTCCTTTTCCACCTTTAGTGGGTCCCACCATGGACCTTAGTGGGTTCAAAAATGGTCTGGAGGTCATTGTTCCCAATGCTCTTGTCATCCGAGTTCCCATTACGGGATACCCTTTGCCCAAACCCAAATGGACGTTTGGTGACAAAGAGCTTACTGCAGGTGACCGTGTTTCCATGGTTACAAAGCCTACATACACCGAACTGGTTGTTGCTCCAAGTGTGCGTCCAGACAAAGGAACATACTCATTACAATTGGAGAACGACGTGACGTCTGTCTCTGGAGAGATCGAAGTCAATGTTATTGGTATGCAAATTTTCTTTCTACTATATTCTCCTACTATGTTGTTGTTTTTGCACAACAATTAATGTACAATCCCATTTTTCCATCTTTCAGCATGTCCAAGTGCACCCAAAGACTTCAAAGTTGCAGAGGTGACCAGACATCATGTGCATCTAATGTGGGAAGCACCAGATCATGATGGAGGCAGCCCTGTAAGTGGGTATAATATTGAGAAAAGAGAGGTTTCCCGCAAGACCTGGGTCAAGGTGAGCTGTTTTTAATAGTTACTTGTTTACAGTATTTGTATATTGTACATATTGAAACATTTAGGTTCTAAAACATCTACTCTTCAGGTGATGTCAGGCATACAGGACCTCGAGTACACTGTCACGGATGTCATTGAGGGCAAGGAGTACCTGTTTAGTGTTATTGCTTGCAACAAATGTGGTCCAGGAGAGCCAGCATACATTGATGAACCCGTGAATGTGTCCTCCCCAGCCAGTAAGTCTTAAAAAGTGTTAAATTATTTTAGTTTGAGGGCTATGAATTAAAGAACAGTTTGACAGTGAATGAAACGTCTTTGAAATACAGCTGTGCCTGACCCTCCTGAGAACCTGAAATGGAGAGACAAATCAGCAAAGAGCATCTTCCTGTTCTGGGAACCTCCCAGATATGATGGTGGTGCTGCTGTCAAGGGCTACATTGTTGATAAATGCCAGCGTGGCACTGACAAATGGGAAGCCTGTGGAGATCCCAAACCTGAGCTTAAGTGAGTGGTAATTTTTTATCAGCATCCCTGTAATGGAACATCACGTGTTTAATAATTATTCAGATCTATCTGTAATCTGTATCATTATATGTATCCCAGGTTCCAGGTGACTGGTCTTACTGAAGGTCAGTGGTATGCCTACCGTGTGAGAGCAATGAACAGACTTGGAGCCAGCCGACCATGCAAGGCTACAGATGAGATCCTGGCTGTAGATCCTAAAGGTTAGTGATCTAGGTCCACCAATATAATAGTTAAATAAGTTATAATTCACCATATATTAACATTTTCATTATATTACAGAGGCACCAGAAATCCAGCTGGATGTGAAGCTTCTAGCAGGCTTAACTACTAGGGCTGGCACTAAGATTGACCTGCCTGCCGATGTGCTTGGCAAGCCAGAGCCAAGAGTAAAATGGACGAAGGCTGACCTTGTCCTGAAACCAGATGATAGGATTACTATCGATACAAAACCTGGCCATTCCACACTTTCCATTGCAAACACAACCAGATCTGACACATCCACCTATATCATTGAGGCAGTCAACACTAGTGGCCGTGCCACTGCAACTGTTGATGTCAACATTCTTGGTATGGTGTTTTCTGTCATTTCAGCATAATCAAATTAAGAAATCAGTGGTAATTATAAATATAATATTAATGTCTTGTTATTATGTTGAAAAACAGACAAACCTGGCCCTCCGGCTGCTTTTGATATCTCTGAAATCACCAATGAATCCTGCTATCTGGCCTGGAATGCCCCCAGAGATGATGGTGGCTCCCCAGTAACCAATTACATTGTAGAGATGAGACCCACAGATAAAGAAGAGTGGCATAAACTGTCTGCTACAATCAAACAAACTGTTTTCAAAGCCTCCAAACTGGTTCCTATGAAGGAGTATATCTTTAGAGTATCTGCTGAGAACCAGTATGGCATTGGGACACCTGCAGAGCATGTGCCTATTGTTGCAAAGTATTCATTTGGTAAACATACACCTTACTATTTTATTTATTTATTTACTTATTTATCTAACATTATTTATAAAATTAATTATATTTCTCTGTCTCTTAGATACTCCTGGAGCACCAACCAGGGTTCAGCCTTCTGATATCACAAAGGATGCTGTAACTCTGACTTGGTATGAGCCTGATGAAGATGGTGGAAGCCCCATCACTGGTTACTGGGTTGAGAGGTTTGATCCGGAGACTGACAAATGGATCAGGTGTAACAAGCTGCCAGTTAAGGACATATCGTACAGGTAGGTTAATCATTTTCATTGTGTCTGAATTTAAATGGCGAAGGAAGTGCAATAGTCTACAAAGTCCACAAAAATGAATGTTACCTTTTCAGGGTGAAAGGTTTGCCAACAAAGAAGAAGTGCAAGTTCCGTGTTTTGGCTGAGAATCTTGCAGGACCAGGAAAGCCAAGTGCTGAGACTGACCCAGTTTTGATTAAAGACCCAATTGGTATTTTATGGTTTTATTTTTCAATGTTGAGGCAATTAAATAATTAAAATTATTTAAAGTCATGAATCTCAATTGTTGATATTTTAGATCCTCCTTGGGCTCCTGGGAAACCATTCATCAAAGACATTGCCAAGACTTCAGCAGACCTGCTGTGGACCAGACCTGAGCATGATGGCGGCGCTAAGATTGAGTCATACATAATTGAGCTTCAAAAGAGTGGAACTGAGGAATGGGTTCGTGTAGCTGAGGATGTGCCAACAACAGAGCATTTATTGAAGGGTCTGATGGAGAAGCAGGAGTATTCTTTCAGAGTCAAGGCCGTCAATGTTGCTGGAGAGAGTGAACCCAGTGACCCAAGTGACCCTGTTGTCTGCAAAGAGAGACTCTGTGAGTGTTTAGAGGAGATTAGATAAGTGATTTGTTTAATAATTATGGTCATTACAGTATATATATATATATATATATATATATATATATATATATATATATATATAAAGATCATATCATCAGGAATGTTATCTAGATATCAGTATCTAGATGTCAAAAAGCAAGACATTTAATTGTATGTGTACAAGTTGAAACTTATTTTTTTTTAATAATGGCTTATTATCATAATATCAAACCCCAATTTTCAATACATTCTCTGATTTTTATATTCAACCTGCAGTGATCTGTAAACAATAAAATTATTTTTGTTATTCTCATTCCAACAGATCCTCCAAATGCCCCACGCTGGCTTGAGGTGGTTAACATTACTAAAATCAATTGTGACCTGAAATGGACTGAACCAGATAGTGATGGTGGCTCTCCAATTACCAACTATGTTGTTGAGAAGAGAGATGTCAAACGCAGAGCCTGGCAGCCTGTGGATACCACAGTGAAAGACACCAAGTATACTGTCTCTCCACTGATTGAAGGCTCTCTTTATGTGTTCCGTGTTGCTGCTGAGAATGCAGTTGGTGTAAGCGAGTTCTGTGAACTAGAGGACTCTATTTTGGCCAAGGATACTTTCAGTAAGTTGAACAACATCTTTATCTGTAGCTATTTTATATATTTATGTGTGTCTGTGTGTGTGTGAGAAAGAGAGAGAGAGTTTTCATTAAAATGAGTCATTTTTGTTCTTTCTAGCAACCCCTGGACCACCCTACGCTTTGACTGTTGTTGAGTTGTCCAAGAGACATGTTGACCTGAAATGGGAGCCACCCAGCAGTGATGGTGGAAGACCCATAACCAAGTATGAACAATGTCAAGTATAAAACAATGGTTGTGTAAACTAAAATGATGTGTACACTTGCAAAAAAATGTCTTATGAATCATTCTTTTCATAGGTATGTTATTGAGAAGAAAGAGAAGGTAGGCACACGCTGGGTAAAGTCTGGAAAGACATCTGGCCCTGAATGCAAGTACAAGGTGACTGATGTTGATGAAGGCTCTGAGGTGCAGTTCCAGGTCCGTGCTGAGAATGAAGCTGGAGTTGGTGACCCAAGTGAACCTACTGTTATCATGACCATTGAGGATCCCATAAGTATGTTAACTTAATGCATAATTACATAGCATGCAACTCACAACATTAACGCTAGTGATAGAAGATTATGTACGCATCATAATCTGGATTGATTCATGTGGATTTTTAGGTCCACCTTCTCCTCCGCTTGAAGTCAAGATTGTTGATGCCAGCAGAGAGCACATCAACATTACATGGAAAGCTCCAGAAAAGAATGGCGGAAGTCCAGTCACAGGCTACCATGTTGAGCTGTCGGAAGCTGGAACTGAGAAGTGGATGAGGATTAATGCTCGTCCTGTCAAAGAGCTTAGGTTCAAGGCTGAGGAAGGCATCATTCCTGAGAAAAAATATGTTCTGAGAGTTCGTGCTATCAATGCAATTGGAGTCAGTGATCCCTCTGAAATTTCAGATGGTGTCTTTGCCAAAGACCCTGACTGTAAGGACTATTCAGTTATTCATTGTGAATGAATGTATATAAGTGTCTGTGTACGTGTTTGTAAATATATATATATATATATATATTTTTTTTTTTTCTAATTTTTTTGAATTAATTTTTTTAATTCTAGTAATGGTATTTAATACATCTTTCAATATTTTAAAGGTTCACCAACCATGGATCTCCAGACCCAAGACATTGTAATTGTTGAGGGTGAGAAGATGGACATAAAAATCCCATACAGAGCAATACCAAAACCATCAATGGTCTGGAAAAAGGGTGAGACTGAATTAAAGACTGAAGACAGACTGACATTGACATGTGAACTCAATCGTGTTCACCTGGAGCTTCTCAAGTGTAAACACGAAGACGCTGGCATGTACACTGTTACTCTTGAGAACAGTCTGGGTTCAATAACTGGCACAATCAATGTAAAAGTGATCGGTAAGAAACTGTATAGTTATACAAACTATCTTTACTGATTCGATTTGTCACATTTATAAAGCCTACTGCTCAAAAATACCTCAATGCCTCATATTTTCCATTAAAAGGCCTGCCTGGACAATGTAAGGACATCTCTTCCAGTGAGGTCACGAAGAACTCTTGCAAGATCTCTTGGGAGCCTCCAGAGAGTGATGGTGGTAGCCCAATCTTGCACTATGTTCTAGAGCGTAGGGGAGCTCAGAAGAAGACATTTTTGCCTGTGATGTCTGGAGACAATGTTTTAAGTTTTGTGGTGAAAGATCTTATGCTCAATGGTGAATATTACTTTAGAGTGAAGGCTGTTAACAAGATTGGCAGTGGCGAGTTTCTTGAACTCCGTAATCCTGTCATAACAGAAGAACAAAAACGTAAGTATAAGTAATAAAAAAAAAATATTATTCATTATATTTTTTTGTACATTCTTATTTTCTGTTATTATTATTATTATTATTATTATTATTATTATTATTTTATTATTATAATTATTATTAATTACAGAACGCCCAGACCCACCAATTGAGGTTGAAGGACACAATCCCACCTCAAATTCGATCACTGTTACTTGGATGGCACCTCCATATGATGGTGGATGCCCGATCACAGGGTACATTCTTGAGAAGATTGAAAAAGATGGTGACAGATTTGAAAGATGCGTTCCAAATCTGGTACCTGGTTTCTCCTACACTGTCACTGGCTTGACAGAAGGAAAGGAATACCAGTTTCGTGTCCGTGCAGAGAACATTGCAGGAGCAAGTGACCCATCCCGCAGTACACCGTTGATTAAGGCAGCTGATCCTGTTGGTATGTTAAAAAACAAAATCTATTACAGTTTCATTTCAAATATTTAAACTTTTCAAATTCTTATGTGTGTCAAGTAAAACATTACTTATAACTGTTTTGTGGTGGGTTTTTTGTTTTGTTTTGTTTTTTAATTCTTATTAATAATTCTTAATAATTTTTTTCTGCTTCAGATCCACCAAAGGTATCACTCCATGCCCGTATTGCATCTGGCCTCAGTATCAACAAGGGCGAGGAGATTAGATTGGATGCATACATATCTGGATCTCCCTACCCAACTGTTACATGGCTCAGAAATGATGAGAATGTGAGGCAGCCGCCAGCTAAGAAGAAGCCAGAAATTGTTAAAAAGAAGAAAAAGAAGTCTGTTCAGCCTGAACCTGAAGAAGAATTCCATCCACCACTTTTAGATCGCTTGTCATTCGACCAGAGAAAAAGGGGTGAAACTGCTCTGATGGTGCGTGATGCCATCAGAACTGACCATGGAATGTTCACTATTAGAGTTGAGAATCCCCATGGTGTTGCAACAGCATCGTGTGAAGTCAATGTTCTTGGTGTGTTACTTTTGGAACTACAATGAGTATCTTCTTAAGCATTTATTTAACAAAAAAAAATTATTAACATTTCTGCTTGTTTTACAGATAAGCCTGGCCCACCTGTTAACTTTGGATTTGATGAAATCAGGAACACCTCTGTTGTTTGCATGTGGGATGCACCTCTTGATGATGGTGGCAGTGAGATCATCAACTACATACTGGAAAAGAAAGACAACACTACTGATGAGATTGGTTGGGTAACTGTGACCTCGACCCACAAGGGATACAATTACCCTGTAACCAAGCTTATTGAAGGAAAGGAGTACATCTTCAGAGTCACAGCTGAAAACAAGTTTGGCTGTGGACATCCATGCTACTCTGAACCACTTATTGCGAAGAATCAATTTGGTAAAATTATATTTTAATTATACTTTGAACAGTAGTTGTCTTATATTATGGTTTATTTGCAATCATTTGAATATTGTTTTTCAGAACCACCTGATGCTCCCAACATGCCAAGAATTGGAGAGGTCACCTCCAGCACAGTTGCTCTCAGCTGGCATGAGCCAAAGGACAATGGTAGCCCTATCTTGGGCTACTGGGTTGAGAGACGTGAAGTCAACAGCAAATATTGGATCCGAGTGAACAACAATCTTCTTAGTGCGCTGTCGGTTAAGGTTGAGGGTCTTATGGAAGGCCTTGTTTACGTCTTCAGGGTCTGTGCCGAAAATCTTGCTGGCCCGGGAGAATTCAGTCCACCAACTGACCCTCAGACTGCAATGGATGCAATCTGTAAGTGTGAGAAATGAAAAGAGAACATTAAAAATATGGCTGTCAATTGGTTTAAATATTTAATTGTGATTGGTTTCATAGTTTTTTTAATTTTTTTTATCGGTATAAAACTTGTGGTAACACTTTAGTTTAGGGACAAATTCTCACTATTAACTAATTGCTTATTATCATGCATATTACTAGCATATTGGCTGTTTAGTAGTACCTATAAAGCACATATTAATGCCTTATTCTGCATGACCATTTTTTAGATCCCTTAATCCCACCCCATACCTAAACTTAACAACTACCTTACTAATAATTAATAAGCAGCAAATTAGGAGTTTATTGAGGCAAAGTTTGTATTTAATAGTTAGAACTGGTCCCCAAGCTGAAGTGATTTATACTAACTAGATCCAAACATTTTTATAATTTGATTAAATGTAACAATATTTTTGCAGTGCCACCTGGTCCTCCTGTACCAAAAATTGTTGATGTCACAAATACAACTATCGATATCAGTTGGGTACCTCCATTGTACAACGGTGGTGGAGAAATCCTTGGATATCATGTTGAGCGCTGTCTGGTTGGAGAGAAGGATTGGGTCCGCTGCACTGAGTTTAGATGCAAAGACCGCAAATACACAGTGACTGGACTGACCGAGGGAGCTGATTATTACCTTCGTGTATATGCTGTAAATGAAGCAGGACATGGAGCCCCAGGCATGACTGAACCTGTTCAGGCCAAAGAACCTGAAGGTATGTTGAAAAACTTGTGGCACTTTCTACTTTCTACAAACAGTGAGTGCAACAGAGGACCTAAAGCTCTTCATTTTATTATTTTTTTAAACAATGAGCCTCGATTTAGATGTCTCTCAGCATTGCTTTGCACCTATTAGAGAAATTCTAATCCAGTTTTAAATCTGTACTGAATTAACAGAGGCCCCAGGGGTTGAGTTTGATGTCTCTGTAAGGAATGGAGTCATCATTAGAGCTGGAGAAACATTGCGTCTCCCTGCTGTTGTTACTGGGCGCCCTGTACCAGAAGTTAAGTGGACAAAAGATGATGCAGAGCCAGACAAAGAACACACAGTTATTGAGACAGAAGGAAAAAACAGCAGTTTAACCATCAAAAATTCTTTGAGAACTGACCATGGCATATACCAGATCACAGGTACCAACCCCAGCGGAACCAAGTCTGCCTCCGTTAAGGTGGATGTGATGGGTAAGTCAAATTATTTTCTTTATAAAAATGTTTGCTTTTATAACCTGAAATGTAACCTCTGATTGGGGTGTTTTCTTGTTTTTTTTTTGTTTTTGTTTTTTTGTACAAAAGATGTTCCCGGACCAGTGGTTGACCTTAAGACAGTTCATGTGACCAAGAAGATGATTTCACTCACCTGGTCAGATCCTGTTGATAATGGTGGAAGTGACATCATGGGCTATGTGGTTGAGAGAAAAGATGCCAAAATGCACATTTACAGACAACCCTTAGAAGTTGCTGCTTGCAAATGTGACATTGTTGGTCTTCTTGATGGTGAAGAATATATGTTCCGTGTAGTCGCAAGGAACAAGTATGGTCTTGGTGCTCCTGTTGAACTTGGACCTGTTTTAGCAGTGGATCCTAAAGGTAAATAAAACTGAATAATAAATTCATGAGAAAAATTAATTTTATCTCATATATGAAAAAACATTTGAATTATGTTCATTTTTATAATTTGCATTACTTGTTTTCATACAAAAGCAACAAACAATGTTGACTTTATTGAAATTTTAGGAGTTCCATCTGCCCCAGAGAAACTGCGCTATACTGAAAGGACCAAGAGCACTATTACTTTGACTTGGGAACCTCCTCGTAGCGATGGTGGTTCTCCAATCAGAGGCTACTATATTGAAAAGATGAGACAAGATAGCAATGAATATGATGTTGCCAATCGCCAACTCTGCAAAGACCTCACCATCACTCTGGAAAATCTGTCTGAGAATATGATGTATGACTTCAGAGTCAAAGCTGTCAATGAGGTTGGCGATGGAGAACCATCCAAACCAATCAGTGTCAATATACAGGATGATGAACGTATGTATCACTCCCTATAATGTAAATTACATGACAACTTTTGAACACATTTAGTTTTAGTTTTTAATTAAATTGATGCCTTACTATTTTCATTTATATTTTTCCTCTATTTTAGTTACACCAACTGTTAAGTGGTTGAAATTCTTTAAGAGTGATGCCATTATTGTCAAGAAGGGAGCAGCTATTGAAATTCCTGCTGAAATTGTTGGCCTACCCTTGCCTACCTTTGAATGGACAAAGAATGGAGTAGTTATCGACCAGCCTACTGAGACAATGACATTGGAATCAGAGGAGATTAACAGGCAAACTATCAATACCAAAATTGGTATTCCTGAAACTGTAAGAAAAGACACAGGCATTTACAAGTTAACTGCCACAAATACTCGTGGAGTAGGTCAACGCACAATCCGAGTGGATATCTTGGGTAAGACTTTAAATCTTATTCAGTATTTGATTTTAATTAAGCTTATAGAATTTTCACCAAATGTGAAGTAGTGTTGGGTGTTACACAGTGCTTTTTCCTGTAATTAAGTTATGTAGGATGCAACTCTTTATTTTCAGAAATTCTGTTACAGGATTACTTTTATGATGCATTAAGGGGATGTCCTAACTGTGGTGTTGTTGTTTCCATAGATCGCCCATTGCCACCAAGAAACATTGTGGTGTCTGACATCAAAGCTGAGTCCTGTTACCTTACCTGGGATGCTCCAGAGGACAATGGTGGAAGCGACCTCACTAACTACATCATTGAGAAGAGAGACGCCAGCAAAAAGAAGTCTGACTGGGAACAGCTGACATGCTGCATCATAGACAGACGTTACGGGGTTAATATATATTATTAATACATATTAGTATGATACCGTTCTTTTGGAATGAGACTGTGATATGCGCTTTTAAATGCTCTAAATGCTCTGTTTTAATCCCCTTCTGAAGGTGTACAAGTTGGAGGCCTATGGTACCTACCAGTTCCAGATCAAAGCTGAAAACAAGTATGGGGTCAGTGATGGTTGTGAATCAGAAAAGGTTGTACTCAAAGATCCATTTGGTCTTCCTGGGCCACCCCAGAAGCCAAGGATTATTAGTCACACTTGCTCATCCATGTTGGTCACTTGGGAGCCTCCAAAAGACAATGGTGGATCTACCATTCAAGGCTACTGGCTTGAAAAGAGAGAAAGAGGAGCTGTATACTGGAGTCGTGTTAACAGGGCTCCAGTAACAAAACCAGCAGTCAAGGGCCTGGAATACAATGTGCTCCACCTTATTGAGGGTGCCGAGTACCAGTTCCGTGTGATGGCTCAGAATGCAGCTGGTGTTGGACCTCCAAGTGAAGCAACGGAGTGTGTGTTTGCACTTGATCCAAGAAGTAAGTAATATTTCTTACATTGATAGGTTTATGAATTCCAGTTTTTAATGAATAAAACTTTGCATTCTTGAATGTTACTTATAGACCCACCAGGTCAACCACCAGCACCTGAAGTAACAGACAAAACCACAACCAGCGTGAGTCTTTCCTGGACCCCACCAGAAAAAGATGGAGGAAGTCCAATAAAGGGTTACATTGTTGAAGTTCAGGATGAAGGTTCACTCGAGTGGAGAAGGATCAATACACCGGATAAGCTGATCCTAACCAATTCATACACTGTGTCAGGGCTTAAAGAGAATAAGAAATGCAGGTTCAGGATTGTTGCTGTCAATGCTGCTGGTGAATCTGAGCCAAGTCCCAGAACTGCCGATACCATTGTACAAGATATTCTGGGTAAGCTTTACTTCTGTGTAGATGTGTTGCAATAATATAGAGCAATAGTTAATACATAAATGTAGAAAGTTATCTATGATTAAAGATATATGTGTTACTCGACATGTTCACAGAGGAACCTGTAATTACCATGGAGGTCACAGCTAATGAGCTTCTCAATTGCCGCGCTGGAACAACCATCAAGATTCCAGCCATCATCTCTGGCAAACCTATTCCGAATGTTACATGGGACTTTGATGGAACCGCCCCAACAGAGAAAAAGAATGAGCGTCATACTTTGCCAAAGGATTCAGAAGTAGGATTATTAATTAATTATTTTTTTCCAAAACACTGTTAAGTCCAAACAAACATGCATTATTCAAATAATACATTTTACATTTAAACTTTGCAGATATCATCCAGTGATACAACATCAGTAGTGACAATCCCTGAATGTAAATTAAACCACTCTGGGCGATACATCATCACTGCCAGCAACCAGGCTGGCACCAAAATCGTTAAAGTGCGCGTGAATGTACTTGGTAAGCAATTATATTTAAAATATAAAACATCACAACTTGAAACAGTAGTAACTTTGAACTTGAACTTGAAACATTGAAATACAAGTTTAGAAGTATGCATTATATCACATGATATATCTCATTATATAATTTCTCTTTTGTCTAGATTTGCCCGGAGCTCCTAAAGATCTCAAAATCAGTGACATCACACGTGGAACATGTAGACTAAGCTGGAAGCCACCAGACTGTGATGGAGGTGACAGAATCAAGAGCTACTTTGTTGAGAAAAAGACTGTTGAAGGAAAGGCTTGGACAAAGGTCAACCCAGCTTGCGCAACACAGTCCTTAGTTGTGCCAGACCTCATTGAAGGACAAGAATACTTGTTCCGTGTAAGAGCTGAGAATCGCTTTGGTTTGGGACCTCATATCGCAACCATACAGCGGACGAAAGCCAGAGATCCTATTCGTAAGTATATTTTGTAAACAAGTCTGTCATTAAAAATGTTTAAATACAGTTTATCCTGATTATTCAAAACACTGAATTTTTCCAGATCCTCCTGATCCTCCCACAAGAGTCAAAATCGTTGATGTGTCCAAGGGCATTGTGACTCTGACATGGAAGCCACCAAAGAATGATGGCGGTGCACCTGTAACTCACTATAATGTTGAGCGTCTGTGGTGGGATAGCAGTGGAAACCAGCAGGAGTCCTGGAGACAGTGCAACCGGCGTGATATTGATACCACCACCTTCAAAGTGGAGGATCTCCATCAGGGTGCTGAATATGAATTCCGTGTTAAGGCTGTGAATGAGGTTGGTGCCAGTAGACCATCCTCTACTGCAGGACCCATCATTATTAAGGACCAGAACAGTGCGTACAAAGCAACACACATAAATGCATTCAGTGAATTAGGGTTGCATGGTGTACAAATTCATCTTTCTTCTTTTCACTTTTAGGGGCACCTTCCATTGAGCTTCCAGAATTCATGGAGGTTGAACAGGGTGCAGATATTCAAATTGTTGCTAAGATTAAGGGCTGTCCATTTCCAACACTCACGTGGCAGAAGGCTCCTCCTCACAAAAGTGAAAACAAGGTTGATGTTGAGTATGATGAGCACATCAACAAACTTGTGTCTGATGATAGCTGCACACTGCTGATCCAGCAGGGCAAACGCTCAGATACTGGCCTCTACACTCTTACTGCTAGCAACAGCCTTGGCACCGTTTCCAAGGAAATGAGGCTTAATGTTCTAGGTAAATTTCAACAACAAATTTTTCATATGAAGACATGTAGGTGTTGTTATTAGATGTAATATAATTATTCTTTTAAACAGGGCGCCCTGGGGCTCCATCTGCACCCATCAAATTTGAGGAAATTCGTGCTGAACAGATAACGCTGTCATGGCTGCCTCCTAAGGATGATGGTGGATCCAAAATTACAAACTACACTATTGAGAGACGTGTTGCCAACAGGAAGTCTTGGATACCTGTCACTAGTGAACCCAAAGAGAGAATATTCACGGTCGACAATCTAATGCCAGGCCATGAGTACATTTTCAGGATTAGGGCTCAAAACAAATATGGTGTTGGTGATCCTCTTGATAGTGAACCTGAAGTAGCCAGAGATGTGTTCAGTAAGTATTCATTCACATATTTAAAGTTTATCTAATTAGAGACATGTGTTGTGTTTAAATTACATTTATTTCACTTGATAACACTGATGTCATTTTATGTCTATTTTTTTAGTGCCACCTGGCCAATGTGACAAGCCAACACTCTCTAGCATCACAATAGACTCCATGACTGTGAACTGGGAAGAGCCAGACTCAGATGGAGGCACTCCAATCACAGGCTACTGGCTTGAGCGTAAAGAAACCACATCTAAACGCTGGAACAGAGTAACTCGTGATCCAGTCAGGCCCATGCCACTTGGTATATCACACAGAGTCACGGGGCTCATTGAGGGATCTCAGTATTTGTTCCGCGTGATTGCAATTAATGCAGCAGGATGTGGACCTCCAAGTGAGCCATCTGATCCAACATTTGCTAGAGATCCAATAGGTAGGAAAACAGTACAGTATGAGATTCAATGGCATATCATTTTTTAGTAACAGAAACTTAAACTATGACAAATCTGTTTTGTTGTAGCTCCTCCTTCGCCACCAACCCCGAAAGTCACGGACTGGACTAAGACTACAGCAGACTTGGAATGGATTCCACCATTGAAGGATGGAGGTTCAAAGATAAGGGGCTACTATGTTGAATACAAAGAGGAGGGCACAGAAGCATGGGTTAAGGTTTGTTTAAGATTCATATATATACCCAAATTTTATGTATACCCAAATATTTACATTTCAGAAAAACATGTTCATACACTCTTTATATATTACAAAAAAATTTCCTTCTGTTCCAGGCCAAAGACAAGGAAGTTAGAGGAACTAAATTTGTGGTCACTGGACTGAAAGAGAATGCATTGTATAAGTTTAGAGTTTTGGCATTCAATGCTGCAGGTCTGAGTGAACCAGGTGAAGTTGCTGATGCTCTTGAAATGAAGGACCGGATTAGTAAGTCTTAGTGATTCAACATTTTCCAAATGAAGTGTTATTTTATTGCTTGTGTGGGGAAAAAAAACACATAAGGATTTATATGCAATATGAATTTAATGAAAATTTGTCTTGACATTTCAGTTCTGCCAGTCCTTGAGCTGGACATTTCAGTAAAGGAGAAGATGGTTGTCCATGCAGGAGGTGTTATTCGTATCATCGCTTATGTGTCAGGCCAACCTCCACCCGTGATAACATGGAGCAGAGATGGGTATCCAGTCCCATCCGAAGCTGTTATTGAAACCACCTCAATCAGCTGTTCAATGGTAATTAAAGATTGCACTAGGGCACAACGAGGTGTTTATACAATAACAGCCAAGAATGATGGAGGAGAAATGAAGAAGTCTATTACTGTTGATGTTCTTGGTAAGAGAGAATTATCAGGCACAAATAATTTATACATTACTCTGAAATATCTACATTAGAGAAATTACAGTTTCTTATCTTATTTTGCTACTTCAGATATCCCTGGTCCAGTGGGGGTACCATTTACAGCAGAAAACCTTACAAGTGACTCATGCAAACTGAACTGGTTTTTCCCTGATGATGATGGTGGATCTGCCATCTCCAACTACATAATTGAGAAACGTGAAGCTGATCGCAAGGCTTGGACATCTTGCTCTTATACAGCAGGCAGACAAAATGCTATAGTAAATAATCTGGTGCTTAGAAAGGCATTTTTCTTCAGAATTGCAGCTGAAAATGCAATTGGAGTAGGTCCTTTCTGCCAAACAGCATGTGAAATTGTGATTAAAGATCGTATTAGTAAGTAATTTTCTTTATTTTTCTTTTTTTTCCTGGTTTTAAAATAGCTTGAAACTGTATTTAATGCAACTGAAAATTCCGCATTGATTTAATTTTTTTTTTTACCTTATTTTGACTAGATGTTCCAGACCGTCCAGAAGATCTTGAGGTCACTGCCATCACCAAAGACTATATCAGTGTGACTTGGAAGCCACCTAAGTATGATGGAGGGTCTGAGGTGATATCCTACATTATTGAGGCTCGCATGATTGGCAAAGACAAGTTTGTCAGACTGACCAAAGAGACACTGATGAATAGGAAATATACTTACGATGGTCTTCGTGAAGGCGACACCTACGAATTCCGTGTCAGTGCTGTGAATGAAGTTGGTCCAGGCAAACCATCCTTCTCCACTAAGCCAATTACATGTAAAGACGAACTTGGTGAGTGTTTTTTTTTTAGCTCTTCAACTGTTCTTCATTTGGTACACCACATTACACTAGCTATTATCTAAGTGTTAATGACGTTCATTATGTGATTTTTTTTTTTTTTTTTTTTTTTTTCCTTTTTCCCATTTTAGAGCCCCCAACAATTGAGCTGGACTTCCGTGATAAGGTTGTTGTCCGTGTTGGTGAAAGCTTTGCACTCCAGGGACGGTATACTGGAAAACCAGCCCCATCTGTCACCTGGTCAAGAGATGACAAGGAACTAAAAGCAGATAACCACATCAAGTTCAAAAATACCACTACCACAATGTGCCTGGGTATTATTAAAGCTCAGCGTGGACACAGTGGCAAATACTGTGTGACAGTTGAAAACTGTACTGGTGCTCGTAAAGGCATTTGTAATGTCACAGTTGCAGGTAAGTCTCATGAAACAAGACAAAAGTTTACCAAACGAATATGATGAATATAAATACATATTCTGGAGCCATCTTATCTCTGTATATTTTGTGCACTTTTAGATCGACCATTGCCTCCAGAAGGCCCAGTTGTTTTTGAGGAAGTTCACAAAGATCATATGGTTATTTCCTGGAAGCCCCCTCTTGATGATGGTGGATGTGAAATTTCTAACTACATCATTGAGAAGAGAGATGTAAACAGGGACATGTGGACAACTGTAACGTATGCCACTACAAAAACCCACTGCAAAGTACCTAAGCTTGTAGAGGGTCGTGAATACATCATGAGAATTAGTGCTGAGAACATGTATGGTATAAGTGACCCACTGGAGTCAGAGGAGATGAAAGCTAAAGATCTATTCAGTATGTAAAAACACACAAAAAATATTGTCCATTTAAAGCTGTAAAAAATTGTATGTTTTGTTCCTGATATCATTCACCTTATTACAGGGGTACCTGAGGCACCTGAGCCACCCACTGTAAAAGACGTCTTCCATGATTCAGCACTGGTGATTTGGAACCGTCCTCGTGATGGTGGAAAGCCCATCACAAACTATATATTGGAGAGGAAGGAGCCCTCAGCTAAGAGATGGTCTCGTGCAACCAGAGATCCAATCTACCCTGCTACACAGTATAGGGTACAAGACCTCGTTGAAGGCTGTGAATATGAATTCCGTGTAATGGCGGAGAATGAAATTGGCATTGGAGATCCTAGCCTTCCCAGTAAACCTATTCTTGCTAAGGATCCCATTGGTAAGTCTTTATGATTTGATGGTTTCTTTTTATTAATGCATATCAAGAAATAGTATGTTTGATAATTCTTTATTCACTTATTCTTTAATAGTTAAGCCAAGCCCGCCTGTTTTGCCTGAAGCTGTCGACAAGACTAAAGATTCTGTAAGTCTGTCATGGCGTGTTCCTCGCCATGATGGTAAAGGAAAAATATTTGGTTACTTGATTGAGTATCAGAAGCCCGGTGCAATCGAATGGATCCAGGCAAATGAAACTCCTGAATCATGCCCAGACACCAAGTTTGTTGTGACAAATCTACCAGATGGTGGAGAGTTTCAATTCAGAATTATGGCTGTGAATGCAGCTGGAAAATCTGAGCCTGCTTATGTCAAGGAACCAGTGAAGGTTCATGACAGACTTGGTAATTTCTTACTTTTTCTTTACATATTCAGAAAACAGTAGTGTTGGAAGGTAGCTGTTGTTTTATAATTACACATATTTAACTGGAGTTATGTTGTTCACATATTGGAAGGTATAATAATATTAATAATTCATATCCTTCTAATCTCAATTCTCATGCAGAGGAGCCAGAGTTGCTGTTAGATGCCAATATGGCACGCGACCACCTTGCCATGGTTGGGACAGATATCACACTTAGTGCCAAATTTAAGGGCATGCCAATTCCCACTGTCTCTTGGAAAAAGAATGATGGTGAAGTCCCTGCTCATTGTCTTATTGAGGTCACAGCAAGTGGAAGCAAACTTCACATTAAGAAGTGTACCCGTGCTGACTGTGGCAATTATACCATCACTGTTCAAAATGCAGCTGGAACGAAATCTGCTACATGCACTGTTCTTGCTCTTGGTATGAATGTTTTAAGAACAACACTTAACAGTACACATATTGTCTATAATCAACTAGATATCTAGATAAATATATATATATTTATTTGTTTTTTATTTAGATAAACCTGGACCACCAAGGAATGTTAAAATCTCTGAAGTCACAAGTGAGTCAGCTTACCTGACATGGCAAAAACCAGAAGATGATGGTGGTGCCGTGATCTCCCACTATGTTGTTCAAAAGAAAGATGTAGCAGCTGAGAACTGGGTTCCAGTTTGTGCTGCATCTAAAAAGCTTAGCCTTATGGCTCAATATCTGATGGAGGGAATTCAGTATCTCTTCAGAGTTGCAGCTGAGAATCAGTTTGGCAGGAGTGCATTTGTTGAAACCAAGCCCATCAAGGCAGTTGATCCACTTTGTAAGTATTAAATATAATGTTACTTTTAAAAGCTTGACTATTTTATACCAGTTTGTTAAATTAATTTGTATATTTTTACCTAAAGATCCTCCTGGTCCACCCAAGAATCTGCATCATGTGGATGCAGACAAAACTGAAGTATGGCTTCAATGGGAGTGGCCTGATCGCACAGGTGGAAGTGAGATCACTGGATTTATTGTTGAGCATCAAGAAGAAGGTTCCACCGACTGGGTGACCTTCAAGACTGTCAGCAATCCTCAGTGCCATGTTACTGGGCTTGTGGAGGGCAAAACCTACAGATTCCGTGTAAAATCACAAAATGCAATTGGCATTAGCCGACCAGACACCAGTGTGCCAATTACTTGCCAGGAAAAAACCTGTAAGGCTTACACAATATTACATTATATTATACTATATTTATTATTATATTATATTATATTATATTATATTATATTATATTATATTATATTATATTATATTATATTATAGAAAAAAAAATTACTGACAACATATTACATTTTATTATACTCAAGGTTAATTAAAATATTCTTTTTCAGTGGCTCCAACTATTGAAGTTGATGTGAAGCTTATTGAGGGTCTTGTTGTGAAAGCTGGCAGTACAATCGTCCTCCCAGCAGTCATGCAAGGAATCCCAACTCCAACAGCCAAGTGGCAAAGTGAAGGAAATGAGCTTAAAACTGAGGACAAATTTAAGATCGTTACTGAAGGAAATTCAACTGTCTTGACTATTAGTGAATGTGTCAGAACTGACAGCGGAGAGTATGGTCTTACTGTGACAAACCCTGCTGGAAGCAAGTCTGTTGCTCTACATGTTACAGTCCTTGATGTTCCATCTGCTCCAGTTGGTCCTGTAAATATCCTTGAGGTTACCCCTGATCATATGATAATCCAGTGGCGTGCACCAAAAGATGATGGTGGCACACCTTTGATGAACTATATTATAGAGAAGAAAGATGTCAAGAAGCCTTGGGAGCCGTGGTCAGTTGTGAGTTCTGGAAGCACAAGCACAAAGGCCAAAGTTCCACGTTTGGAGAAGGGACGTGAATATATCGTACGTGTACGTGCTGAGAATAAAATTGGCATTGGTGCTGGCCTTGAAAGTCCTCCCACTGTTGCCAAACATATGTTTGATCCACCAGGTCCTCCTGGCCAACCAACATGTTCTGACATAACAGAAAATGCTGTAACACTGTCATGGACTGAACCAGAAACTGATGGTGGAAGCCCTGTGAGTGGTTACATTGTTGAGCGCAGGGAGATGACTGGTAAATGGATTCGTGTCAATAAAACACCCGTCTTGGATGTAAGATACAGGGCCTGTGGTTTGTTTGAGGGCAATAGCTATGAATTCAGAATCTTTGCTGAAAATGTTGCTGGTGTAAGTAAGCCTTCTTATCCATCAGACCCAGTGAAAGCTAAACGTCCAATTACTCCTCCAGGGCCTCCAAGTAACATTAAGCTGAAGGACTGGAGCAAGTCATATGCAGATTTGGTATGGACCAAACCTTCCAGAGATGGTGGCAGCCCCATCCTAGGCTATGTTGTTGAATGCCAGAAATCAGGTTCTGCACAGTGGGATAGAATAAACAAGGATCTAATCAGGTTTTGTGCATTTAGAGTGCCTGGACTTAGTGAAGGCACAGAGTACAGATTTCGTATTAGAGCCTCAAACAAGGTTGGAGATGGTGAGGCAAGAGAACTCACAGAAACTGTGCTTGCCAAAGACATTCTTGTTCCCCCTGATGTAACTGTTGATGTTGCTTGCCGTGACCTCCTAACAGTTAGAGCAGGGCAAATCATCAACCTTGTAACTCGTGTTAAGGGCAGACCTGACCCTGAAATCACTTGGACTAAAGATGCAAGAGTTTTAGGGAGAGATAAACGCACTGAGATGAACAATAACTTCCCTCTTGTTGAGCTGATAATTCAGGAAGCTGTTAGAGCTGATTATGGAAAATATGCAATTCAAGCAAAGAACAGCAGTGGTCAAGCACAAGCTACAATTATTGTCAATGTTCTTGATATTCCAGGAGCCTGTCAGAATTTGAAGGTTGCTTATGTGACTAAAGACTCGTGTATGGTTTCTTGGGAAAATCCAGAGGATAACGGTGGCACTGAAATTACTAATTATGTAACTGAGTGCAGACAACCAAGTCAAAGGGGATGGACAGTTGTTTCTTCAGACTGCACCAAACGACTTTTCAAAGCTCCACTTGTTGAGAATTGTGAATATTTCTTCCGTGTGAGTGCAGAGAATAAAATTGGAGCTGGTCCTCCAACAGAAACAAAAGCACCAGTCCTTGCTGTTGATCCAGTTGAGAAACCTGGTGAGCCAGAGAACTTCCAAATTGCTGAAATCGGCAAGACATTTGTCTTTCTCAAATGGAAGAAACCAGAATATGATGGTGGTAGTCGTAACCTTGCTTACCATATTGAAAAGAAGCCTAAAGAAGCAGATGAATGGGAAAGATTACACAAAGGTGCTATAAAGGAAACCTATTTCATGGCTGACAGATGCATTGAGAACCAAATTTATCAATTTAGAGTTCAAACAAAGAATGAGGGAGGAGAGAGTAACTGGGTGACAACAGCTGAAGTTCTTGTAAAGGAGGAACTTGTACAACCAGAGCTCAAAGTCAAACTGGCGGGTGTTCTTGTTGTTAAAGCTGGAGATGCTGTTCCAATTGAGGCAGAGCTTACAGGTAAACCTCAGCCTGATGTAAAATGGTCTAAAGAAGGTGACACTGCAGATATCACCAAAAGCCCAAGAGTACAAGTTGAAACTGGCACCAACTTCACAAAATTCCTGCTCACAAATTCAAGACGTGGAGATACTGGAAAATACATCATTACTGCAACAAATTCTGCTGGAACCTGCTCTGCTGAGGCCAAGGTGAATGTTCTTGACAGACCAGGTCCTATTAGAGACCTGAAAGTGTCAGACATTTCTGTGGACAGATGCAAGCTTACATGGGAGATACCAGAAGATGATGGTGGTTGTGAGATCTATAACTACATCATAGAAAAATGTGAGACAAAGAGAGGCATATGGTCAATTCATTCAGCAGCTATTATTACCAATTCAGCTAAAGTTACTCGCCTTATCGAAGGAAATGAATACATCTTTCGAGTGAGAGCTGAGAACAAGATGGGTGCTGGCCCTGCTGTTGAAACTGAGTCCATTGTTGCAAGGACCCAGTTCTGTAGACCAGGTGCACCTGATGCTCCAGAAGTTACCAAAATTACAAAAGAAGAAATGGTTGTTATGTGGTGCTCTCCTGATAGTGATGGTGGAAAACCTATAACTGGTTATATTCTTGAGAAAAAAGAAGAGCATGCCATTCGGTGGGCCCCTGTTGTTAAGTCCCCAATTGCAGGGACACAGATGACTGTTACAGGTTTACTGCCTAATCATGAATACCAGTTCCGTGTCAGGGCTGAAAATGAAATTGGAGTTGGAGATGCAAGCAAGCCATCCAGATCATTCACTGCAAGAGATCCAGTTGGTATGTCCAATTACAGTAAAATAATTCGTAAAATGTTTGTTGGTGTATTCACAGCAAAATTTATTTGTTTTTCAATTTGCAGAGCCTCCTGGTCCTGTTAGTAACTTAAAGGTAGCTGACAGCTCAAAGACATCAATTACTCTTGCATGGACAAAGCCTACATATGATGGAGGTGCTCCTCTTATTGGATATGTCGTTGAGCTAAGAGTCAAGGGAATAGGCAAGAAGGGAGATGAAGGCTGGAAAAGGTGCAATGTTGCTGCCCAGTTGATCGGAACAGAATTCACAGTCTCAAGCCTGGATGAGAAGCTTGAATATGAATTCCGTGTTTCTGCCCAAAATCAGGTTGGCTTGAGTCAGCCAACTAATCTTGGGGAAGCTGTGACACCAAGAGAAGTCTTGGGTGAGTTTCCATACACTACTCGCAAACTTTATCAGCAACATTCCTTCCTAATTCCTAATTCCTTGTGATTTTATCCTTTTTTTCACAATTTTCAGAGGCCCCTGAGATTGATTTGGATGCAGAACTGAAGAAAGGTGTGACTGTTAGAGCTGGCTGCCCAATTAGATTAGTTGCAACAATCAGAGGCAGACCCGCTCCCAAGGTCTTATGGAGGAGAATGGGAAAAGATAATGTTGTTCAAAAGGGCCATGTTGATCTCATTGACACTATGACATTCCTTGTTATTTCTGAAACCACTCGTGATGATTCAGGCAAATATTCATTGACTGTATCCAGTCCAGCTGGAGAGAAGGCAGTGTTTGTGAATGTCAAAGTGCTTGGTAAGTAAAAAAACAAGCTCCCATTTTTTTCATCTGTTTCAGTCACATGACTTTTACTGCTCATCTGCCATATTTTTAAATATGGCGAATGAGTGGGAAAAAAATCACATGACTGAAACAGATTAAAAAAATATATATTAAAAATGTATGAAAAAACTTAAAATATCTAACTTTTCAATCAAATATATATAAATTTATATTTTTATTTTCAAAATAGATACGCCTGGACCTGTTGTTGGTCTTGAGGTTGCTGACATCACAATGTCATCTTGCAACCTCACATGGTCTCCACCTGAAAACGATGGTGGCAGTAACGTCACTCATTACATTGTTGAAAAACGAGAAATTGATCGCAAGACTTGGGCAACAGTGAAAGCTAATGTTGATAACACCACATTTAAAGTTACCAATCTCGTCCCAGGAACAGAGTATTTCTTCAGGGTTATTGCTGTAAATGAGTATGGTTCTGGGGTCCCAAGGGTTACAGCAAAATCCTATCTGGCCTCTGATCCTATCAGTAAGTATATTCTTCGTCAGAAAAATTTTAGAAGGCTTTTAGAATTCTTGTTAAAAGGGTATTACTACAACAATTGTGTCTTTTCCCTCAAGGCAAGCCTGACCCACCACAAAAGGTTGATGTTCTGGAGATTACAAAGAATAGTGCAACTGTGGGATGGGTGAAACCAATGCGTGATGGTGGAGCTAAAATTGATGGCTACATTATTGACTATCTTGAGCTTCCAGTGCCTAAGCCTCCCAAGATACCAGTGGCAGCTGAAGTTGAGGCTGAGCCTGGTGTAAAGCCAGTGGCTCCACCGCCGTCTGAACCTGTGGTGGAGGAAGAGAAGGAGGAGAAAAAGAAGGAATGGACGCCATACACAGTCGTAAAAGATTTGAGCATCTCTGTTGCTGGATTAAAAGAGGGAAGAAAATATCGCTTCAGAGTGGCAGCAAGAAATGCCATGGGATCCAGTCTTCCCACAGAGACCAGAGAAGCTTATGAGATCAAGGAGCAGATGTGTAAGTTATTAAATCATATATTACTCAAACATATTTTGAACTACACTTCCACTAAAAATCTGTTCAATCTTGTGATCTCTTCCCAGTGGAGCCCAAAATCATCATGCCTGAACTTGTCACTGCAAAGGCAGGAGCCAGACTGAGGGTCGAGGCTCTTGTATCTGGAAAGCCAGCACCAGCATGCCAATGGAAACGGGGAGAAAATAATGTTGTCCCATCAAGCCGTCTTGCTGTGCACAAATCTCAAAACATGTGTGTGCTCATCATTAAGGATGTTTCAAGACAAGACAGTGGTGAATTCAGCCTTGTTGCTGAGAATAGCACTGGAAAAGTTGACCAGACTTTGAAAATCATCATCAGAGGTTAGAACTTGTCATTTTCACCATGCCCACCTTCAACAATAATGAGCAATGTGAACATGCAGTTAATTTTTCAACAAACATTCTTATGTCTCAGATATTCCTGGACCACCTGAGCCACCATTTGAGATCAGTGACATAGATTCTGATGCCTGCACACTTTCTTGGAACAAACCTACTGAAGATGGTGGTAGCAATATCACTAATTATGTGGTTGAGAAGTGTGATATAAGCAGAGGTGACTGGGTTACTGCTCTTTCCAGCTGTGGCAAAGCTGGATGCAGAATCGGAAAGCTTATTCCTGGAAAGGAATATGTTTTCCGTGTTCGTGCTGAGAACAGATTTGGTATTTCAGACCCGCTTACATCTGAAAGGATGGTTGCTAAGTTCCCCTTTGGTGAGTTGAAATACAAGCAACAGCATCTCCTGTCAACATGGAATGGATGATAAAAATGGTGTGGCTTGTTTGTTAGTATTTAACAATTTAATCTTTTTTAGATGTTCCTGGTGAACCTTTGAACTGCCGTATCAACAAGGTGAACAAGGACTGCATGTTTGTGGCATGGGATAAGCCTGAATCTGATGGTGGCAGTCCAGTTACTGGATACTACATTGAACGCAAAGAGAGGAACAGTCTCCTTTGGGTTAAGGCTAATGATTCTGTTGTTCGGACAACTGAATATCCTTGTGCTGGCCTAATTGAGGGTCTGGAATACACTTTCAGAGTGTCAGCTATAAACCGAGCCGGTCAGGGCAAACCAAGCAAGAAAACTGAGTTTATCACAGCAAGAACACCTGTTGGTACGTGCATTTAAAATAAAATGAATTCTTAGGTATAAATGTCTGCATATTAGATGATTATGTTTAATGTTTTTCTGTTATTTTATTATTTTTAATTTTATTGTAGATGCTCCTGGAAAACCAGAGGTGCTTGATGTGACTAAGAACTCAGTTACATTGGTTTGGACCAAACCAAAGAATGATGGTGGAAGCAAGATAATTGGATACTATGTTGAAGCGATCAGGCTTCCAGGAGATACTTGGGTGCGTTGCAACACAAGTAGTCAAAATGTGCCTCGTGAGGAGTACACTGCAACTGGGTTAGAAGAGGGTGCTAAGTACCAGTTTAGGGTAATTGCCAAGACAGCAGTTAACATTAGCAGGCCGTCTGAAATCACTGACCCCATTCTGGTGTCTGCAGAAAATAGTAAGCATTTTATGTTTTGTAAATATCTTTTAAAATGTTTTCTAAATGGCTTCCATTTGCCTTTTGTCTTACTGATTTTCATGTTTGCTTATCTATAGTACCTCCAAGAATAGAGCTTTCAATACAGATGAAAAAGATGTTGCCAGTAAAGGCTGGATCAGATGTTTGCTTTGAAGCTGAAGTTTTTGGCAAACCAATGCCCAAGGTTACATGGAGCAAGAATGGAGAAGTGTTGAAAGCTGACAAAGAATTCAAGATGTCTCAAAAGAGACACCTCTTTTCTCTGAGCCTTGATGCAGTTACTAAACTTCATACTGGAAGTTATGGAATTCTTGCAGTAAATGCAAGTGGTTCTACAACTGCAGAAATACAACTCAAAGTTTTAGGTGAGTAGAATTATAATTTATATAATTTTTATATTATGATAAGATGAGATGTAGCATATTCACGTCTCCTTTTTGCAAAATAATAATTATATATTCCCCTTACACAGATATACCTGGCCCACCAGCCTCTATCAAGTTTGCTGAGGTACTTTCAGAGCAGATCAAGTTGAGCTGGGGAGCTCCACTTGCAGATGGTGGTTCTCCAATTACAAATTATGTTGTTGATAAACGTGAGACAAGTAGGGCTAACTGGGCCCAAGTTTCTGCTAAAATCAGTGGTGATACAAAAGAATGTTTAGTGGAGAGACTGATTGAGGGGCACGAATATCAGTTCCGCGTTCGTGCTGAGAACCGCTATGGTACTGGTGATGGCATCATATCAGAACCTGTTGTTGCAAGGAATCCCTTCAGTAAGACCTTACTATTGGTCTATGTATTTTATTTCTTGGATATATAATTCCTCTGTTGTAATGTACTTTGTTGTAATGTGCTTGTCATTTACAGCTGTTCCTGGAGCATGTGACCCACCGGTCCTTACAAACATCACAAAGGAGCGGATGACTGTAAGCTGGAAGGAACCATCTGATGATGGAAAATCCCCTATCCTTGGATACATGGTTGAGAAACGTGAGATCAAGGAAATTAACTGGACCAAACTGAACAGAAAACCCTTGCTGGAGAGAACACTTGAGGTTGGAGGTCTCTCTGAGGGAGCTCAGTATGAGTTTAGAGTCATTGCTGTTAATAAAGCTGGCCTTGGCAAACCCAGTGAACCATCAAATGCCGCCTCTGCTCTTGATCCTTTGTGTGAGTATCAGAAGCTATTATCAATATCTTGTATATCTAGGAATATGCACAAGCATTTATTTACATTTATTTACTTATTTACAGATCCTCCAGGCCCACCCATTTCTCCCAAAGTTTTAGACACGACCAGCAGCACCATTAGACTAACTTGGACTAAGCCTGCAAATGATGGTGGTAGTGAAATTTTGGGATACCTTGTCGAATGCAAGAGAACTAATACAACAGACTGGATAAGATGCAACGTACCCAAGAACCTTCAGGATACAAATTATGTTGTGACTGGACTTTTGGAGAACTCAGAGTACCAAATTCGTGTTACTGCTGTAAATAAAGTTGGATTCAGCCAGCCTTGTGAAGTTCCTGAAAAACATGTTGCCAAGGATGTTTTTGGTACAAATAATTTACTAACTTTTAAATCATTAATTGTATATTTTGTTAATTCTCCTTTAATTCTGGTCATGAAAATACATAATTAAAATATTGTGTCACTAATGCCTGAAATATATAATTGTATTTTTTCTGTTATTCTAGCTGCTCCTGAGGCTGAGCTTGATGCGGAGCTGAAGGACACTGTGGTGCTGACAGCTGGCAGTAAAATGAAACTTCATGCCACAATTAAGGGTCGACCAATTCCCAGGGTGACCTGGGCCAAGATGAACACCAACATTAAGGACAGACATGGAATCATAATCAAAACAACAGACACCGATACATTGGTTTATGTTGATAAAGTCAATAGATATGATGCAGGGAAATACATTCTTAATCTGGACAGTGTAAGCGGAATGAAGATGTACACAGTTATTGTCAAGGTCCTTGGTGAGTCTTAAGAGGTCTTTTATATTTATATATTTTATAGTTTAATATTTATATACTATAGTTTATAGGATTAATATCTTATATTAACTACAGTAATTCTATCTCTTTTAACACTAAACAGATACTCCTGGACCTCCACTGAATCTGATGGTAAAAGAGACATCAAAGGACAGTGCCTCCATCCTATGGGACACACCACTAATTGATGGTGGAAGTGAGATTACAGGTTACATTGTTGACAAAAGAGATGCAGAAAGGAAAGCATGGTCAAATGTTTCATCCACTTGCACTAAAACATCTTTCAAGATTGATTGCTTAGAGGCTGGTAGATCTTATTGTTTCAGGGTTCTGGCTCAAAATCAGTATGGCATTGGTGAGCCATGTGAAACTGTGGATTCTGTTAGAGCTTCTGGTGAGTGAAGATCATTTTTGATTATGTAATTTTCAATTGCATAAATAATTTCACTGTATGTTTTATAATAGCAATGCTAATATTTATTATTGAATAAACTTAATATATTCCAGAACAACCTGGACCAGTTATGGACTTCAAGACCTTGCTGGTAACCAAGGACTCTTGTACTCTTTCCTGGAAAAAGCCCATCAGTGATGGAGGAAGCCGCATCATTGCATATGTGCTAGAGGTCCTTAATGGCGAAGACAAATGGAAGGAGCTTCTTAGATCAAAGAACATGCAATATAGTGCAAAGGACCTTGTTGAAGGAAGGGAATACAAATACAGAGTTAAAGCGACAAATGATTCTGGTGATGGTCCTGTGAAAGAACTCTCTGTGATTGCAAAAGATGTAAATGGTGAGATTTCAAATTTTACATTTGTATAAAAATGCCCTTGAGCTCTGTCTGGTACACTGGTATACTTAAATGTGGTCCTTGTTAATTATTTTTCTATATTATTACAGTTCCTCCAAGCTGTGACTTGCGAGAGTTGCCTAACTTGAATTATATTGCAAAAGAAGCAAGCACCGTTCGTCTCAAGATTCCTATTAGTGGAAAGCCTGTCCCTGTTGTCACATGGAAGAAGGGAGAGGATGAAAATCTCACAGACACAGGAAGAGTGTGTGTAGAATCAACGGCAGTAAACACAACTCTTCTGATACGTGACTGCCAAAGAACAGATGCATCAAAATACACCATCACTCTTCGCAATGCTGCTGGAACAAAAGAGTCCACAATTTTTGTCAGAGTTGTTGGCAAACCAGGAATTCCAGCTGCACCAATAAAATTCAAGGAAGTGACTGCAGATGGTGCAACCTTAAAATGGGGTGTTCCTAAAGATGATGGTGGATCAGAAATTACCAACTACATTCTTGAGAAACGTGATTCCATTACTAACATGTGGGTTACTGTGTCTTCATCTGTGGACACAAACACTTTCAGAGTGACTGGTCTCCATGAGGGAACTGAGTACATCTTTAGGGTTAGTGCAGAAAACAAATATGGAATTGGTGAGGGCCTCAAATCAGATCCTGTGGTTGCCAAGCATCCATTCAGTGAGTGGATTTTTAATAATTTATTGTCAGTATAGTTGAGATACTATAGGTATCTAAGGTATCAAAGTGTGAAAATCTCACTTTCTTTCTCATGATTATTTCATCAGATGTTCCAGATTCACCTCCACCCCCTCAAGTCATGAGTATGGGTCATGATTCAGCAACTCTTGCATGGTTTGATCCAAGGAAAACTGGAGGCTCACCAATCACAGGTACAGAAATAATGATAATAATATAAGACAATAACCGTTTCATCAAGGCAATGCTTTTTCATTCAAATATAGTTAAGAGTGAAATAATACCACAGCAAATAGATATATCAACAGTATTTTATTTATTTATTTATTTATTTATTCATTTATCTATTTTGCTTATAGGTTACCATGTTGAATTCAAAGAAAGAAACAGCATGTTATGGAAAAGAGCAAACCCAACTGCTTTGAAGATGAGAGATTTCAAAGTAACAGGCTTAACAGAGGGTCTAGAATATGAGTTCAGAGTTATGGCTATTAATCTGGCTGGTGTTGGTAGACCAAGTCCTGCCACTGACCCAATGGTTGCCTTGGATGCAATTGGTAAGTAAAGCTTATTTCAAATGCTTGAGTCCTATATAATCCCCCCATTACACACCCCACTTTGAGTAAGGTTAATTTTTAATAATTTAACACATTTCATTCTAGATGCACCTGGCAAACCTGATGTGATTAGCATCACTAGAAGCACTGTAACACTTCAGTGGACTGAGCCTCAGTATGATGGTGGACACAGGCTTACAGGCTACATTGTTGAGAGACGTGATCTCCCAGCCAAGGTCTGGGTGAAGGCTAATACAGTAAATGTTGTGGACTGTGCATATACTGTAGCAGACTTGCAAGAAAGTTGCAAGTATGAATTTAGAATCAGAGCAAAGAATGCAGCTGGAGCAATAAGTCCACCCTCTGAACAAACTGATACCCTTGTGTGCATGGATGAATATGGTAAGACTCAATTACTCTTTCTGGTTCATACATTTTGAGTAAATGACATTCCATGTCATCTAACCTAGGAAATTGTTGTGCTGATTAGTTTGTTATTATTTTGCAGCGGCACCAACTATTATAATTGATCCAACAGTCAAGGAGGGCCTAACTGTCAGAGCTGGAGATACTATTGTAATTACTGCAACAAGCATTCTGGGCAAACCTCAGCCAACCTCTGTGTGGTCAAAGGGTGGAAAGTATTTCAAGCCATCAGATGTGTGCCAAATAGAAACTACACCTTCTTCTTCTACTCTTTCTATCAAGTATGCAAGTAGGAAGGATTCAGGAGAGTACACAATTACAGCAAGTAACCCATTTGGTGTGAAAGAAGAAAATGTGAAAGTAATCATTTTAGATGTTCCTGGTCCACCAGGGCCAGTTGAAGCAAGTGGAATTTCATCTGAAAAGGTCACTTTGACATGGACACCACCTCATGAGGATGGGGGATCTCCAATTAAATACTATACTTTGGAGAAAAGAGAAACAAGCCGTCTCCTTTGGACCATTCTTGCTGAAAAGGTTATTGACTGCCACTTTGTTGCCAATAAGCTTATCCAGGGAAATGAGTACATCTTCCGAGTTTCTGCTGTCAACAGTTTTGGAACTGGTGATGCTTCCCACTCTGAACCAGTGAAAATGGTGGATAGCTATGGTATGTTTTAAAAAACTTGCTCTCTCATATTATTTCCATACTGTTCCTTTGTGTGATGCTGCATAGCTGGTTATGTGTATGTAATAGGATTCTCAAGAGACATATTACTTATTTCAGGTCCCCCTGGTCCGCCAGCTAAACCAGAAATTGAAAATGTTGTAGGAAATTCTGTTACCATTGCTTGGAAAAGACCAGCTGACGATGGTGGAAGTGATATAATAGGCTACATGGTTGAAAGGAAAGAAAAGAAGGGCATGAGATGGACACGAGCATCAAAGAAAACAATTGCTGACCTCCACTTCGAAGTGAAAGGGCTAAAAGAGGGTGTTGAATATGAATTCAGAGTAACTGCTGAGAATAAGGCTGGTTTTGGTGAGCCAAGTGAACCTTCAATGACAGTGAGGACAAAGCTTGTTGCAGGTAAGTAAAGTGATTATTTAATATTTGATATGATAGCAAAGATGGTCCTAAAATATATGCTATCAATTTCCAGATGTACCTGGTCCTCCAGTCAACCCAAGAGTCACTGACACAACAAAAACCACAGCTGAATTGCACTGGGGCAAACCACTAAGTGATGGTGGCATGGAAGTCACAGGATACCTTGTTGAGCACAAAAAGGAGGGAGAAGAAGAATGGGTGAAAGATACAGCTACGCCTTTGAGGATCACTGAGTTTGTTGTCCCCAATTTGCAAGCTGGAGCGAAGTATCATTTCAGAATTTGTGCAATGAATGCAATGGGTGTTAGTGAACCAGCACAAACAGAGGATCTTGTTGAAATTGTGGAACGTGAAGAAATCCCTGACTTAGAACTAGATGTAGAACTCAGAAGAACGTTAGTTGTTAGGGCAGGTGCCTCTATTCGTATATTTATTCCTATTAAAGGACGCCCAACCCCTACAGTGACTTGGACAAAAGAGGACTCACCATTGAAAACTCGAGCAATCATCGACAATACCGAATCCTATACCCTGTTGGTCATTCCCGACTGTAATAGACGTGATGCAGGAAAATATGATTTAACATTAGAGAATGCTGCTGGAAAGAAGACTGCTTCTGTGGTTGTAAGGGTTTTGGACTCCCCTGGTCCTCCTCTTAGTCTAAAACCCAAAGCAATTGACAAAGAGAGCATCACATTGGAATGGGAAATGCCTCTTATTGATGGAGGTGCTAAAATTACTAATTACATCATTGAGAAGAGAGAGTCTACTCGCAAGGCATATGCTGCTGTGATCACACAATGTGAGACATGCTCCGTCAGAGTTCCCGATCTGGCAGAGGGTTTGGAATATTATTTCAGAGTTTCTGCTGAAAATGAGTATGGCATTGGTGAAGCAGTTGAAACCCCAGACCCAATCAGAGTATCTCAAGCACCAACTCCACCAGAAAATGTCACTTTTACTGATGTCACGAAGAACTCAGTTAGTCTTGCATGGACTAAACCAAAGCATGATGGTGGAAGTAGGGTTACTGGGTATGTAATTGAAGCACAAAAGAAAGGAACAGACCAGTGGGCCCATGTGACAACTGTGAAAACTTTGGACTTTAATGTAAAAAATCTTAATGAAAATGAAGAGTACATATTCCGTGTAATCGCAGTGAACAGTTCTGGGCGAAGTCGTCCTCGTCTAAGCAAGCCTGTAGTTATCAAAGAGCAAAATTCAGAACCAGAATTTGATCTCCGTGGTGTGTGTCAGAAGACAGTTATTGCCAGGGCTGGCGATGATATAAAGGTTGAGGTGCCTGTTTCTGGACGTCCTAAGCCTACAGTTTCTTGGCAGAAAGACAATCATGCCCTCAAATTAACACAAAGGACAATGATTGAAAATACCTCTACCTCAACTATCTTGATCATAAAGGAATGTTTAAGGAGTGACATTGGAATATACTCAATGACAGGAAAGAACATTGTGGGCTCAGTTACAGATAGCATCACAGTAAAAGTGCATGATGTGCCTGGACCACCAAAGGGACCAATTAAACTGGACAAAATATCTCGCACTTTCATTGAGTTCTCATGGGAATCTCCTGAAAATGATGGAGGTGTACCAATCAATAACTATATAGTAGAAATAAGGGAAACTACTAGCCAGACATGGGTAGAACTCTCTTCATTGATTATTCGTACAACATTTAAAGCAACTCGTTTAACAACAGGAACTGAATATCAATTCCGCGTCAAGGCCAAAAACAGATATGGTACAGGGCCTCCATTAACATCAGAGGCAGTGGTTGCTGCATATCCATTTAAGGTACCTGGGCCACCTGGAACACCCAAAGTTGTCGCTTTCACTAAGGATACAATGACAGTTGGTTGGAATGAGCCTGTTTCTGATGGTGGAAGTGAGGTCATTGGTTACCATGTTGAAAGGAAAGAGAGGAACAGTATTGTTTGGCACAGAATTAGCAAAGCACTTGTGATCGGAAATCTGTTCAAATCCACAGGACTAGAGGATGGTGTGGCATATGAATTCCGTGTGATTGCTGAAAACATAGCTGGAATTGGAAAACCAAGCAAAGCTTCTGAACCAGTGCTTGCTCTTGATCCAGTGGATCCACCTGGTCAACCTGTCCCAATCCATGTGTCCAAAAATGCCATCACTATTCAGTGGACAAAGCCAGAGTATGATGGTGGATTCAAGATTACTGGCTATACTGTGGAAAAGAGAGATTTTCCATCTGGACGCTGGATAAGAGCTAACTTTACAAATATCATTGAAACCACTTTCACTATAAGTGGTCTAACACAAGACGAATCTTATGAATTCCGTGTACTTGCAAGAAATTCAGCTGGTGCTGTCAGTAACCCATCAGACCCATCAGATCCAATTATTTGCAAAGATGACATTGAAGAACCAAGGATTATGGTTGATGTTAAATTTAAAGATATTGTCCTTGTCAAAGCCAGAGAGGTGTTCAAACTTGAAGCTGATGTTGCAGGCCAGCCATTACCATCTATGGTTTGGACGAAAGATGGAAAAGATGTTGAAAACACATCCAAACTACAGATCAAAATGACAGAACTTACAGCAGTCTTGATCAACAAGGATTCTGTCAGAAGGGATGGTGGTGAATTTATTTTGACAGCAACAAATGTTGGTGGCTTTGCTAAGCATGTTTTCAACGTAAAGGTTCTTGATAGACCAGGACCACCTAAGGGACCTCTGGCAGTTTCCGATATTACAGCTGAAAAATGTGTGCTAACATGGAATCCACCTGCAGATGATGGCGGTGCAAACATTGAACATTATGTTATTGAAAAACGTGAGTCAAGCAGACTTGCTTGGACAAATGTGGCATCAGATTTGCAGGTTAATCAGTTCCAAGTGACAAAGTTGCTCAAAGGAAATGAATACATTTTCAGAGTTATGGCTGTTAACAAGTATGGTGTTGGAGAACCTCTTGAGTCTGAAGCAATAATTGCAGAAAATCCATATGTACGACCTGATCCTCCACAAACACCTGAGATAACAGCGGTCACTAAGGATTCAGTAGTCCTCTGTTGGGGTGCACCTGCTAGTAATGGTGGAAGTGAAATCACCAACTATCGTATTGAGAAAAGAGACAGGATTAGTTTCCGTTGGGTAAAATGCAACAAGAGGAATGTTACTGACTTGCATTTCAAGGTTACTGCTCTTGTTCCAGGCCATGAATATGAGTTCAGAGTTTTTGCTGAAAATGCAGCAGGAATAAGTGAACCAAGTCCTTCATCACCATTTGTCAAGGCCACAGATACTCTTTTCAAACCAGGCCCCCCTGGCAACCCAAGAATCCTGGACACAACAAGTTCTTCAATAACACTTGCATGGAACAAACCAGTTTATGACGGTGGTTCTGAAATTACTGGCTATATTCTTGAGACCTGTCTCCCTGGAACTGAAGAGGAAGAATGGACAATTGTCTCCCCTAAAGATGGTGTAAAGGGGACATCATTTACAATTGTAAATCTTAAAGAAAATCAGGAATACAAAATAAATTTGTCAGCTGTAAATAGCGAGGGTATTGGAGAAGCAGCACCTGTACCAGGTTCACCTAAAGCAGAGGAACGACTCATACCCCCAGAGGCTGACCTTGATGCTGAACTTCGTAAGATTGTGAACATCAGAGCATGCAATACACTAAGACTTTTTGTGCCAATTAGAGGTAGACCAACACCAGAGGCCAAATGGTCAAGAGAGAATGATGAACCTTTAGACAGAGCTGCAATTGAAACAACGTCATCTTTTACATCACTGGTTATTGCCAATGTGAATAGATTTGACAGTGGCAAATACAATTTGACTGTAGAAAACAGCTCTGGAACAAAGATGGTCTCTGTAATAGTTAGAGTTCTAGATACACCTGGAGCTCCACAAAACTTAAAAATAAGCCAGGTCACTAAAGAATCTGTTTCACTTGTTTGGGATCCTCCACTTAATGACGGTGGCACAAAAATTAAGAATTACATTGTTGAGAAGCGTGAGGCTACAAGAAAGGCATATGCTACAGTAAATGCCAACTGTCACAAAACTACTTACACAGTTGACCAGCTCCAAGAAGGATGCAACTACTATTTCAGAGTTCTGGCAGAAAATGAATATGGCATTGGTCTCCCTATGGAGACTGGTGAATCTGTTAAAGTGTCTGAGAAGCCACTTCCTCCTGGCAAGATTACACTTCAGGATGTCACAAAGACAAGTGTGACATTATCATGGGAAAAGCCTGAACATGATGGAGGAAGCAGAGTGGTTGCATATGTTGTGGAGATGCAGAGCAAAGGGAGTGAAAAATGGACACAAGCTGTGATTGTCAAGGTACCTGAAGCAGTTATTACTGGGCTTGTACCTGGTGAAGAGTATATGTTCCGTGTTTCTGCAAGGAATGAAAAGGGAACCAGTGATCCTCGTCAAATTGGTGTGCCTGTGATTGCCAAGGACCTTGTAATTGCTCCATCTGCTAAGATGTTGTTCTCCACATTCAGTGTCCTGGCAGGAGAGGATTTGACAATTGATATTCCATATAATGCTCGTCCCAAAGCTACCATTTCATGGCTAAAGGAAGCAGTTCCACTTAAACGAACAACCAGAGTTAACTTTTCCTCTACGGATTCACAGCTGAATTTAGTAATCAAAGAGGCCTGTAGAGATGATGTTGGCCAGTATAATATTAAACTATCAAATACAGCTGGTGAGACAAAAGTAGACATTAGAATTGTTGTTCTTGACAAACCTGGTCCACCAACAGGCCCTGTTAAAGTTGATGAAGTAACATCTGACTGTGTTACCATTTCTTGGAAGCCACCAGAGTATGAGGGTGGCTGCACCATTAATAACTACATAGTAGAAAAGAGGGACACATCCACAACTAATTGGCAGATTGTAGCATCAAATCTAGCAAGAACTCAAATTAAGGCAGGAAGACTGAAGACAGGCTCTGAATATCAATTCAGAATTGCAGCAGAGAACAGATATGGCAAAAGCCCTCTGCTTGTGTCTGAATGTGTGGTTGCACAGTACCCATACAAACTACCAGGTCCTCCTGGAACACCTTTCTTGCAGTCTTCCACAAAAGATAGTATGGTGATAGTGTGGAATGAACCTGTCATCGATGGTGGAAGTACAATCGTAGGATATCACCTTGAGCGAAAAGAGAGAAATAGCATTCTTTGGATAAAACTAAACAAAAGCATAATCCAAGACACAACTTTCAAGACAACAGGTCTTGAAGAAGGCATGGAATATGAATTCAGAGTGTATGCTGAAAACATTGTTGGCATTGGGAAGGCTAGTAAGATCTCAGAGGGCTATACTGCCAGAGATCCTTGTGATCCTCCTGGAACACCAGAAGCAGTTAGAATCACAAAGAATTCTATTACAATTGCATGGACCAAGCCAGAGTATGATGGTGGAAGCAAAGTCACTGGATATATTGTAGAAAAGAAGGAATTGCCTGCAGGACGCTGGATGAAAGCAAACTTCACCAATATAATAGAAACTGAGTATACTGCAACAGGTCTTACTGAGAACGAGAAATATGAGTTCCGTGTCATTGCAAGAAATGCTGCTGGAGTTTTCAGTGATCCTTCATATAGTACTGGACCTATCATGGCAAAGGATGAGATTGAACCACCACGTATCAGCATAGATCCAGAGTACACTCAAACAATTGTTGTAAATGCAGGGGACAACTTCAAGATTGATGCAGATATTCATGGAAAACCAACACCATCAATCTGTTGGATGAAGGGTGAGCAGGAACTTGGAAACACCATATCTCGTGAAATTAAAAGCACAGATATCTATACCTGTTTGACTGTAAAGGAGGCCAAACTTGCTGATGGAGGCCAATATACTCTACTGCTGCAAAATCCAGGAGGAGAGAAGACTGTAAAAGTCAATATTTGTGTCCTAGATAAGCCTGGGCCACCAGAGGGACCCATCTCTATTACTGGTGTAACCAGTGAACAATGCTGCCTTTCTTGGAAACCACCTAAACAAGACGGTGGCAGCAAGATCACTCATTATATTGTTGAAAAAAGAGAGACTAGCAGACTACTTTGGACAGTTGTTGAACCCAAAGTCCAAGCTCTAAACCTTAAAATAACAAAGCTTCTAGAAGGAAATGAATATATTTTCAGAGTTTTACCAGTAAACAAATTTGGTGTTGGTGAGCCCCTCCAATCAAGTGCAGTTGTTATCAAGAATCCGTTTACACCTCCAGATGCACCAAAAGGAGTGGAAGTCTCTAATGTCAAGAAAGATTCAATGATCATAACCTGGGAGGCCCCAACAAATGATGGAGGCACTCCTATCACCGGTTACATCATTGAGAAACATGACAAGGAAGGCATTAGATGGACCAGATGCAACATGAAAACAGTTACTAATCTCACATTTAAAGTTACTGGACTCCTGGAGAACCACCTCTATGAATTCAGAGTTTCTGCTGAGAATGCTGCTGGAGTTAGTGAGGCAAGTTCTGCAACTGTATTCTATAAAGCCCTGGATCCTGTATTCAAGCCAGGTCCACCACATAATCCAAAAGTGCTAGACATGACCAAATCATCTGTCGTACTTGCATGGGGAAAGCCTATTTATGATGGTGGCTGTGAAATCCAGGGATATATTGTTGAAGCATGTGAAGCAAAAGCAGCCGTAGAGGAGATAAAGACTCCAGGAGAAGAAGAAAAGGAAGCTGCAGATGAATGGACAATGTGCACTCCACCAACAGGTGTTAAACTGACACGCTTTAATGTGGAAAATCTGAAAGAAAAGCAGGAATATAAATTCAGGGTTTGTGCAGTTAACAAGGTTGGTGTTGGGGAGCATGCTGATGTTGTAGGGCCTATAGTGCCAGAAGACAAAACTGAGGAACCGGATCTTGACATTGATGCTGAGTTTAGAAAGCTTGTACGTATTAAAGCTGGAGGTTCTCTTAGAATGTTCATCCCTTTCAAAGGAAGACCAACACCACAAATCAAATGGGAAAAAGATGGTGGGCAGATTAAGGAAACAGCACAGACTGAGACCACCAGTAGTCACACTTCTCTTGTGATTGATAAAGTCAACAGGGCAGACAGTGGTAAATATATTGTTACTGCAGAAAACTCTGCTGGTGCAAAATCTGAAACAATTATTGTGAAAGTCCTTGACACACCAAGTGCTCCTCTCAACTTCAAAGTTAAAGAAATCACAAAAGAATCTGTTACTCTTACATGGGAGCCTCCAATTTTAGATGGTGGAGCAAAGATCAAAAATTACATTGTTGAAAAACGTGAGAGCACAAGAAAAACATTCTCTGCTGTTGTCACAAACTGCCACAAACTCTCTTGGAAAGTTGAACCACTTCAAGAAGGCTGCAGTTACTATTTCAGAGTGCTTGCAGAAAATGAACATGGTATAGGACTGCCTGCCGATATCACAGATCCTTTGAAGGTTTCAGAGGTGCCACAGTGTCCTGGAAAATTAAGTGTTGTAGATATTACTAAAACAAGTGTGTCTCTTTCTTGGGAAAAGCCAATTCATGATGGTGGCAGTAGAATTCTTCAATACCTTGTTGAAATGCAGGTCAAGGGTAGTGATAAATGGTCTGGATGTGCCAATGTAAAAACACTGGAAGCTGTAATCAGTAATTTGAACCCTGGAGAAGAGTACATTTTCAGAGTAATTGCTATCAATGAAAAAGGAAAGAGTGACCCAAGAACACTTGCTGTCCCCGTGCAAGCAAAGGACCTTGTCTTTGGGCCTGATGTAAGACCTGCATTTAGCAACTACAGTGTTCTTGTTGGAAAGGACCTTCAAGTTGAAATCCCAGTTTCTGGTCGTCCAAAGCCAAAGGTCACATGGACAAAGGATGGTACAGCCCTCAAATTCACAACAAGGGTTAACATTTCTAATACAGCACACAGCACTGTTCTTAGCATCAAAGAAGCAGCAAGAGAAGATGGTGGAATGTATGGAATAAACGTGTCCAATGTTGTTGGACAAAAGGATGCAACCATTGAAATCATCACTCTTGATAAACCTGGCCCACCAACTGGCCCTGTGCGATTTGATGAGATAACTGTTTCAAGTGTTACATTGTCGTGGGATCCTCCAAAGTATACAGGTGGTTGCCCAATTTCAAATTATATTGTGCAAAAGAGAGATACAACTTCTACGACATGGGAGAATGTTGCAATTTCATTAGCAAGAACAACACTTAAAGTCATACGACTGAAGACTGGTGCTGAATATCAATTCAGAATCATTGCTCAGAACAGGTATGGCAAGAGCTATGCTCTGGACTCTTCAACTGTTGTTGCTCAGTATCCATATAGAGAACCAGGACCACCAGGAACTCCATTTGTGTCATGCCTATCAAAGGACCATATGGTTGTTGAGTGGAATGAGCCAGTTTCAGATGGAGGCAGCACCATTATTGGATATCATCTTGAAAGGAAGGAGAGAAACAGCATTCTTTGGACAAAGATAAATAAGACACTGATTCAAGAAACAAGATTCAAAACCAGTCCTTTAGAGGAAGGTGTTGAATATGAGTTCAGAGTATATGCTGAAAATATCGTTGGCATTGGCAGATGCAGCAAAATCTCAGAGGGCTTTGTTGCTCGTGATCAGTGTGATCCTCCTGGAACCCCAGAAGCTGTCCATGTGACTAAAAATTCAATAACTATCCAATGGACAAAGCCAGAGTATGATGGTGGAAGTGTTATCACTGGTTATACTGTTGAGAAACGTGATCTTCCTGAAGGACGCTGGATGAAAGCAAGTTTCACAAATGTTATTGAAACTAATTTTACTGTCACTGGGCTGACAGAAGGTGCCAAGTACGACTTCAGGGTAATTGCAAAGAATGCAGTTGGCACTATCAGTAAACCATCATACAACAGTGGACCTATTGCTGCATTGGATGAGGTAGAGCCACCAAAGTTCTCTATTGACCCAGAATACACTCAGACTCTAATTGTGAATGCAGGAGATACATTCAAACTTGATGCTGATGTTCATGGTAAGCCACTTCCTGCAATCCAGTGGTTTAAGAATGACAAAGAGCTTGAAAACACAATTAGATGTGACATCAAGAACACTGACAACAGAGCATTGATTATAGTAAAAGACGCAGTCAGACAAGATGGTGGAAACTACACTCTTCAGCTCACTAATGTTGCTGGATCTCAGACTGTTCAATTCCATGTGAAAGTACTTGATAAACCAGGTCCACCAGAAGGGCCTCTTCATGTCACAGGCGTGTCCAGTGATAAATGCACACTGATATGGCGTACTCCACTAGATGATGGAGGAAACACTATCACTCATTATATTATTGAGAGACGTGAGACAAGTCGACTTGCTTGGACTGTGGTCTGTAATGATTGCAAAACTACAACATACAAGGTGTCAAAGCTCCTGGAAGGTAATGAATATATATTCCGTGTCATGGCTGCAAACAGTTATGGTGTTGGTGAGCCAATTGAAGCACCATCCGTAATAATGAAAGATCCATTTAGTCACCCTGGATCACCACAAATTATTGAGGTAACAAATATCGCAAAGGACTCTATGACTATTTGCTGGAGTGCACCAGATACTGATGGTGGAAGTGAAATTCTTGGCTACATCATTGAGAAGAGAGACAGATCTGGAATTAGATGGACAAGGTGCAACAGACAAAAAGTAACTGATGTATGCTTCAGAGTGCATGGCCTAATTGAGGATCATGAGTATGAATTCAAAGTGTCAGCTGAAAATGCAGCTGGAATTGGAGAACCAAGCTTGCCAACTTCATACTACAAGGCTTGTGATCCCAAATACAAACCTGGCTCACCCATGCATGCACATGTTGTTGATACCACCAAGACTTCAATTACAGTGGCATGGGGAAAACCCCTTAATGATGGCGGATGTGCAATTCAAGGATATATTGTAGAGATCTGTAAAGCTGAAGAGGAAGAATGGACTATGTGCACTCCCTCTACTGGCTTACGTGTCAACAAATTTGAAATCACTAAGCTAACAGAACAACAAGAATATAAGATTCAAATATGTGCCATCAATAAATTAGGTGTTGGAGAACCTGCAGTTATTCCAGGAACTGCCAAGCCTGAGGACAAGCTGGAGACCCCTGAAATTCACCTCGATTCAGAGCTAAGGAAAGGCATTGTTGTTCGTGCAGGAGGATCAGTAAGAATCAATGTACCATTCAAAGGAAGACCAATACCAGATATCAAATGGACTAAGGACGAAGGTGAACTTTCAGAAAAGACATTGCTTGAAAAGGGTCTTAACTTCACCCAGCTTTCAATTGACTCCTGTGATAGAAGGGACTCTGGAAAATACACTGTGACTCTACAGAACAGCAGTGGCACTGTATCTGAATTTGTGGCTGTTAAAGTGTTAGATACACCTGGAGCACCACTAAACCTTGTAGTTAAGGATATCAAGAAGGACTCTGTTACAATTGTTTGGGAACCACCACTTATTGATGGAGGTGCAAAGATAAAGAATTATATTGTTGACAAGCGTGAATCCACAAGAAAAGCCTATGCAAATATAACAACCAAGTGCAGCAAAACAACTTATAAGGTGGAAAATCTTGCAGAGGGGGCCATGTATTATTTCAGAGTTATGGCTGAAAATGAATATGGTGTTGGTTTGCCGGTTGAAACAAAAACTGCTTCAAAGGCATCTGAAGTACCTCAGCCAGTTGGAAAGGTGATGCTGACTGATGTGACAAAAGTAAGTGCATCTCTGGCCTGGGAAAAGCCAGAGCATGATGGAGGTAGTAGGATTGCAGGCTACTTGATTGAAATGCAGCCGAAAGGAACTGACAAATGGGGTGTAGCAACAAATGTAAAAACATGTGAAGGAACAGTCACTGGACTGACTGGTGGTCAGGAATATTTGTTCCGTGTTTTGGCATACAATGAGAAAGGCAAAAGTGAGCCAAAGCCCCTTGCTGCTCCAGTTATTGCCAGTGACCTCACAATTGAACCAAGCCTAAAGTTGCAGTTCAATACATATAGTGTCAAATCTGGAAAGGATTTCAAACTTGAAATACCTATTTTTGGTCGTCCAAAACCAAAGATCGCTTGGTCAAAGGATGGACAGTTACTTAAAGTAACATCCAGAGTTACTACTTCCTTCACACCAACATCCACAATCCTTCAGATTACTGAAGCCTGTAAAGATGACCTTGGAAAGTATACAGTTACCGCAACAAACAGTGTTTCTGCAGTTACAGAAGATATCAGTATCATAATCCTGGATAAACCTGGTCCACCCACAGGACCAATAAAAGTGAATGAAGTGAGCAACAATACTGTTTCCATCTCATGGGAACCTCCGGAGTATACAGGAGGCTGCCAAGTAAAGCATTATATTGTTGAAAAGCGAGACACCACTGAAACTACTTGGCAAGTTGTTGCTGGATCAGTTGCCAGGACATCCCTCAAAATTACCAAGCTGAAAACAGGTGCCGAGTATCAGTTTAGAGTTGTTGCTGAGAACAGGTATGGTAAGGGTTCTCCTTTGGATTCAAAGTCCATTGTTGTGCAGTATCCTTACAAACCACCTGGGCCACCTGGTACTCCATATGTGAAATCTGCCACCAAGGATCAAATGATAATTGAGTGGAATGAGCCAGTCAGTGATGGTGGCAGTTCAGTGATTGGATACCATCTTGAGAGCAAAGAAAGAACAAGTATTCTATGGACAAAACTAAACAAAACACTTATTACTGATACTGTTTTCAAAATATGCAATCTTGAAGAAGGCATTGGATATGAATTCAGGGTATGTGCTGAAAACATTGTTGGTATTGGCAGAGCAAGCAAAGTTTCAGAGAGCTTTGTTGCCCGTGACCCATGTGATCCACCTGGAACACCCGAGGCTGTTGCAATATCAAAGGACCACATTAAGATTCAGTGGACAAAGCCTCAATATGATGGTGGCAGCAAAGTGACTGGATATATTGTTGAGAGAAGAGATTTGCCTGAGGGCCGATGGATGAGGGCAAATTTTACCAATGTAATTGAGACAGAATTTACAATCACAGGCTTAACAGTAAACAATCAATATGAATTTAGAGTAATTGCAAGAAATGCAGTGGGTGTCTTCAGTGAGCCTTCAGACAGCACTGGACCAATTACTGCTACAGATGAAATTGAACCTCCTAGTGTTTCAATGGATCCTAAGTACAAGGATGTAATTGTTGTCAATGCTGGAGACAACATAGTTTTAGATGCAGATATACATGGTAAACCCACACCTGATATTCAGTGGCTAAAAGAAGGAAAGGAAATGGATAAGACATTGCGTATTGAAGTAAGAAGTACACAAAAATATGCTTCTATTACAATAAAAGATTGTACGAGATTGGATGGTGGACACTATGACCTTGTATTAAGTAACAGTGGTGGAACAAAAACAATTCCAATAACAGTAAAAGTTCTTGACAGACCAGGTCCACCAACTGGACCACTACGAGTGGCTGGCGTCATGTCTGACAAATGTCATCTGTCCTGGTCTGAGCCCTTGCAGAATGGTGGAGCTAATATTTCTCATTATATCCTTGAAAAAAGGGAAACTAGCAGACTATCATGGACTGTTGTTGATTCTAACATTCCTAGTGTAAATTATAAAGTGACCAAGCTCCTGCCGGGTGATGAGTATATCTTTAGAGTTATGGCTGTCAACAAATATGGCATTGGTGAACCTCTAGAATCTGAGGCCATTATTGCACGCAATCCATACAAGCCACCAAGTGCGCCATCAACACCAGAAGCAAGTGAGATAACAAAAGATTCAATAACTCTATCATGGAATGCCCCCGAGAGCGATGGTGGAGCAGAAATTAAGTGTTATCACTTAGAGAAGCGTGACAAAGATGGTGTGAGGTGGACAAAATGCAACCGACAAAAGCTGACCGATCTGCATTTCAAAGTAACTGGTCTATCAGAGGGACATTTCTATGAGTTCCGTGTGTCTGCTGAAAATGAAGCTGGTGTGGGAGAATTTAGTGACCTATCTCTGTTTTATAGAGCAATAAATGCCACAACTCCTCCAGGTCCACCTCATCATCCTAAAGTGACAGATCACACAAGCTCATCTGTCTCTCTGTCTTGGGGAAAACCTGCTACTGATGGTGGTGCATATATTAAAGGTTATATTGTTGAGATGAAAGAGGTTTCTTCAGAGGAATGGATCATATGCACACCTCCAGCTGGTATTCAAGCAACACGCCTCACAGTTGAAAACCTGAAGGAAAATTCTGAATATAACTTCCGTGTTTGTGCAATTAATTCTGAAGGAGTTGGTGAGCCTGCTGATGTTCATGGATCGGTGACTGCATCTGAAAAGATTGAAGCACCTGAGATTGAACTTGATGCTGACCTCAGGAAAGTTGTCTCTGTTCGTGCAGGAGGATCCCTTCGTCTTTTCGTTACAATTAGAGGTCGACCTGAGCCATCCGTCAAATGGGAAAAGGAGGATGGGACTCTAACTGAGCGTGCTCAGATTGAGTCCACCAGTTCATACACCATGCTTGTAATTGACAATGTCAATAGATTTGACAGTGGAAAATATAACTTGACTCTTGAGAACAAGAGCGGCACAAAATCTGCATTTGTGAATGTCAGGGTGCTTGATACACCAAGTTCTCCTCAAAAGTTTGAAGTGAAAGATATAAAGAAAGATTCAGTAACTCTCTGCTGGGACCCACCACTTACAGATGGTGGGGCTAAAATAACCAATTATGTGGTTGAGAAGCGAGAATCTATAAGAAAAGCTTATACAACTGTCACAAGCAACTGCACACAGACTTCTTTTAAAGTTGATGAACTGCAGGAAGGAGGCATTTTCTACTTCCGTGTATGTGCTGTTAATGAGTATGGCTTTGGTGTGATGGCAGAAACAAAGAATCCTGTTAAGGTTGCACAGATACCTATGCCTCCAGGAAAAGTAACTCTTGTGGATGTCACAAAGAATAATGTGACACTTACTTGGGTTAAACCTGTCCACGATGGAGGGAGCAAAATCATCTGCTACAATGTAGAGATGCAACCCAAGAGTAGTGACAAATGGGGTGTAAGCTGCACAGTTAAGGTTCCAGAGGCTACTGTGAGCAACCTCACGCCTGGCGAAACATACTCATTCAGGGTTATTGCACTGAATGAGAAGGGCAAGAGTGAGCCTCAAGAACTTGGTGTACCTGTTGTAGCTAAAGATATTGAGATTGAACCCTCTGTTCATCTGCTGTTCAATACATACAGTGTTAAGGCTGGAGATGATCTTACTGTGGAAGTTCCTGTGAGAGGCAGACCTAAGCCAGTTGTCTCTTGGAAGAAAGATGGCCTTCCTTTGAGGCAAACAACCTCTCTTTCGTTTGTAAACACGATGGTGTCAAGCAAAATTGTCATCAAAGAAGCTGCTATTGAGCATGTTGGTAAATATGAAATCACTCTTGCTAATACAGCAGGCACCAAGTCAACAGACATTGCCATTGTTGTTCTTGATAAACCTGGGCCACCAGCTTCAGTGAAGGTAGATGCTGTGACTTCTGACAGTATTACATTGTCATGGGCCCCTCCAGAATATGATGGTGGATGCTCTATCAACAATTACATTGTTGAGAAGAGAGATACTAACACAACAGAGTGGCAGATTGTTTCAACAAATGTTGCCAGAACCTCAGTCAAAGTACCTCGATTGACACAGGGTTCTGAGTACCAGTTCCGCATCTATGCAGTGAATCGCTATGGAAAGGGTAAGCCAATTGACTCTCCGGGAATTACTGCAGAGTACACATTTAAACAGCCAGGCCCACCTTCTACACCCCGTGTTGCTCATGCCACCAAGGTTTTCATGCTCGTCACATGGAATGAGCCAGTTAATGATGGTGGTAGCACAGTCCTTGGCTATCATTTAGAACGCAAGGAGAGAAGCAGTATTCTTTGGACGAAGGTGAACAGGACAATAATCAAGGATACTGAATTCAAAGTAACTGGCATTGAGGAAGGTATGATGTATGAATTCCGTGTCTATGCTGAAAATATTGCTGGGATTGGCAAAGCAAGCAAAGCCAGTGAGCCCATAGCTGCACGAGATCCTTGTGATCCTCCTGGTCAGCCTGTGGTAACTAGCATTACCAAATCCTCTGTATCTCTTTCTTGGACCAAGCCTGAGTATGATGGTGGAGCCAAAGTTACTGGCTACATAATTGAACGTAGAGATCTCCCAGAGGGTCGCTGGATAAGATGCAATTTTACTAATGTTGTAGAGACTTATTTTGATGTTACTGGCCTAACATTGGATGAGAAGTATGATTTCCGTGTCATCGCAAAGAATGCTGCTGGACTATTCAGTGAGCCATCTGACAGCACTGGTCCTATTACAGTTAAAGATAATGTAGATCCACCACGCATTATGATGGATGTCAAGTTCAAGGATGTTGTGGTAGTAAAATCTGGGGAAACCCTGAAGATTAATGCTGACATTGCAGGGCGCCCTCTTCCAGTTGCATCTTGGTCAAAGGATGGACATGAAATTGAACAGAAGGCAAGAATTCAGATAACTGGAACAGATACTAGTACTATGATAGTAGTTAAAGACTGCAAAAGAAGTGATTCTGGACAGTACGCTTTGACTCTAAAGAATGCTGCAGGAAGTGTCACAACACCAGTAAACTGTGTTATTCTAGATAAACCAGGACCTTCAGCAGGACCACTATCAGTAACAGGCCTCACAGCAGAGGAGTGCACATTGTCATGGGGACCACCACAAGAAATTGGTGGCTCTGAAATAACACATTATGTTGTTCAGAAACGAGAGACCAGTCGATTGGCATGGACACTTGTCCATGGAGAGGTCAAAAGCACAACATTCAAGGTCACTAAGCTCTTAAAAGGAAATGAGTACATATTCAGAGTATTAGCTGTTAACAAGTTTGGACTTGGTGAAGCCCTTGAAAGTGAAATGGTCAAGGTCACTGAACCATACACTATCCCAGGAGCTCCAACAAATGTTGAAATTACCAAGTGAGACCAGTGAGGAAATGAGCCTAACTTGGGCAAAGCTCCTTAGGAGATCTGATATTGAAAGGCAGAGAGAATTCTTGGTCTTTCTGGGTCGTGTAGGACAGGGACCTTGTGAAAGACCTAATAGATGTGATACAGGAAATAGAGATGAGTATGAGTTAGAGTTTATGCTGAAATGCAGCAGGCTTGAGTTCAGCCAGTGACCATCTTGCTTCAGGCGAAGTGCAGAGGGATGGAACTTTTGAGTACCATCCCAGACAACTAAACCTTGAAGATCATCAAGTGGCATTGCTTTCATGGCAGAGGTTCTAGATTACTATTGATTGGATCTGATGGAGGTGCACTAGATGGAAGCCATTGAGGTGCACAGATCCTTGGATACAGTGTAGAATATAAGAAATCTGATGATGAGAATGGATTGTGGCTATTCAGATGACAAAAAGCAATGAATTCACAGTTTCCGGTCTACAACTGATGTAGAGTATGTATTTGCTGTTAAAGCAATCAACAAAGTTGGTGTAAGTGAACAGTCACCTGTCACTGAGCCACAGTCAGCAGAGAGAAGGAGGAACCTGTATTTGACTTGACATTGATGCGAAAACTTAATCTCAGCATGGTAATTCATTTACTTTACAGCTCCATTAAAGGAAGCCTGTGCTCATATCATTTATCTAAGAGGAGGTCGATCTCAATTAAGGGCAAGCATAGAAAGCATCAGAAACGTTGCACAGGGAAACTGCATATTACTATTGAGAAAGCGACAAGAAATGACTCTGGACAATACATTGTTACTTTGGGACAATGGTGTTGGAACAGCATCTTTGCCAATGATAGTCAAAGTCCTTGATACCCCTGGACCACCAACTAATGTGAAAATTACAGAAGTCACAAAAGATTCTGCTACAGTTACTTGGGAACCTCCAGAGAATGATGGAGGAGATGCTGTTAAGGCTTATCATGTTGAGAACGTGAAGCCTGTGAAGCGTAAGCAAAAGGCACTGAGGTTTGCGTACATACAAGCTGTCACAGTTTGACATACAAGGTTGCAATCTACTACTTTAGAGTGCACTGAAATAGATTTTGGTAACAGGTGTAACTGCTGAATTGGAAAGGTGGAACCTGAGACTAAAGATGGTACAAGTACAGGTACAATCATTTCTATGTTTATTTGTCTGAAAATGAGAAAATAATAGGTTTCAGAAAAAAAAACTTTATTACTTTTGTGTTTTAAATTATTTCAACTTTGCACCAACAGAAAAACCAAGTCCACCTGCTAGGATTGGTGTTACTGCAGTAACAAAGAATAGCGTCACCATTGCATGGTCAAAACCAGAGTATGATGGTGGAAGCCGAATTACCAGCTACCTCATTGATGCCCTAGAAAAGGGCCAACAGAAGTGGGTTAAATGTGCCACTGTTAAAGCCAACATGCACATTATTAAGAACCTAAGGGAAAATACAGAATACTTTTTCAGAGTTCGTGCTGAGAATCATGCTGGACATAGTGAACCTAAAGAAATGATTATTCCAGTGGTTGTGAAAGATCAACTGGGTGAGTCTTAATTCATTCAATTCATTCCATGTTTATCATATTTAAATAATCTATTAATGTTGTACGTCCATTTCCTTTCACTATTATTTACAGATGCTCCTGAGTTTGATATGAAGAATTTCCCACACAACACTGTTTATGTGAGAGCAGGATCAAATCTTAAATTTGAGCTTCCTCTCTCTGGTAAACCAATGCCAAAAGTCACAATGTCAAGAGGCAATGCTCCAGTTAAGTGCGGTAAGAGATTCAGCTTTGAAGTAACCCCTGAAAGTCTTAATATCAACCTCAAGGAAAGTATTGCAAGTGATGCTGGAAGATATGACATTGTTGCCTCAAACACAAGTGGAACCACCAAGATGTTTGTAAACATACTGGTCCTGGATAGACCAGGTCCTCCAGGTGGTCCTGTTGAAGTTAGTGATGTGAGAGAGACAAGCTTATGTCTCAAATGGCTCCCACCTGTGTATGATGGTGGCAGTCCTGTTACAAACTATGTTGTTCTTAAACGTGAAACAAGCACTCCAGCCTGGACAGAAGTGTCATCCACAGTTGCAAGAAGCACTGTTAAAGTCACCAAACTTACAAAGGGAGAAGAATACCAGTTCAGGGTTAAAGCTGAGAATCGCTTTGGCATCAGTGATCACATTGATTCTCAGTCAGTTACAGTGAAGCTTCCATATAGTGAGTACCTAGATAATGTACATTTGCAATTGTTTCTAGTTATATCTGAATTTCTATTAACCCCCTTCTGGTTGATTGTATTTTTTTTTTAGCTATCCCTGGACCACCATCAACACCATGGCTGGGTTATGTGTCAAGGGAAAGCCTCACTGTTTGCTGGAATGAGCCAGTAGTAGATGGAGGAAGCCCAGTGGTTGGATACCATGTCCAAATGAAAGAAAGAACCAGCATTCTTTGGCAGACAGTGAACAAAACAGCAACTCCTGCAACTCAAATTAGAGTGACAAATATATGTCCTGGAATGATTTACGAATTCAAGGTAGCTGCAGAAAATGCAGCTGGTATTGGAAAGTTCAGCAAGACATCAGAAGAAGTGCTAGCAATTGATGCCTGTGGTAAGCTTAAACAATAATAATAATAATAATAATAATAATAATAGTAATATTAATAAGTAATAATATATAAGTTCTTAAGTAATAATATATAACCTAAGTTGATACGTTGTCAAGATTCTCTGAATTTCTTTGCCAAATAACAAATTATTGTTTTGTTTTAGAACCACCGGCAAATGTGAGAATTTCTGAGGTTACAAAAAATTCAATTAGCCTTGTATGGCAGAAGCCTCCATTTGATGGTGGAAGCAAAATCACTGGCTACATGGTTGAGCGAAGAGATGCTCCAAATGGCAGATGGACAAAGGCAAACTTTACCAATGTCATTGATACTAACTTCACTGTGTCAGGCTTGACTCAGGATCAGGCATATGAATTCAGGATTTTTGCCAAGAATGCAGTTGGCTCGATCAGCAATCCATCTCTAATTGCAGGACCGGTAACTTGTGTCGACATTTCTGGTAAGTTTATTGCAGCTACTTTGCTGGTTATCTCATGTTATCGTGCCGAGAAATACTATTCACACTTTATTACGCACTTTTCTGTTTTCTCCCATTCTTAGGTGCTCCAGTAATTGACCTGCCCCCAGAGTATTTGGATGTTGTGCAATACAAAGCTGGTACATCATTCAAAATCAAAGTGGGAATATTTGCTAAACCCTTGCCAACTATTGAATGGCTTAAAGACGAAAAGGAGCTAGTGTCAAGTGCACGGCTGTCAATTGAGAACACAACTGACTCATCTGCCATCCTCATTAAGGATGCTACTCGTCTTAATACTGGAACCTATGAGCTCAAAATCAAGAATATGTTTGGCACAGCATCTGCTTCTGTCAGAATACAGATTTTGGGTATGTAATCATTTGTGTCAAAAAAATATGTAAATGTCATTTTCATGTCTTTTTCACCTTTTTATTTCCTCACTGTAAATTTTAAATAATTTTCATTCTGTAAATAGACAAACCTGGACCTCCAGCTGGACACATTGAATTCAAATCAGTCTCTGCTGACAAGATAACAATTGCATGGGAACCAGTGGCTGATGAAGGAGGCGCCAAAGTAACTCATTACATTGTAGAAAAACGAGAGACAAGTAGAGTAGTGTGGTCCCCAGTTTCTGAAACAATGGAAGCACACACTGTCACTGTCCAAAAGTTGGCCAGAGGAAATGAATATGTATTCCGTGTCAGAGGTGTTAACAAATTTGGAACTGGAGACCCTCTGGAATCTGAGCCTGTAATTGCCAAAAATGCATTCGGTAAGGAGACAGTAACTGAAAATCAAAATCATTAAATTATATAATGTATAGTTTTGGTAAACCAGATAATATAACATTACAAGTACACTATTTATGAAGTCAATTAATTTTTTTTAGTTACTCCCGGACAACCTTCAACACCTGAAGCAACAGATATCACCAGAACATCAATGCAGATTGTTTGGGATAAACCTGGTGTGGATGGTGGTAGCATGGTTACAGGATACTATCTGGAGAGACGTGACAAGAAGAGCCTGCGATGGGTAAAAATGTACAAGGACCCCATTAGTGACACCAAAGCAAAGGTCCATCATCTCACAGAAGGAAATGAATATCAGTATCGTGTATGTGCAATTAATAAAGCTGGGGAAGGTCCATACTCAGATGTTTCTGACTTCTACAAAGCTGCTGATCCAGTTGGTACGTATTACTGTATCATTTTATTGAAATTTTCATTTTACTAAATTCATAATAATTAATTATGAGTCTAACAGCCTTGGCAAAGTTCTAACCAAGTTTTGTAAATTCTCCTAAGACCCACCATGTGAACCAACTAAGCTCAAGGTAGTGGACTCAACTAAAACATCAATCACACTTGGATGGTCAAAGCCAGAGTATGATGGAGGCAGTGAAATCACCAGCTATGTTGTAGAAAAAAGAGTTGGTGAGGAAGGGGAGTGGACAGTGATTAGCCATAAGGGAGAAGTGAGAACCACAGAGTATGTTGCCTCAGATCTTAAACCAGATATTGACTACTACTTCCGTGTATCTGCTGTTAATTGTGCTGGACGTGGAGACCCAATAGAAATGGAAGAGTCAGTACAAGCCAAGGACATTCTTGGTATGTACTCATGTTGAAATGCTTGTAATATCTTTGTGTATTTTATAATAATATTTTCTGCTTGTAACAACAGCATAAATAATGTGAATTGTTATTTTGCAGAGGAAGCCCAGGTTGATACGGATGTTGCAATGAGAACTCACTACATTGTGAAAGCTGGTAAAGATGTTGAAATCATGGTGCCCCTGAAAGGCAGACCTGCTCCAAGTGTCTCTTGGAAGAAGGAAGACCAAAACATTGACAATGATCCTAAATATGACATTCACAACACAGACACATCATCGTGTCTCATAATTACACAAGTAACTCGAAACGACACTGGTAAATACACCATTAATATATCAAATGGTGTGGGAGAACCAAAGTCCTTAACTGTGTCTGTTAAAGTACAGGACACTCCAGCTGCTTGTAGGAATTTGATTTTGAAAGACGTCACTCGTGGGAAAGTTACACTTTGCTGGGAGCCTCCTCTACTGGATGGTGGTGCTGAAATTACCAATTATGTTGTTGAGAAAAGAGACTCTTCTAAACGAACATATGCCTGTGTAACAAATAAGTGCAAGGAAACCACATGTGTAATTGAAGAACTCTCTGAGAAAGCATCATTCTTCTTCCGTGTATTAGCAGAAAATGAGAATGGAGTTGGAGATCCATGTGAAACAGCAGAGCCAGTTAAAGCCACAGAGACACCAGGACCAGTCAAAGACCTTTCTATGAAAGACTCCACAAAGACTTCAGTAGCACTACAATGGAACAAACCAGATTATGATGGTGGTAGCATTATTACAGACTACATAATTGAAAAGAAACTCCAAGGTCAAGAAGAATGGGCCCCTGCTGGTACAAACAAGCACTGTGAACATGAAGTTACTAAGCTTAAGGAACTCACTGAAATGTTTTTCAGAGTTTGCTCCAAGAATGAAAAGGGTACAAGTGACTTCGTTGAAATCGGACCAATTAAAGTAAAGGACTACATTATCCCACCAGAAGCAAACCTTGAAGAGTTTCCTGATGGACAAATCAGTGTACGTTTGGGACACAATGTCCACATTGAATTGCCATACAAGGGTAAACCAAGACCAACCATTCTTTGGTTAAAGGACAATTTACCACTAAAAGAGGGTGAAAAAATACGCTTCAAGAAGACTGAAAACAAAGCCACTCTTATGATAAAAAATGTGGAGAAAGAGAATGGAGGGAAATACACACTTACTCTTGACAACACATTCTTCAGAAAATCTTTTCATATACAGGTTATTACCCTTGGACCACCCTCTAAACCTGTTGGACCCATCCGCTTGGATGAGGTGAGAGCAGAAAGTATTGCTATATCTTGGGATGAGCCAAATGATAATGGGGGAGGAGAAATCACTTGTTACACTGTTGAGAAACATGACACCTCTCAGACAGACTGGAAAATGGCTTGTTCAAGTGTGATTGGAACATCATTTAAGGTACCCAATCTGATCAAGGGAATTCAATATCAGTTCAGAGTCTGTGCAGAGAATAGATATGGTGCAAGTGAACCTTTAGTTTCACAAAATGTCATTGCCAAGCATGAGTTCAGACCACCTGGCCCACCAGGCATGCCAGTGGTTTACAATGTTACAAATGATGGCATGACTATTCAGTGGGATGCACCTATTTTTGATGGAGGTTGTCCAATCCTTGGGTTCCATGTTGAAAAGAAGGAGAAGAACAGCATAATGTGGCAAAAGGTCAACATAGTCTTGGTCAAAGAAAGGGAGTACAGGATTCTTGGTCTTATTGAAGGCTTGGAATATCAATTCAGAGTCTACGCCCAGAATGATGCTGGATACAGTCGCATGAGTGATGCAAACAAACCTGTTATGGCTGTTTCTCCAGTTGGTAAGTTCAACTTTAAGGCTTATTTTTTCACATAAATATTTCACGTTAGAAATATGACAGTTGACAGTGTCTAAATAGAGTAAATAACATATGTATTTTAATTTCAGATCCTCCTGGTACCCCTGACTACGTTGATGTAACAAGTGAATCAGTTAAACTGAAATGGGAAGCACCCAAGCGTGATGGTGGAAGCAAAATTGTTGCTTATAATGTGGAGAAACGACAGGGCAAAGGACGGTGGTTAAAGACCAATTTTTCAAATGTGACTGAAACAGAATTTACAGTGACTGGTCTTGCTTGCGGTGAACGCTATGAATTTAGAGTCATAGCAAGAAATGCTATCGGCACAGTGAGCCCACCCTCTCAGTCTTCTGGATATGTCTTAATCAGAGATGAGAGCTGTAAGTACATCCAGTTTATGTTTTGTTTGTCGTTCAGTGGTAAACATTTTTTAGATGCAATTTTATGCTGGTCTGCATATGTTAAATTCATAATCTTATCTCTTACAGTTTCTCCAAACATTGAGTTTGGACAGGAATACTTTGAGGGAGTCTCTATTAAAGCTGGAGAAAACATCAGGCTAAAAGTGACAATCAGAGGAAGACCAACACCAAAAGTTACCTGGTACAGAGATAATATTGAGTTAACCAAGAAAATGGTTGATATCACAACAATTTCTGGATCAAGTACCCTCTTTATCAGAGATGCTGACCGTAGTCATCGCGGTCTTTATACTGTGGAAGCCATAAATCCTTCAGGATCTAAAAAGGAATCATTGAAAGTTGAAGTCTTTGGTATGAATATTTTTTTTTACCTTATCCCTCTTATTTATTCATTCCACCCTTTAATCACTATATTTTCTTAAGATCCACATCTTTAATGTATGTTTCTATAATTTCTATCTTTTAGATACACCTGGTGAACCTGTTGGACCAATCACATTTTCAGATATCTCTGAGGGCAAAGTAACACTTTCATGGAATCCACCTGAGAATGATGGTTGTTCTGAGGTCACTCATTACATTGTTGAGAAGCGTGAAACCTCTAAAATTTCATGGGCACTTGTTACGGATGAGTGCTTGGCAAGCACATACACAGCCACCAAACTGATCAAGACAAATGAGTATCAGTTCCGTGTTTCTGCAGTCAATAGGTTTGGTGTTAGCAGACCACTGGATTCAGCTCCCGTGATTGCACAGATGCAATACAGTAAGATAACAAAAAGCTTATATTTTTCTCAAAGTTTACATAAAACACTATAAAAAAATCTCTGTAATTTCTTCCTTTTTCATCCCTGCAGCTGTTCCAGATTCTCCTGGAACTCCAGATGCAACAGATGTTGACGGAGAGAGTATCACAATCAACTGGGCTCCACCAACACATGATGGTGGAAATACAATAAAATATTACATTGTGGAAAGACGTGAAAAGAAGACTGGGCGCTGGCTGAAAGTCCTAACAAGGAAACCCATTGTTGAGGCTGCACACAGAGTGACTCATCTCACTGAGAATGTGGAGTATGAATTCCGTGTGTATGCCGTAAATGATGCCGGAATTGGAGCACCAAGCAACATTTCAATGCCAATTAAATGTGCAGAGCCAACTGAAGAACCTGATGCCCCATCTATTGTCAATGTGACTGACACTACCAATAAATCTGTCTGCTTGGAATGGACCAGACCTGCCTTTGATGGTGGTATGGAAATCCATGGCTACATTATTGAGATGTGCAAGGGATCTGAAGCGGAATGGCACAGAGTCAATGAGGATCTTTGTGCAGCCACAAAATACAATGTCACTGGTTTGGAAACTGGTGCAGAGTACAAGTTCCGTATCTGTGCAGTCAATTCTGTTGGAAAGGGCAAAACCAAAGAAATACCCGAATCTGTACAGGCAGTAGACAGGCTCTTGGCACCAGAAATTGACATAGATGCATCCTTCAAACAGACACATATTGTGAAAAGTGGCGGAAGTGTATGTATCCGCATTGCCTTTAAGGGAAAGCCAACACCTACAGCTTCCTGGACAAAAGTAGATGGAGAACTTGGTGTTATGACAGACATCACCACCACTGAGACATTCACAGCCTTGACACTGGAAAACTGCACTAGAAATGATACTGGAAAATATACTCTGACTCTTGAGAACAGTAGTGGCAATAAATCTATCACTGTTGCAGTCAAAGTGTTGGACACACCTGGTATACCAGGGGCTCTCTCCATCAAGGAAGTCACAAGAGGAGCTCTCACAATTGCTTGGGAACCTCCTACCAAGGATGGTGGTGCACGTGTTCATCATTTCATTGTTGAGAAGCGTGAGGCAAGCCGTCGTACGTGGACAGAGGCAGCACCCAAGACCACTCAAACAAGCTTGAGAGTTTCTGATCTCCTGGAAGGTGTACCTTATTTCTTCAGAGTCATGGCTGAGAATCACTATGGTCTTGGTGAAGCATATGAAATGCCTGATCCAGTTATTGCCACAGCTGAACCTGCTCCACCAAAGAGAGTTGATATCATTGATACAACAGACACATCAGCAACCCTGGCCTGGCTCAAGCCAGAGCATGATGGAGGAAGCCGTATCACAGGCTATTGTGTGGAATCCAAGGCAAAAGATGCAGATAAATGGGTTGTTTGTGGTACAACAAAAAACCTAAGCCACGTAATTGAAGGACTTACAGAGAACAGTGAGTATGAGTTCCGTGTCAAGGCAAAGAATGATTCTGGGTTCAGTGTGCCAAGAGAAGCTTTCTCCTCAGTCATCATTAAAGAGCCACGAATTGAACCTACTGCCGATCTCAGTGGCATCACCAACCAACTCATTACTAGCAGGATTGGTGAATCTTTTGAGATTGATGTTCCAATTAGTGGAAGACCAGCTCCAAAAGTATCCTGGAAGCTTGAGGAAATGAGGCTGAAAGAAACTGACAGGGTTTCAATCAAGACTACCAAAAACAGGACTACTCTCACAGTTAAAGACTGCATGAGAGGTGACGGAGGCAGATATTTCCTCACCCTTGAGAATGTCACTGGGTTAAAGACTTTCACTGTCACTGTCAATGTTATTGGAAGACCAAGTCCTCCAGAGGGCCCTATCGAGATTTCCTCAATTACGTCAGAGTCATGTGTACTGTCATGGAATCCACCTGATGACGACGGTGGAACAGACATCACAAACTACATTGTTGAGAAGCGTGAATCTGGCTCCACTGCTTGGCAGCTTATTAATTCAAGTGTAAAACATACTTCTTTCCATGTTTCTCATCTAACTAAATACATGCAGTATACTTTCCGTATCTGTGCTGAAAACCGTTTTGGTGTGAGCAAACCAACAGAATCTGAGACGATTGTTGCAGAGCATCCATTTGGTATGTAATAGCTAATAAGAAATTAGCATTTTTGAGATACTGTATAAATGATCAAATATCAAATATTTAATTACATGTTTTCATTTTCAGTTCCTCCAGGCCCTCCAACAAGGCCAGAAGTGTTCGCTGTAACTGCCAACAGCATGAGCATTCGTTGGGAGGAACCGTACCATGATGGTGGCAGCAAAGTCTCTGGATATTGGATTGAAAAGAAGGAGCGTAACACAATTCTCTGGGTGAGAGAAAACAAGATTCCCTGCTTTGAATGCTACTACAAGGTGGAAGGCCTTGTTGAGGGACTTGAATACCAGTTCAGAGTGTATGCAATGAATAGCGCTGGCCTTAGCAAAGCAAGTGAAGCATCAAAGAGAGCTGTGGCACAAAATCCAGTTGGTAAGTACATCACAATCAAAAAGTAATTAATTCCAGTCTTGATCGACAAAAACAATACTTACATGTATTCTTTGATGATACAAATTTATAGATCCTCCAGGAAAACCAGAAGTTACAAATGTATCAAGATCAACAGTCTCAATCAAATGGTCTGTGCCTCTAAACGATGGTGGAAGCCCAATCACAGGCTACATTGTTGAGCGCAAGCCATATACTGTCACTGGAGAAGGTCGCTGGCTTAAGTGTAACTACACTAATGTTACTGACACAAATTTCACTATCACTGCACTGGGAGAAGGAGAGGAATATGAATTCCGAATAATTGCCAAAAATGCAAATGGAGTGTTGAGCCTGCCATCAGTTTCAACAGGACCAGTGACCTGCAAAGCAGAATACAGTATGTATCATACATGGTTCTTTCACTAAACATGTAAGACTAATAATTTTTATTAGTGAGAACCTAAATACTCATGACACTTAAATTATTTTGCAGTTCCTCCTAAAGCAGAGCTAGACAGCAAACTCCTTGTGGACACAGTAGTAATTAGAGCTGGATCTGATCTGGTGCTGGATGCAGCTGTTGGTGGTAAACCTGAGCCTAAATTCAGCTGGTCCAAGGGTACAAAAGAGCTAGAGCTTTGTGAAAAATATGCTCTCCAGTATTCAAGTACCCGTGCTCTGGCAATCGTCAAGTTCTGTGACAGAGATGACACTGGGAAGTATGTTCTGACAGTTAAAAATCCAAGTGGAACAAAAACCGCTGAGGTCAATGTTAAAGTGCTTGGTAAGTGTGCTAAACATACAGCAATAACATGAATGGATGGTACCTTCAAGTCCCAAATAAATGGTATCTCCAGTACCAAAAACTGTATGTTGTCAGTTCATTCATACGATAATCTTTCTTCTTTTCCAAGATACACCCGGTCCCTGTCAGGAGATTACAGTCAGCAATGTATCTGAGGAAAAATGCACAGTGTCTTGGAAAGAGCCACTGGAGGATGGTGGTGACCCCATCACACATTACATTGTTGAAAGAAGGGATACCAATAGACTTAACTGGGTTATCATGGAGGCTGAATGCAAAGCCCTAACATGTGAAATTAAAAGACTTTTCAAGAACAACGAATATATCTTCCGTGTGAGAGGTGTGAACAAGTATGGATCTGGTGTGGCAGTACAGTCTACCCCCATCTTTGCCCGAAACTCATTCAGTAAGTGCCATGATTAATATTAAAAATATTAGCTTAGGTATTTTGTAGTGTCAAAAAATTACATACAGCACCTTTAAGGTTATGAGTAGGCCTATATTACACAATTTTTTCACTACCCTTTTGACCAGTAGGTGATGTTATAATACATTGTCAAAGACCCTGAAAGTTCAGGTCTCATATGAACAATTTTCTATAAAATTCAAAATGTGCTAATATGGCTGACCTTGGAAAATGGGTATCATTGTACTCTGTATGACTCAGAATAAGATCATTTAAAGGGGTCATATGACGTTGCTAAAAAGAACATTATTTTGTGTATTTGGTGTAATGCAATGTGTTTATGCGGTTTAAGGTTAAAAAAAAACATTATTTTCTACATACTGTACATTATTGTTGCTCGTCTATGCTCGATTTTTACAAAGCTCATCGTTCTGAGAGGCGAGGCGTGCTCTGATTGGCCAGCTATCCAGTGCGTTGTGATTGGCTGAATACCTCAAGCGTGTGACTGAAATGTTACGCCCCTTACCATATTGTGATGCTGTGTCCCGGCGCGACGACACAAAAACCATAAAACCCATTACAAACGAGGCATTTGTTGCATCCAGTGGGGACATAATTACTGATTATAAAAACTTATACTGTCTTTTTAAGCGGCGCGATGCAACTACCGATGCATTATTATGTCTGCATTTGTGATCGGAGAAACGACAAACAACAAGCGCTACTCTACACTGCTCAAAACTCGCGTTTGAATAGGCAGCGGCAAATTCTTTAAATATGAAAACATACTTACAGTCTGCAAGTCAGAAGCGCTAGACTGTCCTTGCAAAGTTGGAATTGCCCCACTTTATAGAAACAGTCTTTGAACATAGCTGGCAGGCTACTCTCAGGTTCAGGAAATAGTCCTCCGTAAAATGCGATGCACACACTCGAATATTTGGGTTGAACTGTTCTGTAACAGTGTTGTAAAAAAACTTAACCACTGATTTCTAGTTGTGTCCTCTTTTGGAAGCCCAAACAAAGTAGTTTCACTTTCACAACAAGAAACAGCCCCTTTTCTTTGCGTATACATTTGGGCGGTGTTTTGCAAATCCTCCCACACTGTGACGTAGATGTGGGGGCGTGTTTGAATGAGCTGTTTTAGGTGGGCGTTGTCGAATCTTAACTTTTATAAAGAATATCTGTTTGGTTTTGAGACTTTAGTCTTTGCAACTTCAGGGATCTTATCTATGCAAGAACAGCTTGTAACACTCCAAAGAGAAAGGAAAACTTGAAATCGCATCATATGACCCCTTTAAATGTCACGACTAATTTTAGTTCAGTACACCAAAGCACTGGTAAAATACAGCATTTTATACTAGTTGGCAGAAAACAATGCTGACCATAGAACAATTCAACTGTGTATCAAATTTTGTGGTTGCTTGACCAGTAGTATGTAACAATATTCCACCTTCATTTCCAATTACAGCTGTCCCATCACCTCCTGGAGCTCCAGAAATCCTTGCAGTTGGAAAAGACTATGCAACAATCGAGTGGCTGAAGCCTGAGAGCGATGGTGGCAGTGAAGTCACAAACTACTTGATTGAGTTCCGTGAAAGAAAGAGTGTTAGATGGATCAAGGTTAACAGAGATTCTATTCTCAAGGACACATCCTTCAAAGTCACTGGTCTCCATGAAGGCAACATTTACCAATTCCGCGTTACAGCCATGAATGCAGCTGGTGATAGTGAACCTAGTGAAGTGTCTATGTATGCAGTATGTAGAGTTCCAACAGGTATGTTTTTTCTGAAACAACCTCATTGTTAACATTTAAATGTGTATATTACTATTGTAACAACTGTTTACCTTATTATGCTAAATCCCCCATTTTAGGCACTCCAGATCCACCTTCAATTCCACGGGTTACAGACACTCACAAAGATAGTATTATCCTTGCTTGGACACGACCAGTTGAAGATGGAGGTGCTGATGTTATTGGTTATGTTCTTGAGATGCAAGAAGCTGGGGCAGAGGAATGGACAAAAGTGCATGAAAAGAATCTTAGGGTGACAGAACACACAGTTAAAGGTCTTTCTGCTGGCAAAAAATACTGTTTCAGAGTTGCAGCGGTCAATGTAAATGGAATGGGTGACTTCAGTGATCCTTGTGCAGAGACTGAGCCTGTGGAAAGAATTGGTATGTTCACACAAATTTCAAATGGTTGTATGCTGTCAATGTTTGATATGTACAAATGAAAGAAAGAAGTAATGTCCAATATCTTCCAGATATCTTCTCTACTAAACTCTCATTTTGTTTATTCTTTATCCCAGAAATTCCTGACTTTGAGCTGCCTGATGAACTGACAAAGACAATTTGTCTGAGAGCAGGAAGTTCTCTTCGCCTCCATGTTACTGTTACTGGTAGACCGATCCCAACTGTAACCTGGACCAAACCTGGTGTGGACCTCCAAAATCGTGGCTTTATTGAAGTAACCAATACTGCTACAACTCTCATTATTGACAAGGTGCACCGCTATGATGCTGGTAGATATACAATTGAAGCTTCAAATTCAGCTGGGAAGAAGGATGCAAGCATTCTTGTGAAAATCTATGGTATATTTATTTATATATTTTTTTCTCATATTAAATCATGGAAATGATTTATAGTGCATATATCAACATACCATGAAATGATGTCTAACCAGCATGTTTGTGAATTCTTTCTCAGATACACCTGGTCCAACTGGTCCAATTAAGATGAAAGAGCTTACAAAAGATTCTGCTCATATTACTTGGGATGCTCCTGAGGTTGATGGTGGAGCACCTGTCAATAATTACATCATTGAAAGACGAGAGGCATCAATGAGAGCATACAAAACTGTCACATCCAAATGCAGCAAGACATCATACAAAATAACTGGTCTGACAGAAGGAATGCTGTATTATTTCAGAGTCTTACCAGAGAATATCTATGGTGTTGGTGAACCCTGTGAGACAGGTGATGTTGTGTTGGTGTCTGAAGTTCCACTGCCACCAGCCAAGCTTGAAGTTGTAGATGTAACCAAATCCAGTGTATCACTTGCCTGGGAGAAACCTTTACATGATGGAGGCAGCAGAATCACCGGCTACATTGTTGAGGCTTGTAAAGCTGGTACTGACAAGTGGATGAAGGTGGCAACTTTGAAACTTACAGACTTTGAGTTCACTATCACGTCACTTAATGAGAATGAGCAGTACCTCTTTAGGGTCCGTGCTGTTAACAGCAGAGGAGCTGGTGAGCCAAAAGAAATTGTAACAGCTGTGACAGTTCAAGAACAAAGAGGTATGTATTATGATAATAACAAAAATAAAAAGATGCTGTCATTTGTTTGTCATGTTTCACTGTTTATGCCTTTTTTCCTCTTTCAGTCTTGCCAAAGGTTGATCTATCAGCTATTCCACAGAAGATGATAAGTGTTTTGGCAGGCAAACCCCTTGAGCTTGACTTACCAATTATAGGACGACCACCACCAGTTTGTTCTTGGTTCTTCAATGACAATAGGATAAAGATTGTGGAGCGTGTGAAGATAAAGTCAACTGGAAAATTCTCTAAATTAACTATTCTTGACACTACCATTGATGACAGTGGAGTGTATACACTTGAGGTGAAAAACATAACTGGAGTAACTACTGAAAACATCAAAGTCATCATTCTTTGTAAGAACAGCCCCCTGCATGAAAATAGATATTTTAAAATGGTTGAGTTTCAATATTAATCATAAACCTCTTTTCTTTCTGTAGCCAAACCTGATGAGCCTCAAGCACCCATCCGATTTGATGAAATTGATGCAACATCAGTCACAATAAGCTGGGATCCACCTACGAGAGATGGTGGTGCACCAATTAGCAACTATGTGGTTGAACAACGTGATGCTCATCGCCCAGGATGGGTACCTGTGTCGGAATCAGTTTCTAGACCAACATTCAAATTTGACAGATTGACAGAGGGCGATGAATATGTGTTCCGTGTTGCAGCAACCAATCGCTATGGCACTGGGGATTACTTACAGTCAGAAATTGTAATGTGCAAGAGTTCCAAATGTAAGAAAAACATGTTTAAAAAATACCATATGATATTTATGATATATGTATATATTCTAGACCTACTTGATCACAATTTTGAATTGTTGTTACAGCCATTCCCGGGCCACCTGGAAGACCCATTGTATTTGATGTATCACGTGATGGCATGACTGTTGCATGGGAGCCACCAGATGAGGATGGAGGCTTAGAGGTGTCCGGCTACATTATTGAACGCAAGGAGGTCAGATCAGATAGATGGATCCGTGCTAATAAAAATCCAGTGACAATGACAAGATACAGATCCACTGGATTAATTGAAGGCCTGGAATATGAACACAGAGTGACAGCCATCAATGCTCGTGGTGTTGGCAAACCTAGCCTTCTTTCTAAACCGGCAGTAGCAACTGATCCTGTTGGTAAGCAAAATTTCACTATTAATACATTTGTGTGTGTACAAACTGACACAGAATTTTGGTTCAATTCAATAATAAAAATTCAATTATTATCACTTAATAACAATTACATAACCCCTACAGATCCACCTGGGTCACCTCAAAACCCACGAGTCACAGATACCACAAAATCTTCTGTGTCTTTGGCCTGGAGTCCCCCAGATGAGGAGGGTGGTGCTAAGGTTACAGGCTATCTAATTGAGATGCAAAAGGTTGGTTCAGTAACCTGGATGAAGTGTAACGCTACACCTTCACTGATCTGTGAATATACTTTGACACAAATGCCACAAGGAGAAGAATTCAAATTCCGTATTATGGCTTGCAATGCTGGTGGACCAGGTGAACCAGCTGAAGTACCAGGAGTTGTGACTATAACAGAGATGCTTGGTAAGATCTTATGACCCTGTCATTAACTCCCTGTAGTTATATGTATGAAATGCTATATGTCCGGAATAATTTAATCATTTGAAATGTGCTGTTTCAGATCCTCCAAGTTATGATCTTGAGGCAAAATACAAAGATGTCCTTGTGGTCAGATCCGAAGGAGTAATCAAACTTTCAGTGCCCATCAAAGGCAAACCTACTCCTACCTGCAAATGGACCAAAGATGGATCAGAGGTGACCAACCGTGCAATGATTGCCTCCAGTGAAGACGTATCAGAGCTTGTAATCAAACTAGCTGAAAGGTCTGATTCTGGCGTTTACTATCTCCATTTGGAAAACAAGTGTGGCAAAAAGATCCTTCCTATAAAGGTCAAGGTTATTGGCCGCCCATCTGCACCTGAAGGCCCTCTTAAATTTGATGATATACAAGCACATTCTGTAAAAGTTAGTTGGAAACCACCAACAGAAGATGGTGGTTCCGAAATTGTTGGCTACATTGTGGAGAGACGTGAAGTAACAAAAGCAGCTTGGTACACTGTTGATTCGCGAGTGGTTGACACATCCCTTGTGGTTAAGGGACTTCAAGAAAATGTTGAATACCACTTCAAGGTGACAGCAGAGAACCAGTTTGGAATAAGCAACTCCCTGAAATCAGAGACAACTGTTGTACCAAAGACTCCCATTTGTAAGTGCTCATCAGCGATCTCATTTCTAGGCAATGCATGTTTGTTATTAAACATAAAAACATTTTCTTTCATTTTATGTTATTAATATTTAGGTGTCCCAGAGGCTTCAGGCACTCCACCAGAAATTATGGATGTTACTAAGAATTCTGCTTCTTTGGCTTGGACTAAACCCAAAGATGATGGTGGATCTCGCATTACTGGTTACTTCATTGAGTACAAAGAAGTGTCGTCTGATAAGTGGATTCGTCATGAGACAAAGATTACCTCAACAATGTATACTCTTAGTCAGCTCACTACTGATTCTGAGTATCAGTTCCGTGTTATTGCTGTGAATGACATTGGAGAGAGTGAACCAGGACCTGTATCAGATTCAGTAATATGCAAAGATCCATTTGGTATGAACTCATTCTTTAATTTGCATGGTAATTCATAACATGTCCTCTGTTCACTAATTGATTCAAAATTATCTTGATTTAATTAGATAAACCAAGCCAGCCAGGAGAAATTGACACTATGACTGTTACCAAAGACTACATTACAATTAAATGGGAGGCTCCAGCATGTGACGGTGGAAAACCAGTCCTTGGGTACTGGGTTGAATACCGAAAGTCTGGAGAGAGTGCTTGGAAGAAATGCAATAAGGAGCGCACAAAGGACAAACAGTACACTCAGGGTGGTCTACAAGAGGCATCTGAATATGAATTCAGAGTATTTGCAGAAAATGAAACCGGAATTAGCAGACCACGCAGAACAGCAACTGGCATCAAAACTAAACTGGGTGGTAAGTATGATTTAAAATAACATAAGAAGTATTGTTGTATGTATTGTGATTAGTTATGACAGTAATATTATCAAATATTTATTCCAATGCATTTTTAGAGAAATTTATTTGACTAAAAATAAATCTCTTTTTTTATTTTAGTTGGAAATAAACCAGCTCTTAGGAAAGAGATGGATGAAGTCACTGCCAAACTAGGACAAACTGCAACTCTCAAATGTCAAATTATTGGAAGACCTGTTCCAGAAATTAAATGGTACAAGGGTGGAAAGGAAATCAAAGAAGGTCATAAATATGCAGCGACCTCTGATGGCCGCAATCATACACTGACCATTTCAACCGATCAACAGGAAGATGAGGGTCTGTACACATGCAAGGCTGTGAATGAAGCTGGGGAGTGTGAGACCAGTGGATCTCTGGTCCTTGAAGCAGCACCACAGTTCCCAGTGCCACTGAAAGACAAATTCTTTGCAACGTGTGGTAGCACAGTGCGCATACATGTTGTTTACATTGGTCGACCCCAGCCTAAGATCATGTGGCTTTTTGGAGCCAAGGCTTTGGAGCCCTCTGAGAATGTAATAATTGAAAATACAGAGCATTATGCTCATTTGATTCTCAAAAATGTACAGCGCAGAGTAAACGGAGGAAAATACAGAATCAGGATCAACAACCATTTCGGGGCTGCAGATACTGTAACTCATGTTGAAATCTTAGGTATATGCTTAATAATGCTTAATAAATTATTTAAAAAATCTTCTGGGTATTAATGGAAATAAGACCAATTAACATATTCTTTGTGTTTTCAGATAAACCTGCTATGCCAGAAGGTCCTCTTGTTCTTGATGCACTGTTGAAGAATTCTGTGATTATTAGCTGGAAAGCACCCAAAGATGATGGAGGATCTATGATCACAAATTATATTGTGGAAAAGCGTGAAGAAAAGGAAGGATCAGAGTGGGAACTTGTATCTTCATCTATCACCGGTACTTCATGCAGAATTCCTAACCTTGTTGAAAATGAGGGATACTTCTTCCGTGTTTCAGCACAAAATCGTTACGGCAATAGTGAAACACTGGAGACTCCTTCTGCTATCCTCATCAAGAGTCAGCTAGGTAAGTAATGAAGAAACATGATTAAAGAACTACAATTTTGACGTTATTTTTTTAGTGTTGTTACTCAAATTAAAATGTCTGTTTTACAGAGAGGCCAGGAGCACCATTAAAACCGGTTGTTTCTGCACTTACCAAAAACTCCTGTGTTGTGTCTTGGAAGCCACCTCTCAGTGATGGAGGCTCTAAAATTAAGAACTACTGTCTTGAAAAGCAAGATAAGAAGAAGGGTGAATGGGTTGCAGTTACGACAGATGAAATCCACCAGACTGTTTATTCTGTCAAGGGCCTGACAGAAGGTGTTGAGTATGAATTCCGGGTGAAATGTGAAAACCTTGGTGGAGAAAGTGATTACAGTGAAGTATCCGACCCTGCCATTCCAAAGACTGATGTTGAAGTGCGTGCTCCTGCCTTCAAGGAAGACCTCAGAAACATGAGTGTAAAATTCAAGAGCAATGCAACATTTGTCTGCAAGATAACAGGACAGCCCAAGCCTGTAATAAAATGGTTCAAGCGTGGTAAGGAAATTCAAGCTGATGGCACTAAAATCAAGATCCAAGAATTCAAGGGAGGCTACCATCAGCTTGTTATTGCTGATTGTGATGCAGAAGACTCAACTGTATATCAGATCAGAGTAACAAACCAGGGTGGATCCATTTCTGCTACTGTTTCTCTAGATGTTGAAAGTAAGCTTCAAATATTTTTATATTCGTTATCTGGCTATACATACAATTCTGTCTGTAGGAAAAAGTGATGCATTAATTTTTTTTTTTTTTTTCAGTCCCTGCTAAGATTCATCTACCTAAGAATCTGCAAGAAAAGGAAGCTATTCCTGCCCTTCGTGGTGAAGTGGTGAACATCAAAATTCCATTCAGTGGAAAACCAGATCCAGTTATCACTTGGCAGAAGGGACAAGACCTTCTTGATAATAATGGACACTATCAAGTCATTGTCACACGATCCTTCACATCTCTTGTATTCCAGAATGGAGTAGAAAGGAATGACGCTGGTTTCTATATTGTATGTGCCAAAAACAGATTTGGAATTGACCAGCAAACAGTTGAGCTTGATGTTGCGGATGTGCCTGATCCACCACGTGGCATCAAAGCCAGTGATGTTTCGAGAGATTCTGTAACACTCCACTGGGTGGCACCTGCCAATGATGGTGGAAGTAGAGTCACAAACTATATCATACAAAAGTGTGCCACCACAGCAGAAAGATGGATTCGTGTTGGCCAGTCTCGTGACACCCATTATACTGTTGTCAATCTGTTTGGAAAGACAAGTTACCAATTCCGTGTCATAGCTGAAAATAAATTTGGTCAGAGTGCACCGTCTGAGGCAAGTGGACCTGTTGTAACGAAGGAAGACAAATCAAGAGTTCTCAACTATGATGAAGAGGTTGATGACACCAGGCCAGTTTCCAAAACCAAAGCTCCTCATTCAGAGGCTAAAAATCTTCACAACAAGTACATGATTGCCGAAGAGCTTGGCCGTGGACAGTTTGGTATTGTTCACCGGTGCATTGAAACCAGCTCTGAGAAAACTTACATGGCTAAATTTGTCAAAGTTAGAGGTGCAGATCAGGCACTAGTGAAGAAAGAAATTGCAACACTGAATGTGGCACGCCACAAGAACTTCCTGTTACTGCATGAGTCATTTGACTGCCCTGAAGAACTAGTCATGATTTATGAGTTCATTTCTGGTGTTGACATTTTTGAGCGCCTTGGTACAGCCAATTTTGAGCTCAGTGAGCGTGAAATTGTTAACTATATCAGACAAGTATGTGAAGCTCTTGAATTCCTTCACAGCAAGAGTTATGGCCACTTTGATATCAGGCCTGAAAATATAGTGTACACCACAAGAAAGGGAACTAATGTCAAGATCATTGAGCTTGGACAGTCTAGACACCTTACACCTGGGGACCAAATTAAGATTCAGTACATGACAGCTGAGTTTGCGGCACCAGAAATTCATCAAAATGAGATGATTAGCACTGTGACGGATATGTGGTCTGTCGGTGTCCTTGTGTATGTTCTTCTCAGTGGACTTAATCCATTTGCCGCTGAAACTAATCAGCAAATGATTGAGAGCATTTGCAATGCTGAGTACAGTTTTGATGATGAAGCCTTCAAGCATGTAAGTGTTGAGGCATTAGACTTTGTGGACCGTCTACTAACCAAAGAGCGAAAACATCGTATGACCGCTGCTGAGGCTTTGAATCATCCTTGGCTGACAATGAACTCAGAGCAGCTAAGCACTAGATCCATCAAGGTTACTCGCCATAAGAGATATTACCAAGCCATGGTTAAGAAAGAATGGAACACTGTTGTCTCATCTGCTCGTGTTGCTAGTGGTGGTGCTATCAGAAGTCAGCGGGGAGTAACAGTCTCTAAAGTGAAGATTGCACCATTTGAACATGGACCAGTTGCAGGACAAATTAAACACAGTGTTGCTGATGAAGGTGATGATATCAAGCTCATTTGCAACATTGATAACTACGATAGCACCACCGAAGTAACATGGTACTGTGGAGTAAGACAACTAGAAGAAAGTGCTAAATACGAAATTACTTATGAAGATGGACTTGCTACCATAACTATCAAGGGAATCACAAGACCTGATGATGGAACATATAGATGTAAAGTTGTCAACGAGTATGGTGAGGACAGTGCCTATTCTGAGCTCTTTGTCAAAGGAGTAAGATCCTATCGTGAGTTCTACACTACACGTGTTGTAAAGAAAGTAAAACGCAGAGTTGACACAGCGAGACTACTCCAAAGACCTCCTGAATTTACTTTGCCATTGTGTAACCGCACTGCTTACATTGGAGAGGATGTGCGCTTTGGTGTCACAATCACAGTGCATCCTGAACCTCGTGTAATGTGGTTGAAAACTGGTCAAAAGATTATGCCAGGAGATGATGACAAGAAATACACTTTTATTAGTGATAAGGGCCTGTATCAGTTAGTTATTCACAATCTTGACCCAGATGATGATGCGGAATACTCTGTTGTGGCACGGAACAGATTTGGTGATGACAGTTGCAAGGCTCGTCTCACAGTGATCCCTCGTCCTGCTCCTGCTGATAACACCTTGAGACCTATGTTCAAACGTGTTCTTGCTAACTTGGAATGCAGAGAAGGCCAAAGTGCACGTTTTGAAATGAGAGTGTCAGGGCATCCTTCATTGAAATGGGAGAAAGATGGCATGCCTTTGGCATTTGGTCCACAAATTGAAGTTGTGCACGAAGGCTTAGATTACTATGTCTTACATGTAAGAGATACTCTTCAAGAGGATTCTGGCACATACAGAGTCATTGCAACTAACTCAGCTGGGTCTGCAAGTTGCCAAGCCACACTCAAGGTTGAACGTGTGACACACATCAAGAAGGAGGAGAATGAGGAAGAAAAGAAGAAGAAACATGATCTTGATCAGCAAGAGATGGACAAGAAAGTAAGACTAACTCAGATACTAGCAGGTGCAGATGTTACCCCACTTACTCCAGTTGCACAGCAAGCACTAAGAGAAGCTGCAACCATGTTCAAGCCAGCAATCACTACCAAGAAAGTCAAGAGCGAAGCTGAGGAAGCCAAAGAAAAGGAAGAGAAAAAGAAGAGAGCAGAAGAAAAGAGGCTGAGAATGCCATATGTTATTCCTCCACCTCGTGTTGTTGCTCCTACTGCTCTTGAGGAGGATATGGAAATCAAACACTTTGTGCCTTTCTCTGATATGAAGTGGTACAAGAAACTCCGTGATCAGTATGAGTTCCCAGAGCCAATGGAAAAGTTCCCCCAGAAAAGACTTAAGCGCATCCGGCTGTCTAGATGGGATCAGTTCTATGAAGTACCCCTGCCAAGAATTAAAGACCAATACAAGCCAAAATGGCATATTCCTGTTTCACAGGATGACCTTGAGACTGTAAGGCCAGCAAGACACCGCACACCTTCTCCAGAGATGGAGGCTTACTACAGAATCAGGAGACGCTCTCTTGGTGACCTTTCTGATGAGGAACTGCTTCTGCCTGTTAGAGAATACTTGTCAATGAAGAGAACAGAGGAAGAAAGACTTAAACTCGAGGATGAACTTGAGTTAGGCTATTCTGCTTCTCCACCAAGCCTTAGCCCTGTACGCTTTGAACTCTCTGCACTGCGTCACCCATCACCTAAGAGAGCTGCATATGATGAGGAGGAAGGAGAGGAAGTTCCAACATATGACTCCTACCGTATTCCATCTAAATATGAGGCTGGTCCAAGCTATATTGACTTACGTCAGCGTCACGATAGGGCAACATACAGACCTCCAAGACAAAAGCAAAGATTATATGAGCAAAAAGAGGATCAGGAACTGCTTAGGTCAGTAACGACAACCACAAAGTTAACATCCTACAAGAGCCAACTGCAACACATTGAGTTTGAGGAGAAAACAAAGGTCAAAAGAAAGGAGAAAACAAGGGTTTCTGTGTCAGCAGTAACTGAGGCTGCAGTCATAACTGATATACCTACAACAACATTCGCTCCTGGCCATGCTACAGCAACTCGTCCTAAGAAACCTTCTGCAGCTCTGGCAGAAAAAGAAGTGGTTAGAACAGCTTCACCTGAAAAGACACACCCACGTTCCTCCAGCCTTGAGAAAGCAGCCACTACGCCAGACTTATCAACAAAAATTGATTATATGTCAAGGTATGAGTCAAGAAAGAAAGCCTTGAAAACTGAGAGAAAGTTCGAAATTGTGACCCAGGAGCCTTTTACCCTTGACCATGCTCCAAGAGTGACTGTAAGAATGCGCTCTCACCGTGTGCCAATTGGTCAAAACACTAAGTTCACACTGAATGTCCAATCTAAGCCAGAAGCACAGATTAAATGGTACCACAATGGAGTGCAGATTGAAGAAAGCAGAAAATACCGTATGTTTAACATGAGTGGTGTTTTGTCTCTTCAAATAATTGACTGTCAGGAAGAGGACAGTGGCACCTACCGTGTCGTCTGCACAAATGCAAAGGGAGAGGCCTCTGACTATGCCACTCTCGATGTTGCTGGTGGTGGATTTTCTGCATATGCCTCACAACGTAAAGATGAGGAGCCACCAACTCCCTTTGTCCCTGAGATGACAAAAACAGATGTTTATCATGTTTCATCTACAAAAGCAGCATCTGTATCAGAAACACAATTGGAAGTATCCGAAACTAAAACAGACAAGATAGAAGAGACAATTGAGACTGTTGTTCAGGAGAAGCAAGTAACATCTGAAATCAAACTTGAAACTATGGAAGTGACAGCAGTTCAGGAAGTTGTGGTTGAAAAAATTTCTGAGACTAAACTTGAAGCTACAGAAGTGAAAACAGTAGTGGAAGAAGTGGTTGAGGAAAAGAAGCCAACTCTCCCAGCCACAATTCTTACTAAACCACAGTCACTAACAGTGTCTGAGGGAGAATCGGTTAAATTCACATGTGATGCTGATGGTGAGCCTGCACCCACTGTAACATGGATGCGAGAGGCACAAGTAATTGTGTCATCTCATCGTCACCATATTACCTCAACTGAATATAAATCTACCTTTGAGATTACCCAAGTAGAAACATCAGATGGAGGTAATTACACTGTAGTGGTAGAGAACTCTGAAGGTAAACAGGAGGCACAGTTCAGCCTAACTGTTCGTAAACCAACACCTGTACAGAAAGTTGTTGCTTCTCCTCCAAGAGTGAAATCTCCAGAGTCTCCCCGAATAAAGTCACCATTTGGAATTAGGTCTCCACAGAGAATTAAATCGCCTGAACCTATTAAATCTCCACCAAGAGTTAAGTCCCCACCCATGGTAAAATCACCTACTCCAAAAGAAAAAACATCCAAGCCAACCTTCTCAGCAGAACTAAAAGACATCTCAGCCTCTGCAGATACTATTATAAAGCTTACAGTGAAAGTGTCCGGTGAGCCTAAGCCATCAATATCTTGGATGAAGGATGGAAAAGTAAGAGACATTTTTTTTCAACTTTTATTAAAAAAAAAAAAATTATATATATATATATATATATATATATATATATATATTATAATGGATGGATTTTGACATTTTTTCTAATTTTGACATTTTTCTCACAGAACCTCTCTCAAGGAGGAAAATATGAAATCTTTGAAGAACATGGCTCAGCGCATCTTGAAATCTTTGAAGCTGATGTCTCTGATAGTGGAGTATACACATGTACAGCCAAAAACAGTGCTGGATTTGTTACTACAAACTGCACTGTTACCGTTCAAGGTATTGTAATGTTCAATTTATCACTCAAAATACATTAGGATTTTATAATTTTTTGTAATTTTGCATGTACAATTGTACTTTAAGAAAAATGTCCTACTCTTTCCTCTACAGCACGGACAACAACAGTTGCCATGGAAAGAAAAGCAGAGTTGACAGAGCAAATAGTGAAAAAGGAGATGGCCTATGAGGAAGTACAGTCTTTTACAGAAATTAAAGCATCAAAAACCCAAATGACGATGAGTCAAGGTCAGACTGTTACACTACGAGCAAGCATCCCTGAAGCCTCTGATGTGAAATGGATCCTGAATGGAGTCAAGCTATCAAATTCAGAGAACTACAGATACGGTGTGTCAGGAAATGATCACACCCTGACAATTAAAAGCATCAGCCACCATGACCAGGGAATTCTCACATGTGAGGCCAAAACCGAACACGGTGTAGTCAAGTGCCAGTTTGACATGACCGTCAGTGCAATGCGCTCAAATGCACCAAGTTTCCTTGTGCAACCACACTCCCAGAATGTAAACGAGGGACAAAATGTCACATTTACATGCGAAATCACTGGTGAACCTTCTCCTGAAATTGAGTGGCTCAAGGATAATTCAGTAGTGAGTAGCTTGTAATTGTATTTTCGGAGAAGAAAAAAACTGTTTATTTGTGTTTTCCCTCATAGCAGTCTGTTAACTTTATTTGAATTTCTCTTCATCTTTGCAGATATCTATTACATCGAACATGAAATTGAGCCGGTCTAAGAATGTGTACACACTTGAGATTCACAATGCTACCATTGAAGACAGCGGAAAATACACAGTAAAAGCAAAGAACAAATTTGGACAGTGCTCTGCAACAGCATCACTGAATGTCCTCAGTAAGTGTTTGATCTCTTTCTAAGAATAAATTAACACTGTATAGTAACCTAGTATGAGCGTCCTGTCCATTACATAAAATGCATGATCAAACCAAACACGTATGTCCATGAAGAACACATATCTAATTATAACTAATCATCACTGCTCATCAATCAATCTAACAAAATCTAACAATTCCTTCTACAAATGGAGCTATGTTCTTTTGATCTTTTTGACTTTGTTGGAGTGCATTTTGACCTACTGAATTTAACTACCATAGTACAAAATAAAAAGGCACAAAATAATATAAATGCATTTGCAGCTGGCATAGTGATAGCATGTTAACGGCATGAATTTTCAAGGATATAAATATCCAACCATTTTTACCATCGATTAGCTGTGCATCACATAGTTTGGTCCATTTAACAAAAATGTTTGAGAATGAAGTCAAAATAATCTAAAGACTGTATTTTTTGATTAGCATTACCAAATGAAATTCCTTAAAGGTACAATCTGCAAGTGGTGCAACTGGAGCATTATTTATTTTGGTAATACCGATGCTATCAAAAATGTTTCAGTATACTTTACATTAAATATGCCCAAATGTTTCAAACCAGAAACAGAGACCAGCTGCACCATTTGAATTTGCCTGTTGTACCTTTTTATGAAATAAATTGCATCAATGACATGGTATTTGCTGTCCTCTCACAGCTCTGGTTGAGGAACCTGCCAAAATGATAATTGTGGAGAAAGCCTCTGATGCTACGAGCATGCAGGGCAGTTATTCTGCCAAGCATGCGGTTTCAAAAATGCAAGAGACATCCTTCAGCAGTTCCAGCATGGCTGAGGTTAAATTTGAGAGCATGTCAGCGTCTAGCATGACCTCCATGACTTCTGAAAGAATGATAGCTATGAGCTCCAGCAGTATGATGGCAATGTCCAGTCAGTCGCATGTTGAGGGGTCATCCATCAAAGCCATTTCTCATGGCCGCAAAGGTGAGATGGAAAGTCTGTGCATCTTCGCCAAACAGCATACAGTTCAACAAAACCGATATCGGCAGACCTATATCACCATAATAACAGATTCATTGTTTGTCCTCTAACCAGGTATACCACCAAAGATTGAGGCTGCTCCTCAAGATATCAGTATTGAGTCAGGGAAGGTCCTGAGTGTAGCCTGTGCTTTCACTGGAGACCCAACCCCTTCCATAGAATGGTCACATTCAGGGAAGACACTGTCCAGCAAGGAGGAAAGTGGACGATTGCAGATTGAGACTTCTCAAGATGTCACCACTCTTGTTATAAGTGGAGTGAAAGAGACTGATGCTGGTGCATACACCTTAAAACTTTTTAACGAGTTTGGATTTGATACCACTACTGTCAATGTCAGGATTCGATCGATATAAAAAATAAAAAAAATAATATAATAGTAATACAATCCTCACCCCATTTCCCTCATTCAAATCCTTTTTATTTATAGAATGAGAAAAAAAAAAATACTCTGTTCTTGATAAAGACCTGGATTTCTGTTTTTGTAAATATGAACTATTTTTATACCAAACTTGACATTAATTTATGCCAAACTAGACTAAAGTCTAAAGTTGTTATAAAATGTGCCATATTGGATAATTATGATCAGAAGTTCAGCACCATTTTGTGACATGTACATAATGTATATAGCCGAATTTACCGGTTATGGAAAATGTATGAATTGTTATTTATGACAATATTAACAAATGAAACGAATGGAACTAAATGTTTAACAGGAGAAAGTTTCACATGGAACGAATACCCTGTTAAACCTGAAACGAAACAAAACCATGTGCCTCAACAATAAGTTGAAGTCTTAAGATTGCCTCAACAGGTAGAGAGGCTCCCTGTTGAAGTTAACTAAAATCAAAGAGACAAAGTTATGCACTGTACATTTGTACGTGCAGTAATGCAGTACACAAGAATTTATGACTTGAACATAAGACCTCGAGTGCTGTTTGCAGTACCCTCATGTAAGCAGGGCGACTAGACCTTGTGTTCAGACTGACAAAGTCATACCGCCATTTTAATGACAACCTCAATGTGCGAGCGGCCTGCACAATGAGTTAATGATAATGTTTGTGCACAGTTTCTGGCAACGGACTGTTTGAATTTTGATTTTATGAAAGTAACATCACCTTGCCATTCATTGTAAAATCAATTCAAGTGCTTCTTTTCAGAAACTGTGCCAACTCTTGGAGGATTGCTAGGTTATATTTTGTGTGTTTGTGTGTGTGTTAGCATTAGAATCTCACTTTGTCAGCAGCCAGGGTATCCATCAAGTAATGTACCACAGAGACTTCATGTGCTGTGCAAAGAAAAGAAAAATACATGGATGTAATGCCCTGCACATCGATTTATTAGAACTAATTTATGTAGTTTTACCCATATATTCAGCCTCCTTGAGTTTTATGAATTACTGATTTAATAAAGCATGTTTTCAGCACCATAAAATGTTTGTCTGTGTTCCATAAATTAATGCTTCTTCATTTCATACTTGATGTATGCGTTATGGTTACTCAGTCTTTGAATAATAGCTTCATGTCTTCATAGTTGATTTAAACAACAAATTTTGTTTTCATTGAAAGCAGGTTCACTTCTTTCAGGTTTATCTGATTTCAGCCAATTTTATCAGATAACCTGCTTGAATCAGTAACACATTATTCATTCTGATTTTAAATAGGAGAGCAGCAACATTGCCAAGTTTCGTGCACTAAAAATGCATTTTAAAGGGTAAATAAACCCATAAAAAAATGTTCACCTGATGTAACAACTAAAGGGACTTATATTTTACCCTTCACACAGAAATACTTGTAAAGTTGACATCCTGCAGAGTGCCATTCTCTATTTAAAAAAGCTTTTAATTCTTTTATGATTATTCCTACAGCAATTCTATAATTGCTATAATTCCTACTTGCTGTGAGGTGACTGATTATATGTACACACATTTTTACACATCTGAATCTATTCTAAATCTATAACGCCCACTTAATCTACACCCACCAGTGTAAGTCTCTAAAAAGAGTGTATTTTATTAGATTTTCATTGTTAAAATAGTGTTAGATTTATTTCTGATTGCAATTTTCTTTTCAAACGTTTCTTCCTCAAAGGTTGGGTAGAGTGGGGAAAACGCTCCCTTGGGTTAAAATGCCCCCTACTGTTATAAAATAAAATAACCTCTAGATAAATTCAAGATGTCTTTTTGTTGTTACTACGTTGACAAGACTGATGTAGAAGTATTCACTGCGAACCTTACACTGGTGACGTTCCTAAGAGAAAAGGATTTCAAGTTAAGTGATCTCATTTTCAGCCATAAGAAAAAAAGTGTTTTAAAGCTTGTTGTTTTGCAGAACATCACAGTTATGTACTGTATGATATGAGAATAGTTTCATGTTATTTAAGAAAAATATAATTATATTTTCAATATAATTATATTTATATTTTGGCTTTTTTTTTTTTTTTTTTTTTTTTTAAAAACTAGTCTGGGGTAAAATACCCCCAGCCACTTGGGGTTAAACATGCCCATGGGACATTGCTTCCGCATCATAATTACTGTAGTTACCATGTTCTGAACATCACATCCTTTGTTTTTCCATAAAACTTAATCTAACAATGTGGTTAAATAAACATATTTGGACTTTATGTTTAAAAATGACCTCAGGTTAGCACAATTTAGTTAGCTAGCCAGTTGGCATCAGCTAACAATTTTTCAAATAGACTGATTTTCAGCATGGTTCATTAATAAATATTCATATTTATCTGCTGTTATTACTGTTATTTTAGCTTGTCTTTTTCATTTTAAGCAAAAAACTGCTTGTACTCTAATTTTGCCCCACACTGGGGCATTTTCCACCTGTGGGACAGAACACCCCCTTGGAACAAATTTAATTTGTTACATAAAAACTCTAAACATTTTTCATACTTGGTTTATAATTTATGCCATTGTCACTGAAAACTAGGATATCCAGCTTTTTTTCTGTCTAATTGACAGGTTTTATTTATTTATCTTATCTGTTACATTTATTTGGCTAAGAAATCAAATACACTGGACAATAACTAATAATTTGGATTCTATAATGCATAGAGCATCTTGTCTCTTTGAATTTAAATCGAGATGTATTCACACTGGCTCACACCTCACACTTACCAGAAACCAAGTGCGGGGGGCGAATTTACGCTTTATAAAAAGTTTTAGTAAAAGTCTCCCACATATTCTACGCCCATGCACAGTCCATATGACGGGCGTGTTCCCCACTATACCCTACTACAGAACCGCTAATTAAAGAAACAGGAATCCTAAATGTTGGCTATTCTTCTAAAAAGTTCAGTTTGCCTAGCTTCAACACAAAAAGTCAAGTGGATTTGTAAACCTACTTTTAACACCCCACCACAAAAGTGAAGTGTGAAATTTGAGTGCTGGGCGGCACTGCCGCGTCAGCTGTCCGGCCCCGTCGCCACGCCGACAGATGTGCAAGATGGCCCAGCGGTTCACGTTTTACGTTTGTTTGATTTTGTCTCTGCAAACTCTTAATCCTTTCATCGTAGTGATTCGGGCAGTTGAATCAAATCAAGATGTTAAAATTGAAGTTACGTTTCTGCCAGAAAACTGCAGCCAGAAAGCCAAGAGAGGAGACATGCTGAATGCTCATTATGATGGATATCTGGCTAAAGATGGATCTCAGTTCTACTGCAGGTAAGCGCATTTTTACGAATTAAGTTGTTTTATATGTTCACTGCAGGTTATATTTATCTGCTTTGAAACAGAGAGAGAGTTGTAAACAGTATTGAGTATTTAATCGCGTTGTAGATAAACACTGAAGTTCTTTTATTTCCAGCCAATGCCGAATAAAGCTGTTCGTATTCATTTTCTAGTCGTTCGACAAACACGGGTCACCCACACTGGTTTGTGTTAGGCGTTGGAGAAGTTATTAAGGGCCTCGATTTAGGGCTGGACGGCATGTGTCCCGGTGAGAAGAGAAAGGTTACAGTTCCTCCATCCCTGGCATACGGCGAGAAAGGAAAGGGTAGGTCTTTTCACTTCAAATACGTAGAGAAACTAATACAGTCTCTTACACAGGTGGCGCTGTTTTGCTGCTTCTTTTTTTTTTAAGTTGAGTAATGTTTGTTGTTGTTGTTTATGTTGTTGTTGTTAATATTTTAGGTAACAGTTAAGCAGAAAATGAACATTCTTATTTTTTCCCATAAATGGAATTATTTTTAGATAATTTATTAAAAGTCTAACTTAAAGAAATTTTAATATATATATATATATATATATATATATATATATATATATATATATTTTTTTTTTTTTTTTTGTCATTTTCTACCCAATATTATAAGATATTACAGAAACCACCACAAAACAATACATTTCAGTCTCAGTTATGGAGAAAAAAAAAATGGTTTAAGATTCAAACCATTAACACTCACCTTTATGTGATGGAATAGGTCCTGTACCACCAAATGCAACAGTGATCTTTGAGGTGGAGCTGTTGCACATAACCAGAGGACCACGCAGCATAGAAGCCTTCAAAGAAATTGACGTTGACAATGACAAGGCCCTGACAAAAGAAGAGGTAACAGACATCAGTTAATGCATGCTAATTGAGAATTTTCTTTTTGCATACCTAATTTTTATTTATTGGTTATTGTTTTTTAAATTTACATATTGTCCTTTTGGATTTACAGATTAAGGAATACTTGAAAATGGAAGCAAAGAAGTTAAATTCACAGAAAGATGAATCCTATTTTGATGATGTTGTGGCAGATGTGTTCCTTAAGAATGATCACAATGCTGATGGGACCTTATCACTAAAGGAGTACAATGTTTATGGCCATGATGAACTATAAACACTACTAGAAAGACATTTTTATGCAGCTGGTGCACTGGATATTGTCTACAAGATACTCTTCAAATTGTAGAGTTGATAAAGGACTTTGCTTTGATGAACACCACTAAATTTTGAATAAAGTTGACTCAAATACTAAATTGTACTGATGCAAAAACTTAAATAAGGCATAAAAATATGTTTTTTCAAAACTGTTCAGACCTTTTTTTAAAATGCTTGCACCTGCTCAAATTTATCATTATCTTAATGTTCTTCACGCTAAGAAAATGTTGTTCACAGTTCTTTGAAGAACCAAAAATGGGTTTTCTATGGCACCGCTGCGACTTTATTTTGAAGAGTGTAAACAGCCTTGTTTTTTGAACACAGCACACAATGATAAACTAAGCACACATTTACAATTATTTATAGACCAATATAAACCATATCGGTCAACCATTATTTACAACCAAACAATTCAGGCATGTGAAATCAAGGATTGCATTTACAGCTTTGTTTAAATCATTATCATATTAAATGCCATCTTAACATTGTATAATGTTAAAAAAAAAATACTTGAACAGCATTTTCTAAACAAAATGTATTTTCCATGTGTTTGCCTAAGTAAATATATAGTCACCCACTGTAAAATAATAAAGAAGTTTCCATGATACATAGTTCACATGATTCCATAAGGGGAAAAAAAGGCACATCTCACTGACCAACTTTAAATTGGAAATTAATTTGACTATAGCCATTCAAATCTTGTTATACCCATTAAGAACACCAGGTGGCTCTCTAATACAACTTTTTAAAGTGGTTGAATGCAGTTTTCTTGAACATGTTTTTAAAAATTAGATGTAATTTTGTTTAATAGACATAAAAAATGATTGGTGAACTGGTGGTAGAATTAAGGAAGAATCTATTGGATGGGGAGAATTACAGTGTTTTATGATTTATAGACAAACATTCTATGCTAAGAACATGTACAGTAAGTATGCACTTGAACAATTACACATGCCTTTCCCAACCAGAGGTAAAAAAAAAAAAAAAAAACATACAAAATACAAAATATTAAAAATTAATGAGACTCTATCATGCAGAGAGCTGACATTTTTGAGCACAGACTCAAAACTTGGTTTTCGTGTAAGACTCCCTCAACTCCCCCGCATGCCAAAAGTGACGTAAACCATGTCTGTGCCAATATTCAGAGCAGATCCAGACAGTGGAGGGAGTGGGGTTAGTTTTACTTTCAATGTAACTTGTACAATTTCAGACAAGTCATAGCAGTTTTGTCAAAGCATTCAAACAAATCAACACTAGCATGCATTGAATTTTAGCTAAAATCTGAAGAGGGAAAAAAGAACAATTCATCCCTTCCTGAAACAGCAGTTTCAACACTGGCATTGCTAGTACTCTTTATGCCTTTGACTGTTAAAGTTGGGCTTTGACAGACTGATGTCTTATGTGACGTAAGTACTAGCTAGGCTTAGGATGGGATGGATGTCCAGTTGCCTTTAGCGCTTGGTGATTACAGGTCTACCAGAAGGAGTGCTGTTTACAGACCACTAGGTATAGTTCTCTCCAAAACAATCATTTGTGTTACACTGTATTTCACTCATGTCAAGTTCCCATGACTTAGTTAGCTGATGTTTGATTGCTGCAAGAGTTTATATCATCACTATACATTTAAATCGGTGTATATGTGTAGAATGCAGTGCCTGACTTCTGACTTATTATAAATTATCTCACAAAATGCCAATAAAACGACTTTTATAGTTGCATGAATTTTAACAAAGCTCCTTTGTCTGAAACTGAAACGCATTTATTGTGCTCTGCATTATGAGCTTGATAAAGCAGTCTCAGCATTAAGAGAAAATGAAGCTCTTTATGAAATCTGATGCTCGTCCCTGCCCTCCTATTTATGAAAAAAAAAAAAAAAAAACCCGATGAGGACATTTTTTTCAATGATGGTCAGAAAGACTGCTTTTAAAATGACCACCTCTCCCTTACATTCCCAGTCCCCAGTCATTTATAATATTAGAACATTGCATAAATTACACAATATTATAGAATATCATTGTATAACGATCAACAAGGGTACTAAAAACACAAATGAACAAAGTCTGTTGTGATGGCTGTTCTGCCCCCCTTATGGGGGAAAAATAGAAACAGAAGAAGGCGAGCTTTCTTTGGGTATGTCAGAAAGCTGTTGTGTTATTGCTGCAAATCATGCCCTGCATTTTGTATTTAGTTTTATTTTTTATTTATTTTTTAATTTTTATTTTTAATTGTCAGTCTATGCGACAACCACAAAAAAAAAAAAAAAAAAAACTGATTGGTCAAGGGTGATCAGAATGTTAGAAAAATCCAAAGAGCAATTGACAGACACATATAATGTTTTTGTACATAGCTGTGATCACAAAAGACACAAATAAAATGCTGAAACAACTCGAACAGAACATAGTGAAGGCAAAGCATACAGTTTAGCCAGAGAAACAGTGACAGCACAAACAACATCTGCATAAAGTCAAGCCAAATTCCAATCCCAAGAGTTCACATACTGCAGCACTCTTGAACAGCAAATGGCAATACCACAACACTGAAGTGAACATGTTTAATCCATTCAGTCTCTTCAGAATGGACAGTACGCCATAAATCCATTTCCAACTTTTTCTATTAACTGGTTTTACAATTTCCATCTGTCCTCTATGTTTGCTGTGTTTATTCTGGTCTTAAAGCATTTCTCTCCTTTTTAGGAACATTCAGTTTGGATCACCAAAGTTGTTCTACAACAATGTTATAGCATGGGCTCAAGATTTGTCTGCATCCTGTTGTTTCCATAAACAACGGCAGCATGTAGGTGTTTGATAGTTTACATGTGTTTTATTTTTACACATGTAAGCCGTATATCAAGTCGGCACTTTCAGACTTGACAGGTCTGCACTTTATGAGGATGGCAACAGAAAGAACCCCTGAATAAACACCTAACCAGACGTGTTTACATGGGAGGACAGCCTAGAGAGATGTAAGACGATCTGAATAAATACAACATTTTGTTCTGCAGGGATACAAATGTGTCTCCTCTTTCATTATCCTTGTTTGTTATAGGTAAATATAATTGGAGAGTGAAAATATAAATTATTTGAAAATGCCTGTCATTATTAATGTTGGAAACATTTTTTACAAGTCCTGTAAAGAAATCCTGTATGGAGTTTGATGCAAGTTTGCATGCAAAAACAGCATTTAAATTACATACAATACATTCTGTGAAATCTCCACAGAAGAATGTTAGTCAAACGAGGTTTGGAATGACATGAGAATTCTATGACAGTTTATTTTTTTTCTCATAACATTTCTAAAAAGCTTAAAACAAAAATATAACCACATCATATAGGTGCAAAACAACTACTTTAAGATTGATATATATATATATATACATATATGTGTGTTCTAAAATCATCTCTCTCTCTCTCTCTCTCTCTCTCTCTCTCTCTCTCTATATATATATATAATTTAGCATTTAAAGAGCTTGCTGAAGCCAACAGCAAGTCCTCACTTCTTCCAGAAAACAGTTCAATTAGACAAGCAACACGTAGCCAATGTGGAGAACAGATCTGAGCAATGAGGTCATGCATATCCTATTCATCATGGCTTCAGCATTTCCTTTTCACACACTAAAGCCCCCGCTCCCTTTACAGCAACCCCCCAGACAGAGTCACTGCTTTACATCTGCATTTCTCACTATGCTTCTCAAACCATGAAAGAACTGTTGTTTAATTTGTATAAAAAGCTTCAAGATGATTCAAAAAGGAGAGGATGTAAAACAATTATATTCTGTGAACACGGAACAAGTACTTGACATGAGGATGGGAGTTTTTGAGTAGATTTTGTTACTTTAGTGAAGAAAATGAACTTGTGCCAAGCACAGGCAGTTTTGAGAGAAACTAGAAACATGTGTCTCTTCTCAATTTTGCAATGGTTTCACTAACCAATGGTGCCTTTTATTGGAGGAGGAGGAGAAGGCGAGCAATACATGATCCCAGGATTAGAAATGGCGGCTTGGATCCATAAACACAAACACTGAAACGTGTAATTTCTCAATATGCCAAGTAACAACTTTTCTCTCATGAATGCTAACTGAATTGTGAGGGAGTATATAAAGCAAAAAGAAGCAATGCAAATATACGTTTTTTTTTATATGCAATGAACAATAGTTAGACATTTAGTTGTTCCAAGCTCCCTGAACTGAGGGAACATAACATGCAGAGTTGCAAGTAGCGACACACAAATGCTAACAACGCCAAAAAAATAATGCTATGCTTGGCTGTGATTACTCAGCTAACAGCTATTTGAAAGAAAACTTGCTTGGGGCTATCTTTTATCCTCGCTCCATCAATCAGCCACATAAAGAATAATACAGACACATTTTTGAATGAATCAACTTTCTCTGCAGAGACATGCAAAGTGTTTAAGCATGCAATCATCAATTTCAAGAGCTGTAATCAAAAATCAGCTGTCAGAATAACACAGTGTGACATCAGACTGACATCAACATTTTCTCCAATAATCTAGTACTTAAAGATGTCAAGATTCTTTCTCCATGTAAGCTTTCTTAAGATAAAACGGCAAATGCCAGTGTTCACCCAGGAATGTTTGCATAAGGCTATCATAGGTTTTGTGCTTTTTAACTTTTTAGCAGCACTGAAGTTATCAATCACACCCCCACAATGGGACAGGCAAGAGACCATCTACACTAACCACACATTCCTGTAATGGAGGGTGGTGGGGGGAGGGGGAGGGGCTTGACTACTGCTGGAGGTGGACACTAATACATGTCTTTTAACATGACATCCGCAGCATGACTAGGAGTTTTATAAAAGATTTACATTTTTGACCATTTGTCTGTAGCAACATGACCCTGAAATCTTAATCTCACCTTGACAGGTATTTAATTTTGTTTAAATGTCATTATTTAGTTTTTACAAAAATTTGAGCCCAGGGAATTCTCAAAACAAAAAAGCAAAGTAAAAATATGAATAGCTTTATGTCTCACAAATAACACATTTTTAGAAACACAAAACAAGAATAATCACAGCAAACATTTATTGTAAAATCCAAGCTGAGTTTGATTTTATCGTTTGAAACTCTTGAATCTGAATTGGTGGCCTTTTTGGCTGGTCCACATGGAAATGCCATAAATTACGTTTGCTCATGAGCAAACCAGCAAACTCAGGTTCAGAAAATGTGGTTTATGCTCTGAGACTGACCTGTTAGTCATAACTCTTGTGAGCATTTAAGTGTGTGACACACTACTTTGTCTACCTTGAAAAGCATGCATACTTCCAAAAACCACCTGTGTGCACCTCTGTTATTGACTGAGATTAAAACTGTGGGAAGGCAAAAGTGAAAAATGTCAATCGGAATATTGTTAATTTGAGTGTTTCATCCCCCCAGGAGAATTTCTGTACTAAAACCATTTTGAAGCATCACCCCTGACCTTAGCCCTCCCCTGTTTTATGAAGCCCTGGAAAATCATGCTCTCCATGGCGGTCCCCTTTTGGAGCCTCCTACCCAAACTGTCTGGAAAGTAAACAAATGTCTCAGCCCTACATTCAAGTAGACGACCACCATCCTCCCCCCAAGATATCCCAGCAGTGAGTCATATATCCAGCCGTCTTGTATTTGCTAACATTTTCCAGTAGGTGCAAATCATTTCCCCTGACCAAGAAAAACCAATTTCATTTGTGGTTCCTGAGTTAGAAGCACAAACCTCAAAAAAGTCCTCCCCCTATTTTTCCTTTCTACTAGCACTTCATGGGTCTAGAAGTATGGGTACCTTATGTTTTATTGAATTTATTCTACAGTTTTCTCACTTTTAAGTGATTAGATTTTTAATTATCATTGACTTAATCCAAACTAGGTTCATTAACAACACCCTGTAGCTGACTCAACTTTTGTTAGAGATCTATTTAAGGCCCACATGTTTTAACGCAGTGGTAATTTGTTCTGGAGTTAGTCATCACTGAAACGTAGCTGAAGGGCAAAAGTACTGTAATGGAGGGAATACCCTAGCAAGATGGTCAAGACTGATACAGCTTTGGGTTAGGCAGACATATCATACTTAAATAAAGATATTATTTTACTTTAATCTATCAGAGGCTATAGGCCTATGTGTAATATATCTCTTCTCACATTTATGAACTTCAAAACATTAACATTATGTGGAAGATTCAAGATTCATCTGACAGTCCTTAAATGGGTTCATCCGAAAAATGAACATCTGCTAAAAATGTACTCACCCTCAGGCCATCCAAGATGTAGATGAGTTTGTTACTTCATCAGAACAGATTTGGAGAAAATTAGCATTGCATCACTTGCTCAACAATGGATCCTCTGCAGTGAATGGGCGTCGTCCAAACAGCTGATAAAAAATAACCCAAAAGTGAAAAGCTGCGTGTTTGTAAGAAAAAATAAAACTTAACTGAGGCGTAAAAGTGATTTAGGGTGTGCTGAATTTGGAGCACTATTGGTCTAAATCACTTATCCACTAACTTTTATATCAGCCAAAAAAAGTGTATTTTTTGGGTGACTCTATGAAAATAGACTCCTTTCATATCAAGTGTGTAATTAATTTGCTACTGTTCCTTGAAAAAATTTACATTCATTCATGTTTTTCTTTATTTTCAAGAGAGTTAGTGTTTATATATACAGTTGCTGTATTTTCTAGAAATGCTAGAAATTAAACCTCTGGTTCAAAGGAATAAATTATATTGATTCTTGACAAGAAACTGAAGAATTTTGACATTAAAGACCACTCTCTGTATGTGGAAACTTTCTCACATGCCATGCAGAAAGTTCATGCATGGAAAATACAGACAACCATATAACAGGAACTTCCTCAACTACATGTGGTGACAACATGTTTCTGGAAACAAACTGTCCCAGGAGACCTGGCAAACTGCAAATCATAGGATCAAAGTTATCAATTATTTAATAATCAGTTAATTAGAAATGAGAGCAAGGTCATGAAATTTGCATTCTCAAAAAAAAAAAAAAAAATTGCCTATTCAAAAATTGTATGTACTTAATTTGTACAAATCTACAAATACCTTTTTTTATTTTTTTGGTCTATAAAAACATGTTTGGTAAACATTTGTACCTTGAAGGATGCTTTGTGTTTCCGTTGCTTATTTGTGCTTTGATTGGATGCAGACCTATCTAGTGAAGATGATTTTAGCAGGAAAACATGGCTCAAGGTTTAACATCGTAAGGATCATCACAGCTTTGCCTGGGGATCTCCACCATGTGCAAAAATAGTTAGTGCTGGCTAGCAGAACATAGTATGTGGGAAGTTTAAGCAGGAAGAAGTCTTTGTTCAACTTACATTTCAGTTGCAGAGATCCTCTGACAATAGTACATTCCCCCTGCTAGGGTAAAAACGATTGGTTTGTTCAGTCCTTAAATGTGAGCAATTTATGTCAGAAAGTATAAATAAACAAACAATAATTTATTTATATAACATATGACAAAATTATACAAAGTGTGCTTTTTCTTTGAATTATTTATCTTAATTTGTTTCTGTCTTTTGTGCACAAATTCTAACATGAGAAAATTGTTCAAAAGGACAGGGTTAAAAATGCAAAGACAATGGAGATTTTGCGAAGCATTCATTTTTGAGTTGTGGTGCAGCAGTCTAAGAAGACAACTTCATTTTACACTGGAGAATAAGCACTGGCTGGTAAATTTGTTTATAGCTGTATTTGGCAGCTGTTTCCTTGGAGATCTAAACCGTACTAATTATTTCCATTCTCTGTGAGCCGTTGCAGTGGGTCAAAAGCTACCTTGATTAAAGTTGATCAAACAGCACCACCAGCATGTCTCTGCAAGGTTATTTTATTTTACGTGCATTTACATTTTTAACACATTTAACATACTGTACAAAAGTGCACTAAAACTGATTTATAAGGTACTGCTACAGATCCGAAATACAAGTCAAGACAATGAGCAGACTATATATAGATGTGTGGGGGATTTTTAAAAAGCAATTCATGTGAGGTCACTGTGAGGTTAGGTGAATTTTGAAGAGGCTTGTTTTTAAGCTTTGAATAATCATACTGTCACTAGAACAATAATAACAATAAAAAGCTATAAAAGCTATAAACACACACACACATGCACACACATATATATGTATTTGTGTCTGTGTGCGTGCGTGCCAATAGAGATGATAATCAGCTTCTGACACAAATTGCTCTAACAGACAAGATTTCAGTTTATTCCACATTTCAAAAGCATGAAAAAAAAAAAAAAAAAAACTTTAGCTTTCTTAACTCATGGTTCCTGTTTCAAAAAATGTGTCTCTGTAATAGAATCACAACTCATTTTTCATAAAATAGGATCTTGGAAGGATATTTCCAAACAGTCAAGGTAATGTAATATTTTCCTGATATCTATGCTTTTCGTTCTCCATTAAACTGTGTTCAGAGTAAATTTTGTGGAAAACTTTAATTGCAAAGATGATAGTGCACATTAAATTAGTTTTGTCTCTGGAGTACAGAAACAAACATTTGTGTATTCTATTTTAAAACAAAAAAGCTAGAAAGCTGATTTTTATTCTTCTTCTATCATTACTTTGAACTACCGTGTCAAAGCCTTGAATTTTCTCTCAAAGAACAAAGTACCAATATCACATTCAGTTTTTCTATGTTCTATCTATTTACTTGGGGAAAGTGAACACAAAAACAAGCCAGTACAAGTCAGTATCTGGCCATTCTCCAAACGAGACATTCCTTTGAATAAATCAGTCATTGTATTTGAGTGGGTGGTGCAATAAAGAGTTCAACATTTGTCACCATTTTCAATGCCTTTCACTAAAGCATGTATAACTAAAGCATGTATCTCCTGCTAAGAAATGAGAGATTAATCTGCAGTTTTTAATAGATATTAAATACATTTGATTTTTCACTTCTTCACTATTTCGCATTTCAATAGAAATATAGTTTAAATGTTTGAAAACACTAACTTTGGTCACCCAGCACTGCCCCTGTTTGCATCAAGCATTGGGATTGTAAGAATTTCATAATCTGTTGCCAAAAGTACTTATCATATTGCATATAACTATATTGAATTCAGTTTTCAAAAGCAGTTTGCTTGTGTTAATTTTTTGTGTATACTACGATTCAAATTCTTTGGGTTTCTTATTGAAAAGTTTCTAATTCTCACCAAACCTGCATGTATTTGACCAAAAATACTGTAAACACAATATATGAAATATCATTACAAAGTAAAATAACTGTTTTCTATTTTAATATATTTTAAAATGTAATGTATTCTTGAGTTGGCAGCTATATTTTCAGCAGTCATTACTCCAGCCTGCAGTGTCACATGATTCTTCAGAAATCATTCTAATATAGTGAGTTGGTGCTCAACAAGTATTTATTACTGTTATAAAATATATCAGCATTCTTTGATGAATAGAAAGTTCAAAAAACATTTTAAAGATTTTTTTTACTTTTTTTTTTCATTTTTGAGTGCATCATTGCTAAATAAAAAGTTTTTAATAAAAAAAACAAAAAACAAAAAACAAAAAAAAAAAAAACATGCTGATCCCAAATATTTGAACAGTAGTATATATATTTGTGATGACTTGTTGACACTGTGTTGAAAGAAATCACAGACCACACAGAAAACAACCACACTTTCTGTACATTTTACAGACACACATCCCAAAGCAGCAGACTTCTGGCATGTTTGACTATACTAAGCAGATTTCTTCCATGCTAGTGGATCCAAAGCAGCCAGACATGAGCACAAGCAAGCAAGGAAAGCACTACAACTCACTGCAATGTCTGCCCCTACAGCTTTTATCTTCCTCTGCGCTACATTCTCTTATGACCCAATACTTGGCAGCCTATTGTAACAGTGTGAAGGCCTCCCATTCCTGTTTTTGGTGTGAGAGTACTGCTTCTTGCAAGCGATGTTATAGTGGTTTGGAAAGGCTTTTGGCCACTCCATTGGGATGGGCTACATGAAGAGAGCTGCCACCCCCTCCTCACCTCTGCTCCTCCGTGCCGTACAAGCATTGGAGATGGAGAGTAAATCAAGTGCCTGAAGAACATGGCTCACAGCTGTTTCCTCCCCTTTCCCTCAGAAGTTCTTAAAAGACTGAAGAGGATTCAAACACAACATTAGTCAAGCATTATTTTGAATACCTTAAGTCCTCTGGTTCACCTTATGCGAGATATTCTCATATTTAGAGAATCAGAGCTGGTTTTACTCCCGGAAGTTGGAAAATATTTCCAGTACACATGAACAGCATTTGTTTTACATCTAGAAAACCTTTCAAGTTGTATTTTCATTACATACCACTTGACATTTAGAATAATCTTCCTCATGAAGATGCTAGTTAACTAGAAGCTTAGATTGGCAATGAATTTAAATTAGTCATAACATGACTAATTCAAATACAACTTCAACTGCGTCCCAGAACTGAAATGTATTTCAGCAAATTACTATCTGCTTTTCTGTCAACTTGAAATAGTTTTTTTTTTTTTTAGTAAATAGCACATCGTAAATAGCGCTAGCATATCCATCTTTATGCATCATCCATATATACCAGTTATATCTAAATATTTTATATTTGGATATAGTGGGGACTTGCTATCATGATAGCTGTAAGTAATTTCAGCTGTTTTGCTAAATTCCTCTAGAATTAGACCACCCTGCCCCAATCTCACACGCCCTTCACTAAACGCCTGCCTTCCAAAGACATGCCAGCCAACCTGACGTCAGTAAATCTAGACCAGTAAAAAGCAGGGTGAATTTTCTGATTGGCTAAAATGCACAGGCTGCTTACTTGACCTCTATTGTAGTCTAGAGTTGTCACAGCTACAGGTGTGATTCCTCAGGGCATCTAAATCAGTGGTATCTTTCAGGTAGTAGAGACAATTTAAAACACATTCAGAATATTCAAGTAGATGAATTACAATATATAAAGGATGACTACAGAAAATGTCAATTGTGGAACAGAGCAGTAAATATATTAATTCATACTTTAACTTACATTTATTATAGCTCTTCACATTGTGAGGCAATTTAATCAAATACCCCCAGATAACCTTAAGTAGTATAAATCATACTAAAATGACAGTTTTCTTCTACTTTATAGCACTATATACAATTTTATTGAATTTTAAATCAAATAAAAAACTTTTTTTTTTTTTTTAATAATTACAGAACAGAGCAAAACCTTACACTATGCAGACAAATAAAGCATTCAGCCAAAACACATGCAAGATCTGGATCATCTTTTACATAAATGTTTGTGTTGAGGGAATTCATAGTAACACCCATGTGAGGAGCATGTGAAATATGCTTAATAAAATGTGAAACTGGACAAGTCAGTGGAACTGTAGAAGATTTCTGACCAGCAAAGGGAACGTTTAGCTGGTCCTATTGTCTAGTATTTACCACTGAGACAATGAAGAACAGGCAAAAATGAATTTAAACTCCTTCAGAACAGCAGAAAATGAGTTGCTTTTTTACTGAATTTATCTTTCACCATTGTCCTTCCTTCTTGTTTTCCTACTAGGGGTTTAAATCTGTCATCTGCAACCTAAGACAAATGGAATATAAACTCTTTTCTTGTTCCCTTGTAAAAAAGGAGCCTATGAGCAACAGCAGTAAAGTCAGTGCAGTTAAGACTGTCATAAAGCCAGTTTACTGTCCTTCTTAGCAGCTACACCAAGCAAAACAGACTTTATCAGTGAATGATAACCAAACACAAAGAATTACTGTTACAATATACAATATTAGCAAAGAACAAACTATCTTTAAAGAATAGTAATGAAGAACATGCAGTGTAATTCAACAGAGCCCGAGTGGATGCTTATGAGAGAGCACTGACAAAAGGGGGAGGAAAATTAGGGTTGGCAGCATTCTTCTTTCTTAAGGCTGTTAAAAAAGAGGCAGAGAGTGGGGCTGGGTCTGATTGCTGCTCTGAGCAGTCTGTCTTCATGGTGTAGCGATAACCTGGACTCTTTTTTCCCTTCTCTTCCCGGTTACTTTGCACACAAGAACAGCTCATGTCTTTGATATGGGCATGATGATCTTTCAGCCTTATAGGACTGTCCTGTTTCTGGCTTTATCTGTGGCTTTTTTACAATATGTGAAATGCCAAAACGAAGATGGTAAGTTGCTGTTTATTCGTGAAGCTAATTGTGCTGATGCTAAAGCTGATGCTTTTGATTTTGGTGTAAAGATTTGTCCTATTATTATTGTTGTTATTTTTTAGCAAAGAGGTTTACTTAGGTTTACTAAAGATGACTTAAAAGGCTTGAAAATAAAGCTGCTTAAATGTAAAATTAATAATTGAAAAATTGGTGCTTAATTGGTCTTTTATTTGAAAGGATGTTGCAAGCATCTGTATGAGAACTGGTTGTACTTTTGACCAGCAAGTATCTCTAATTATGCCATAAGTTTGAGATTTGACCGTACTTTTGACCAGCAAGTTTTACTAATTATGCCATGTGGTCACCATACTGTAACATGATTAAAAGTGATGTCACTTGGAGGTTTGTGACATACAAGAATGTTCAAAAAGGGCACAGTTTACTCTTAACTCTTCAACATGCACCATTAGATTCATTGTCTACCCACATCAGTATCCTCCTCTCACATCTGTTGAATCGATTTCAACTCTAGCACTGCGCTCACATGTCTCTAAAGGAACACATCTTGCATCTTAATGCAGAACAGATGTGTGAGGATATTATGAGGGAGGCACTGACTCTGAACATGTAGGGAAAGGGAAAAAAACACCCAGCCGAGAAAACACCTGAGTGCTATTACCTCAGTCATGCTCCGGTTTAGATCATTTCAAACATGTGACGTCAATTTTTCCCTAAATGATGTCACCAGATAAAACAATCTTGATCTTGAATGTTTAGCAGATTTTGATATATGCGTATATGAACAACATGTTTTATGTGAGCTTCTTGGATTCAAAGCCTATTGTTGAGGTTTTACAGACAGTGCGCCACCTTGTGGTAAATGACCATTACAACTGGGAAAAAAACAATTGTAATATCTTCCTTCATAATAGAGCAAAATATAATATTTCTCTATTGTAAAGAGAGATTTCTTTCTTTTTTACACACCAGTCTGTGAACTTTTGAGCTAAGAAGTAATAATGTTCTTTAGATGAAAATGACTTTATAACTTTATTCTCTTTTGGTAGGATTTATTTTAAACTAAGTATTTTGGGAGGCATTATCACATTACCATTAAATTGCCTGCTAAACTGCATGTTCGCATTTGAATAGGCCCTATAAACAAGTCATAACTTATCTCATTAATATGATAATCAATACATTGAAAGTATAACTAATACATGTTTTGCAGAAAAAAAAATATCTGAAGTCTGACTGTGTACTATTTCTCACTTGAAGAAAATGGTAGATGTTAAATTGGTTTGGTTTCAAGCTAGTTGAAGTCAATAACTGAAAGCAGCTGCTTCTTTCTAAATAGTTTAGTTACAATGGTAATATTTATGCAACGTTAAGAGAAGAAAATTACTCTAGAAAAACAAAACAACAAAAAAAAAAGTTAAATGTGCTTTTGGGCAAATGTGGTTAGGTTGGTAGTATTTAATACATAATGCATAAAAGCTGCAATTTCTCTCACCCTGTCCTTTCACACAAACATATGCCAGCAAGCATAAAGTCCAAGTGAATTTGTTCTGTTCTTCATCTGCTCCATGTGACCCATCTTTTCATCAGAGCGTTATCACATGGAACAATTTAAATACCCTTAATCTTTTGGATAATGTGTAATTTTACTTAAACTTGGTTAAACAAATCACAGTAACGTGAGAAACACTGTAATTTCTTTCTGGCCCAAACGGAATATCATATTTCTAGCATTATGCTGTTAGTTGTATTTTTTATTATAAGGTTGTGTAGCCTCTGTACTATTGTACTCTATTTTTAAAAAGGAATTAGTGGTATTTTTTGTTTAAAAACTGTTTCCAGTCGTTGTTGCCACATAAATTATATTACAACAAATAGGGTGTTTTCACTTTACAGCTAAATATCCAAATATGTGCATTCAACCAAGTCCACAGCTTATGTGCAGATGGAAAACATGTGCTGCATTTTTGAGCTATGACTTGATTACATGCCTCTTTGGTCCTGAAAGAGGGAGGGAAAGAGAGAGCAAGAAAGGGGGACAAGGAGAGAGAGAGAGAGAATCCTATTCTTTCTTTGACACCAACCTTTAATTCACCAACCTTTACTGTACAATCCAAAGCATCTTTGATCACTGGACGTCTCTATGGAATAAACAATTTAGAGGATGGATTTTTAATGATGAGTGCGCTCTCGAGCCTGCTCCATGGGAACTACTTATAAAGTAAATTATGGCAGTCAGCAAATGCAAGCCCGGGGGATGACTTCCAGATGTTAAACTGGTTGCTTTGGCAGTATTTGTAAAATGTTAAAACAAATGCTGGCTAAAACGTGGTTGTGGAGAAAGTCATGTAGCTGATGTAAAGAACACTGTGTCTTCGAACAGCAAAGGCTGCAGGACAACTGGTGGTTGGAAAATGAGAGCAAATGCATAGTAGACATTTTACCATTCTATAGCTCAACAAAGTTCTATTGGAAATTTTGTTTGTCATGTGCAAACTAAAAAAACTCCCACCAAAAGCAAGCCTTCACTCTCATGTACAACAGATGTAGTGAAAAACATTCAAATATTCTTTTGGCAGTCTTACAGGATCAGGAAGCAAGGAGGATGAGACATATGCCAAACATGACTGTGTGGGGATTGCAGAGGTTGGCAGTGGAGAAAATGACGAGAACTCCCCTTGAGATGGTTTATAAGCTTTATAAGTTTACACAGCTGTTCAAATTGGTCTGGAGATCATCTGGATTTGGCCTATATAAAATTTTTAGTCCTATCTGTTTGTCTGTTATTGCTACACTGGTCCCCAAAGCCCCAACTTGATGGGTTATAGAAGAAACTTAGTTTTGCATCGATTGACCCATTTAGAGCTGTGTCAATAGGGTTAATGGATTATTCACCCAAAAATGAAAACTGTCATCATTTACTCACACTCTTGTCATTCCATGCCTGTACGACTTTCTTGTTTCTGTGGAACACAAAAGAAGAAATTATTGAATAATTCACAAGTTGTCAATAAATCATTCAGACAGGTTTTGAGAAGAAGAAATTATAAGAATAATTCACAAGTTGTCAATAAATCATTCAGACAGGTTTTGAGAAGAAGAAATTATTGAATAATTCACAAGTTGTCAATAAATCATTCAGACAGGTTTTGAGAAGAGAATCAAAATATCAAAGATTTGTTGAAAAGAGCTCAAAAGGATGATTTATCACAAATTAGACTTGCAACTTCTCTCATAAACACACACACACACACACACACACACAAATCGATCATTTAAATTTCTTTAGAAATAATATTGTCATACTAACTACTTTTATGATGTAGATCTTGTTTTCCTTACTAAAAAAAATTTGGAGTTAGTAATTTTGGAGCTTGAAATTATCACTTCTCATTCACTTTTCTTACTCTGTATGGCCAGAATATTCTTCAAAAATTCACCTTTTGAGTAAATGGGATGAGTAAATAATGACTTTTTTTCTTCTTCAAACTGAACCATATTACATACCCTGTCTTATTTTTATTAGCTCACCTGTCTGGTAAAACCCTGCCAATGGCCAGCCAAAACAAAAATAAGAGACAGATATCTGGAAAAAACTAATCCAATTTCCACCACTGTAGTGCATCTGTGCAATACTAAAAGAGCGACTAAAAATTAACAAACCTTGATTTCTTGACTGGTTAACTATAACATACATGCATACCATTGACAAGCTTCACATGTACTGCTTCAAATATAACAGTATCATAATGGTGTTGTTAATACTGTTACTTAATAAATTTGTATATAAAGTCCTCTGTGGCTGGCCAGCCTGAAAATATATCATGAGCAATTTTGGATTTCATGAAGAAAATGTGGTTTTCTGGTCTATTAGAGCTCTTTTGTGTCCAGCAACCACGAAGGATAGAAACTGTTCTCAAGAAACCAAACCCTGTAAGGAGAATGCAATGACAAGTAGACTTCAATATAACAACAAGATGAAATGATACAGGTTTTGGATTCAGTCCATAAGATCAATGCAAAGTAGAACAAAGTATTCAGTATAAATATTCCACATTACTTTTTACTTTTGCCAGTGACTAATAGAACACAGCCCTATAATTATAACTACAGTGTGCTGAAAATGAAACAGATGTCACAAAGGATAGAAAAGGGATTGAGGGCTAAGCAGAGATGTCCGTTTTCAATTCAAATATTTGTGGGTTATGAGAGTTTTTTCTGAATAGTTTTTTGTTTGAGGTCCCTAACGAATCCACATTTACTAATATACTTATTGCAGTATTTGATATTCAGCTTCAGTTATTGTGTAAAACTGCATCTTGATACAACTGATCCCACTCTAGAGAAAATGAGAACTCTCAACATGAGAACACACTGTGCTTTTCAGCACAAGCAACTATCCTGCACTTCACACACTCAAATCTAGGACGTCTGAGTCAGCCCCGTTTATATGGAAACATCTGCACAGTTTATTGAGGCATGGACGCAGTAAGATTAGATTATAATAGCGTTTGAGAAAGACACTGGGATTCTGAGATACCATGTGGCAGTCACATTTCAGTTTATAAATGCCAGAGAACTATTAGAAAATTACATACTCTTTATTTGTTTGGAATATCCATTGGTTACTAAATGAAAATCAAGGACTGATGTACCAAATTACTGTTCTGGAGTTTGGTACAGTACTTGTTCTATTACTTGCTAAGCCATTTGTATATCCAGCGTATGCTAAATTATTATAAATATTAGGCCATTTACTCCCTCATCTGTAAATTCAAGATATGTCTGAATACTGCCGAAACATTTCAAATATCAACTAAAGAAGAAAATGTGATGAACAAAACTCCACTCTGGCAAGAGCTTTAAAAAAAAACACATTCATGAGAGAGACATTTTTCCACCTTGTAAGTCAGTTCATTTTCATATCTTCACAGCAGGAAGTCTCTCACACTGGCATTTCCTCTGGAGAGAACGCTGAGTAATGTCTAGGTCTGAGCAATGATATCATTCCTTGCTGTCTCATAATGGTTAGAGCAAATCTACCTCTCCTTATTGACTTACATTTTAGTAAGACTGTAAGAGGCTGTTATTGTTATAAAAAATATAGTGGACCCTAATTAAGAATTAAAGGTGACATATCATGAAAATCTAGCTTTTTCCATGTTTAAGTGCTATAATCGGGTCCCCGGTGCATCTACCAACCCAGAAAACGTGAAAGAGGACCAACCAGTAATTTTTTTTTTCTTTGCAAGCTTGCGAAAAAATGAGCCACTCAGATTTTGCTCCCCCTGTGACATAGAAAGGGGGATATTATTACCATAATATTACCGGATTTATTGATTTATTTACTGTATATTATGCTGCTGCCACACAGATCTAATATAAACATGTGACTTCTTTCCCAGACGTTTAACTCCACAGACATAACCGATTGTTTTTGTAACTCATATGTGTTTTCAACATAAACTTGTGTGTATTTGACAGTTTAAGCGCAATAAGACATGAAAGAGAGTTTAGTACTCACATGCCATGTGATAGCCATTTTCTGTGCGCGTGCTTTAGATGTGTGCACTCAGAAAACCCTATATCAGAATTTTAAACTAATATGGTTTAAACACATGATTTCAACTGATATACATGATAACCAAAACCAAACAGATGTTTTTTGGTAGAATTTCTGAGGTATGAGCTGTAAAGACATAGCCCTATTCTGGAAATGGGGTCAGGGAGCAGCAGCTCATTTGCATTTAAAGAGACATGCACAAAAACAGCATGTTTCTGCTTCCACTCAAAATATGCATTTTCAAAATTATGTAATCTAATGATCTGTGACATATTTTGAGCTGAAACTTCACAGACACATTCTGGGGACACCTGACATATTATATATTGTAAAAAGAGGCATAATAGGTCTTCTTTAAGTATAATTTACGAGTCAAAAATTACAGTAAATTACCAGTCATATGATTAGGAGCTCAGAAATTACCCTGATGATAATTACTTAGATTCAGACCAGTGTTCTCACAAAACACTGCAGTCAAACCAGCTGCTGATGACTAATCAGACATATTCAGAACCTCTAAGGAGAAGAACCGTATAAACCTGGAACTCAGCCAAATCATGAAAAAGAGATACCGTATTGACTCTCTCATCTATTTCTCATCTAATCAACGATGAGTCTATTGTTTGCTATTTGATCATTTGAGTTTGGGAAGATTCATTTTGTCTCTCTGTTTGTTTTCTTTAATTTATGAAACCAGACAAGTAAAATTTATTTTCATAATGTAGTATGTTATAGAACACTAGTCAGGAACTGTGTATCTCTATTATTTGTTTGATATTAATGTACATGCTGGATGAGTTTGCAATACATTATAAAGTACATATGTTAAAGCTCTATAATACACAACCATCCAGTCAGTAAGATTTATCACCTTTGGAAGAACTGACCTTTAAACTGACCTTTCAACCATTCTAAATGTCATGCTTTATGAAGATATAAGGCTCTATAAACTTAAAAGGTTTTCTCAGAACAAGACGGATGCTTTCTAGGCGAGCAGACTGAAATCTTGCTTTCATAAGAGTAAGATAATGTCCATTACAACAGATTTAAAGTATCTAAAACAGATGTTTATTCATCATATCTGAAGAAAGTGATTTTTTGGTTCTCGATTTTATACCCAAAAAGAAACTTTAAAACAGTCCTATTGAACAATGTGTTCCAGTCTATTTACAGTTGCTTCTAATGACAAAAGTTGAAGCTGATGGTTGAGGGTGTAAGTTAATGAAAGATAGAAAAAGAGAAAAAGGCAAGAGGATGATCTGAAATGTATCACAGTGTGGAGTAACATGAAGTAAATGTTTATATAAATCCTCTTTACTGATGCCTCAAGGGTCTCCATCCAAAACAGTGTAATATAAGCTAGAATCGTGACAGACCAGCTATGGAAGCTCTGCAAGCTCTCACAACATCCAAACAAAGCAAAGAGGAGGAAACATGCTACAAAGAGAAACATAACGGAGGGATGTTTCCAATCCTTGGAAAGAGTGAGCTGGGTTGTTCCTGACAGGATGCAGATTAAAAAAAAAAAAAAAAAAAAAGTTAAAATCTGCAGCCTGGAATGAGATATATATATATATATATATATATATATATATATATATATATATATATATATATATATATATATATATATATATATATATATATATATATATATATATATATATATACAGGTGCATCTCAATAAATTAGAATGGTGTGGAAAAGTTCATTTATTTCAGTAATTCAACTCAAATTGTGAAACTTGTGTATTAAATAAATTCAGTGCACACAGACTGAAGTAGTTTAAGTCTTTGGTTCTTTTAATTGTGATGATTCTGATTCACATTTAACAAAAACCCACCAATTCACCAATTCCAATTCACCAATTCCATCTCAACAAATTAGATTATGGTGACATGCCAGTCAGCTAATCAACTCAAAACATCTACAAAGGTTTCCTGAGCCTTCAAAATGGTCTCTCAGTTTGGTTCACTAGGCTACACAATCATGGGGAAGACTGCTGATCTGACAGTTGTCCAGAAGACAATCACTGACACCCTTCACAAGGAGAGTAAGCCACAAACATTGATTGCCAAAGAAGCTGGCTGTTCACAGAGTGCTGTATCCAAACATGTTAACAGAAAGTTGAGTGGAAGGGAAAAGTATGGAAGAAAAAGAGCCACCACACACAGACGTGTCAAGGAATTTGGCTACAGTTGTCGTATTCCTCTTGTTAAGCCACTCCTGAACCACAGACAACGTCAGAGGCGTCTTACCTGGGCTAAGGAGAAGAAGAACTGGACTTTTGCCCAGTGGTCCAAAGTCCTCTTTTCAGATGAGAGCAAGTTTTGTATTTCATTTGGAAACCAAGGTCCTAGAGTCTGGAGGAAGGGTGGAGAAGCTCATAGGCCAAGTTGCTTGAAGTCCAGTGTTAAGTTTCCACAGTCTGTGATGATTTGGGGTGCAATGTCATCTGCTGGTGTTGGTCCATTGTGTTTTTTGAAAACCAAAGTCACTGCACCCGTTTACCAAGAAATTTTGGAGCACTTCATGCTTCCTTCTGCTGACCAGCTTTTTAAAGATGCTGATTTCATTTTCCAGCAGGATTTGGCACCTGCCCACACTGCCAAAAGCACCAAAAGTTGGTTAAATGACCATGGTGTTGGTGTGCTTGACTGGCCAGCAAACTCACCAGACCTGAACCCCATAGAGAATCTATGGGGTATTGTCAAGAGGAAAATGAGAAACAAGAGACCAAAAAATGCAGATGAGCTGAAGGCCACTGTCAAAGAAACCTGGGCTTCCATACCACCTCAGCAGTGCCACAAACTGATCACCTCCATGCCACGCCGAATTGAGGCAGTAATTAAAGCAAAAGGAGCCCCTACCAAGTATTGAGTACATATACAGTAAATGAACATACTTTCCAGAAGGCCAACAATTCACTAAAAATGTTTTTTTTTTTTTTTTATTGGTCTTATGAAGTATTCTAATTTGTTGAGATTGTGAATTGGTGGGTTTTTGTTAAATGTGAGCCAAAATCATCACAATTAAAAGAACCAAAGACTTAAACTACTTCAGTCTGTGTGCAATGAATTTATTTAATTTCACAATTTGAGTTGAATTACTGAAATAAATTAACTTTTCCACGAAATTCTAATTTATTGAGATGCACCTGTATGTTATCTCTTAAGAGTGATGAATCATTAATAGCTTCCATTTACTTTTTATTGCAAATTAAAATTTAATTTACATTTTAGCTCAAGATGTTTCCCTCATGAATATCCAGAAAAGCAGGTCATGGATGAAAGCAATGTCAGGTCATGAGATATTGTCGATCTTAGCCAAGAATATGACTGGTAATGACTTACATGAATTAAACATCTTGCCTGACACTCACACAGAGAAGCGTTTACCCTTCAATGTCTGAACGTTTATTACGTTTGTATAAAAGTGCAGTAGTTCAAGTTATGTAAATATTAAAAAGCAAGCTAAAGAACGTGTGAATGGGGGGAAAAAAAACATGCACATAAAAAAAGCATTAAGCATGCCTTTGAAGTTCTTGTTTAAATTCTACACACCCACTAACAGCTTATATAGACATAGATGTGGTAGCTGTGCCTTATTACACTTACATATATCTGAATGCCTGAATGCAAACACAGAACTGTTACTAAAGATGGCTTTTTCTTTTTTTTCTTTTAGCTAAATAACAAAATACGCCATGAAGAGTTTATGACATCTTTCATTAATTTCTTCTTTGCAAGATTTGTACTTACCACAGGCCCCCATATGCTAAAAACACAAGCTTTCTTTCTAGCCAAGTGTACTATACACAATGAATTTAATGATATCTCAGACATATGGTGAAATGTGCACATTGAAGATGCCGATGGAAACATATCTTTTTGTAGTTAATATAGGAAAACTTTTTTAAAGATTGTTTTCAATAGCTTTTAGCATTATAAATGTAGTTACCAACAATACATCTAATTTGAAATGGTGTTAATCAAGCCTAATCAAGCATCCAACTATAGATTAAACAGGTTAAATATTTAAATATTAATATAATAAGTTTATAGGAACTGGTGGTAAGACATTTAGAGTAGTGTGATGTGGCAATGAAATTATTCAATCTCAAAAAAAAAAAAAAAAAAAAAAATACTTTCTGGGCCAAGTTTCTCACCACACATCATCGAAAGCAGAAAAAAGGGACATATCCAAACCAGAAGAAACATGTTTCCTTGTACAAACTAAGTTGTTCTCACTAGACCAAAATCAGTGTGACTCTTCATTTGAAGATCCTCATTTGTGTCTCAGCAAAGGGTAGCCGCAAAGACATCGAGGAGAGTCAAGGCTTGAATAATCATAGGTTTCACAGTCACTTTGAGGTCTATCTGTCTGGAGTGACATTCTGAATTACAATGTGGACATCCCATTTTCACACAGATTCTTCTTCAAAAAGAGGGAGTTGTGTGTGAACTGCGGAGAACTCTATCAGTTAATTACAAGAGAGGTCAGAGGTCTGTGAGACACATGATTTATTTGTGTCCTTGGCTTTTAAAAAGCAAGACTGAAGCCCCTTTTTAAAGTTCCCCTGGAGTTTGAATGCAACTTATCTTGTTTAACTGTAAAACCAGATGCTTCATTTATGGATTTTTTCCCCCCTATATAGTGTGATTCCTGGACATCAGCATTCAGAAATAAAGTTCTCAAAATCAGGATTTAATCAAATGAGCATTTCACATTGTTTGGTGTTCAGATGAAAATCTTATATTTATTGAATTACAGACTACGCTCTAACACAAAAACACATATACTTGGTGCTGGAAAGGCAAACTCAGATGAGTCACTGTTTCCATAAGGTCATTTTCTAACCCATACAGCCTTGTTCCAACAACAAAGTCCCTGAACACAGCAAGTTATGAGTATTTCCACCAAAGGAAAATACATGTGAAAATACATGAAAATACGCAATTAATCTCCCACAATGCAGCATTTTAGTGGAGATGTAAATTGTAAAGAAGAAGCTGCCCATTGTTATCCTAGACCAGTGCTTCCCAAACCTGTCCTGGAGGACCCCCTGCCCTGCACATTTTGTATGTCTCCCTAATCAGACACACCCAATTTAGTTCTTGCAGTCTCTACTAACGAGCTGATGAGTGGAATCAGGTGTGTTAGATAAGGGAGACATACAAAAGGTGCAGGGCAGGGGGGCCTCTAGGACAGGTTTGGGAAGCACTGTCCTAGACCCTTCCTACAGAAGTCTGAGCATTTGGGAGGGAACCATAGACTTTAGCTGACATGGAGTAATGCTGAGCATGTTCAGTGCGGTCAGGTCAGGCCAGACTGGAAGACTGGTGGAAAATGTACATCAGAAGTCCACAAAGGACCATGCTTTTGCTATCATCATCACTAGGGGATTTTAACCGTTGCTGTAGAAAGCGCAGAGTCTGCAATGAATTAGCAAACTGAGGGAAAGAGTGAGTTTTCTCTTCACCTTTAATGGTAAGGTTTTCATGGGTGGCTTGTGAACGATAGTTCCCCTCCCATAAATTTATAATGGCTCATACACATTCTCTATTATTCACAGGGGAGCAGACAGTTCCAGTTGTATTGTCTAAAAATTCTGACCACTGACCCATTTTTATTACCCTACATGTGAATTCTATCTGGATTACATCTGTTTTTACGTGTGTTGTAGTTTCATTAGTTTTCTGTAAACTGCACAAAATACCATAGTCTGTGAGAAATGTGTTTTATTTTTTTTTTTTTAATTGCTAGCATATGCTACTGTAACTATTCACACAAATAGCATGAATGTGAGTATAACAATGCTTTTATGCTACGCATCTATAAATAAAATGTGCATGTTGACATGCATTTCAGATAAAAATTGGCCAGCTTGGGGGGGGAAAAAAAAAAAAAAAAGCCAAAGCATGAAAGTTTGCATCATGCAACATTTAAACTGGAACACAACTGCAAAACCAATTCCCCTCCCACATTCAGCGCACTCAGTAGCTAATTATTCCGATTCAGCTCCACTCTGGATTTTCTTGCTTCTCGTTTGTTCATCACTCGCTAATAAGCGAAACCCTGTTTGGAACAATCCTAAAGAGAAAACATTTGTGACCCTGGAACACAAACCCAGTCATAAGGGTCTTTTTTTTTAAATTGAGATTTGTACATCATTTGAAAGCTGAATAAATAAGCTTGTTAGGATAGGACAATATTGGGCCAAGATACAACTATTTGAAAATCTGAGTGCAAAAAAAAATTGAGAAAATTGCCTTTGTTGTCCAAATGAAGTCTTTAGCTATGCATATTACTAATCAAAAATTTAAGTTTTGATATTTATGGTAGGAAATTTACAAAATATCTTCATGGAACATGATCTTTACTTAATATCCTTATAATTTTTGGCATAAAAATAATTTTGACCCATACAATGTATTACTGGCTATTGCTACAAATATACCCGTGTGACTTAAGACTGGTTTTGTGGTCCAGGGTCACATTTGTCCAACTTTCAGAAATCCTGTTCCTTGCCTGTGCAAAAAATAAATAATAAAGAGTGAAATGTAGGCTACTAAATATCAGCAATCCTACAAAACTGGTGAAGAGCTGCATATAAACTAGCGTGTTTGCTGGTGTGTTTTCTGAGGTCATCAGCAGCCATGTGTGCAGGAAAAGATCTATCTTTTCTTTGGCATACTTCTCTGACATTCCCTTGGGTCAAAAAGCTATCAACAATTTCCAGTCAACACCCTCCAAATGCATCCGTTTCATTAATTTATGCTACATTTATTCATTAGCTTGAACACTCAGAATTTAATGGTTGTATCTGCCCGTTAGCTATAAGGTGAAGCCACATTTGATCTGCATCCCAGAATCAATACGTGATGAAAATTCCTTATGAGCAAAAAAAGTTAAGAGGGGCCAAAGTTTAGATCTTTACCGTCTTTGTTGCTAGTGCTGCTAAGTGTAAAACTTTCTCAAATAGAGGGGTACAAAAACATCTTCAGGGTGAAGATTTCAGGTGAGCACTGAAGGCAGCCGGATGAAGCTCAAGGGTGCCACCTGGTGTACTGGTACTACAGCAGCAAACAGTTGAACATGAACATTTGAATGTTTGCCACAGCTGTTCATTATTCTGCAAAGTTCTTGAACATCATAGCTTGAAAATGTTATTAGGAAATAGTTTATTTTAAATAGTTTTTCTTTATTTTAAAGATGGACTGAATAGCACACTGCAGTAGAGGTCTGTTGGAAACAATGTGTATGAATCAGACTTCCTGGCGAGCATTAGCTCATGTCTTCCCACCAGAGCCTTTCCAAAAGGCAAGGGATCACCTTTTCCAGTAATTCTCAGCTACTTTCTCAGGGTGTACCAGTGCTTTTACACATCTGTCTGGCCTTCTGGACTAGTTGCAAGGCATGACACACATAATCGTATGATTCCATGAGTGTCTTTTCCATTTTTAAAAGTACATTTCCATTTTGAAAAGTAAGATTTAAAAATGTGTATCAATTAAAGAACGAAAAATATGAAGAATAAATACAAAAGTCTAAGTCTTAATGTGCATATCTAAATTTGGAAGCATAGGGCTGGAAATAGACCAATGGAATAACAGAAGAGAGGGGGGAAAACATTAAAAGGGATAGGTCACCAAAAACCCCTTAAGTTTTGTTCTTCTATTTAACATTAAAGAAGATATTTTGAAGAATGTGGGTAATCAAATAGTTGCCGGCCCCTATTAACTTCTGTGGTATGGTAAAAATGTACTGTATTTTGTTGATTTGTTTAGAAAACTACTTATAATAATACATGCTAAAACTAATTAAATTCATTGTTTACACATGTTTATGAGAAGCACAAAAAGTACATTTTGCATGCAATGGTCTAATCACGACCAACAACACAAACACACACACACACACACACACACACACACACACAGTACAACTATATATGACAGATTTTTATTAACAAGGAGTTGTTATTAAAAAATGTGTGTGTGTACACAATATTTATATAGCATTTACCTTTTTTTGCCCATAGAGGATGAGTTGAGCTGTACAGAGAACGGACAGGTGTACACAAACAGAGACATCTGGAAACCTGAACCATGCAGGATCTGTGTTTGTGACAGCGGGACCATCTTGTGCGATGAGGTGCAATGTGATGAAGTGTCTAACTGTGCAAAGGTAGTAATCCCAGAAGGAGAGTGCTGTCCTGTTTGCCAGAGCGACACAACACACAGCAATGGCAATGGCAGACCAGGTGAGGATGAGCACCACAAAAACCTTCAAAACAAATTAATATTTATTTAACAACTTCATGCAAATCTGTAGTGTTTTGACATTTTAGAATGGATAAACAGCAAATACTTTGTCTATTTCTTTTTTCTTCTCAGCGGACAGAATTGCCAAGGTAAGCTATAAGGTTACACTCAGTGCTGCCAATATTTAGTTACTTAATAAAAAAAAAAATAAAAAAAATTGTCAGCCCAGTGACTTCTTTGAGTTTTACTCTTCTTGATTTCAGGGTCAGAAAGGAGAACCTGGAGATGTCCCAACTGTATGTTTGAATGAACATTTATCTTACATTTAAAGATGAGGATGGATATATATCAATGTACAGTTTGAAAATAATACAAAAATTCCATCTTGATTTTAGGTAATTGGAATAAGAGGTCGGCCTGGACCAATGGTGAGATTTCTTTCATTTACTCTTTTAGGATACTGATCAATATAAACAAATAGATTAATCAAATGGATCCAGTTATACAACTGAACATATGATAAAATAAGTGATTCAATGGTTTCATGCAGTGCTTTGTGCAGTTTATAATTTTTATCACCTATACAGCATCTAGCAGATTCTGATGTCTGTACACTAGATGGGGACAGAGCACAGCTCAGTATATTTGCTTAAAGATAGCTTGGTCTTTATTTGAACTTTTCATGTAACCTTGCTAGTAAAATATTTTGAAACTTTCTCAGACTAATGCAATATTGCTAATGCTATCAAGACTGTTTTTATTTACCTTAATTATGTTTTATCTAATTTTATGCGTATTATACAGGGGCCTCCAGGAGCTCCGGGGTACAGAGGAGACAGCGGACCCAAAGGTCGACCTGTAAGAAACAGCAAATTAATTTCCAAATGTGATTAAAGATGCGAAATATTGTGTAATGTTATATTGTTTTAGCCTGATTTTGATGTCTCTTGTAGGGTCTCAGGGGTCCCCCAGGATATGACGGAGAGCCCGGTGTTCCAGGACAGCCAGGAGAGCCAGGGCCCCCAGGACATACCCCAGGAGTGAGTTTATAGTTTATAGCTTTGTTAATCATCACAGGCCAGTTGAAAGTAGGACTACAAGACAGAATATAAAAAAACAGAGGGTTGAGAGTTACAATATAGAGATTATTTCAATTAATAAAGACTCATGTCCTCTCTTACTTAGGGTGAGTTGTCTTCACATATGGCTGGAGGATTTGCTGACAAAACAGGAGCCCAGCATGCCATGATGCCTGGAGTTCGGGTAAGAGGAGATTCTGTCATTTCAACAAAACTATATATCATATAAGCCACAGACACACTTATGAGGAACATTACAAGAAATGTATCATACTCACATCACTGCAAAGCTGTGTTAAAAGAATAAACTGGAGTAGTACAGAATGAGGCAGTTGCATCATTTGATTTGGAAAAAAGTGCTGTTTTATAAGCCCTCTGTGATTATTCCAGTAACAAAGCTATTTTTCAATAGGGGGAGGCAGGAGCAAGGGGACCGCCCGGGCCAAATGGAGCACCAGTAAGTTTTTATTTGATAAGAAATATTTGTTACACATCAGGTAAAAAAGAATATGGCTTCCAGTAGTAGCATGTTTTTCAATTTCCTTTAGGGGGCGCCAGGACCACAAGGACCTCCTGGTGATGTAGGAGATCCAGGGTCAATGGTGAGGGAACATGACTAATTGTCTACTGTCTCTGAAGACTTCATAACTTACTGGGGGAAGTCTGCCCCACATTCTTTATTTCAAAGCAAACATCAGCCAGGGTAAACTCAAAAAGTGCTTGCTGTTTGCATATCGCAGGCAATTTTCATGGCTCATTTATTAAAGGGAACCACAACTTTGGTTATTCACATTCTCAAAGAAAAGTAATTGTTGCAGTGGTTTTATACATGTATTTAGCATTCTTTCCCCACCATTCACTGGTCAAATTTGTCTGGTTATCAAATACAACTTGAAACTGTAACCTTTAGGGAAACTGGTAGATTTTACAATTAGCTTTCATTTGTCAACTAAAGTAGTTAACATGAAATAACAATGAACAACCCTTCTGCAGCATTTATTAATCTTAGTTAATGTTAATCTCAACATATACTAATATATATTTTTTTAACATTAGTTAATCCACTGTGAACTAACATTGTTAATGTTATTTAATGCATTAATGTTAACAAATTAGACTTTATTGTAAAGTGTTACAGAAAACATTCCTTTTGATCACAAAACCAAATGATTTTTGCAACGTTTTGCAAATTATTTGATTAGAGCTTGCACATTATGAGGCACAGAATGTGGTGGGATCTGTTCTTAGTAAATTCTTTTTAACTCAAGTGACTTATTAGACAAGTGTTATAGTTTAAGAATTAAATATACAACAATACCAAGGCTGCGCGCCAGTTATAAGGTAATAAAACTGACTAATAGCTGAATCACCCCTTTCTAATAAATTCCATGATCATACTACTTAAGTCACAAAAACGATTCTGGTAGTAGTGGATTGTTTTGTTACTAAATGAGCATTCCATGTGTACAATGTATCATTGTTTTTATGTTTAATTATCTTTTAATAATTACTCTTCTGCATTGCATAGGGTGGTGCTGGCCAGAGAGGACCAGAGGGTCCTCCGGGGAAGCCTGGTGAAGATGTGAGTACTCTATGCTGTCATCATGGACATCCTCACAACAATGTGGAAAAATTAAATAGGATCTGAAATTGAATTCTTTTGCTGTTATAGGGAGAATCGGGGACTTCAGGAAATGCAGGAGAAATGGGATTTCCTGGATCTCCTGTAATAATTGGCATTCTTTATTCACAAATTTTATCATTGGATGGTGTTGCTTGCATTTAGATTTATGTTTGAATAACTGTTGTGCTCAGGGAGCAAGAGGATTTCCAGGGACACCAGGGCCACCAGGCTTAAAGGGCCACAGAGTGAGTAAATTCTTAATTTAAGATGTACATGCATACAGTGATGACCAAAAGAGTTTTTTTTGTTTTTTTTGTTTTTTTAAAGACAGTATGACTGAGAAATATTTAAGATTCCGCGGTTCACTTATCAAATAAGCTAATTTGTGACAATGACCATGTGAACTCATTTTGCATTAAATTACAATAATACAAAGTAGAAGCATTGTCAGTAGTCTTAGATTTATGAACCTCACTGTTTTATATGCTCTCTCAATGTTACATTCCTCTTTTGTCAAGTGTGAGAATTTCATTCTCTTGGTCTGGGGATCTTTTCAAGCTGCTGTTATCCTCTTATTGAGTGCACGTCAATTTTCAAAGCAGCATTGTTTTGGAATTACTTACAGATCATCCACCAGGCCACCTGTCTTGAATATATCACAATACATCACATGAAATACCTGTAAGTCAGAGAAAAAGCCAAGGCAGACTTCACACAAAAAATATGAAAGAACAAAATATTCAATTGTCATGTTTGACAATAAGTAATTGCAGCATATTTTGCACAAACACCAACCAGCTATTCAGCACAAAGTTCCCTTGGTTGAAAATACAATTTACATGAATACTAGAATAGAATGTACTATGTACAAAGAATGATTTTCAAGTTACCCGTGCAAAATTATGTTCTTATAGATACTTTTAAGTTTCTAGATGGAGTCTAACAAAATAATAATCCTGTTATGTCCTTTCATAATTCAGGGTCACCAAGGTCTAGCTGGCCTTAAAGGAGAACGTGGAGCTGTGGGATCAAAGGTTCAACTTTTGCAAATTTGCTTCATTATTAAGTAGCCACTTAATATAAACACCAATCGTTAATATTGACAAAGCTTTAAAAGAGCAGAGCTTAGGACTTCATATTTGTCTGTTTGTATATACACACACAAATATTACATATGACTGTATTAACCATGTCATGTATCTAAGTATATTTTCATCATATATTATTCATTATTTTAGGGTGAATCTGGTGGACCTGGTGCAATGGGTGCCCCTGGTCCTATGGTAAGACCACATCCCAATACATTGCAAACGCCAATTAAAGTAGTACTACTGATGTGAATCCAGTAAATAAAAACAGATGTTCGTCATTCTTACACTGCCACAAATGATTCTAACCTTATTTCCAATGAAATTAAATTGGCCTGTTGTTAAATGCAGGGTCCCAGAGGAATGCCAGGAGAAAGAGGACGCCCAGGCCCGGGTGGCACAACGGTGAGTGCAAAAATATGTGATAGCATTGTTCTGATAACTTTCATAAGAGATTTTGAGTATGATGAGATTTATTTATTTATGACTGTTATTTATGTTTTTCTTTTGTATTTCAGGGTATGCGTGGTGCTCAAGGAAATGTTGGAAAACCAGGTCCAATGGTAAGACATTTTAATGAACCAAAGGATAATATATGACATACCAAAGCAACTACAAACCTCATAATGCCAATCTCTAATGGTTTAATTGTTTTAAGGGTCCCTTGGGAATTAGTGGTGCCCCAGGGTATCCTGGAGCCCCAGGCATGAAGGTGGGTAATGATAACAAGAATTTATACATACGTTTTATATAATTTTTTGCTATATAGTTATTAATCCAATATCATAATAGCTCAGCTGAACTTTAACACTACCTTAAATCACTGTTACATCCAATAATAAAAAGGAATATAATTGCTTTACAGGGTCAACCAGGACCTACAGGTGTGAGGGGTCCAGAGGGACCACAGGGACAAAGAGGAGAGACAGGACATCAGGGCAGACCTGGACCACTAGGACAACAAGTACGTTTGTGATTGTCATTTTGTACATTAGAACATGATCGCAAATCCTAAGTCAATTATGTATTAATCTGTGAAGCAAACTGAGCATGATTCTGAATTTTTCAGGGGCCTATGGGCACTGACGGTGGTCCAGGTTCCAAAGGCCCAGTGGTATGTTAAAGAAAAAATAATTACTTAATACATTATTTTTTTATAAATTTTGCAGTTTTTATTATGCAGATATTGGCAACTAACACAATATCATTTTCTCCAGGGAGCTCCTGGTCCTCAGGGTCCTGTTGGTCTGCTGGGCCCAAATGGCCCACCAGGACCTCAGGGAAGCACTGGACAGCCTGGGATCAAAGGTCAAGTGGTAAGGCATACTTCGCTCATGTTGTGGCATATGCATTTATGGACTGAAGATTTGTTGTGTTAGAATATTTGTACTATTTGTGCCCTAAAATGTCTTTTGTCTTTTGTGTTGTGTTGTGTTTAGGGAGATGTAGGTGTTCCTGGATTTAAAGGAGAGGCTGGACCTAAAGGAGAACCTGTAAGTTTTGATTGAATAATACTGTTAACCTATATATCTTTTTTTTTCTCACAGGTGAAGTGTGCAATTTCTGTACCACATCGTCAGACATAATTACAAAAATAGTAACTGTTTTCTAACAGGTAAAAAATTAGGAGAAGACAAAGAACACACAAATTACCTTTAAGTATAATGTATTTCTATGTTATAGGGTCCACCAGGAGCACAGGGAGTAATTGGACCTCAGGGAGAAGAGGGAAAACGCGGGCCCAGAGGAGATTCAGGTTCTGTTGGCCCACACGGACCTGTTGGTGAGAGAGTGAGTCTAGTTTTTTTGTATTGCCTTTACAAAAGCAGACTGGCAGGAATGTAATTATGAAACCAACTCAATTTTCATGGGGTTTTTATTGTCTAATATAGGGGGCACCTGGAAACCGAGGCTTCCCTGGTCAAGATGGCTTACCGGGTCCAAAGGTAATAAAAGAGTTCAGTTAAATCCAAAGTATTAACAAGTTGAATATAATTAGCTGAATACTGAATGAATACTTTTGTTCATAATTATCTAAGGGTGCACAAGGTGACCGTGGAATTACAGGAACTCCTGGTCCTAAAGGCTCAACTGGAGATCCAGGGAGAACAGGGGAACCAGGTCTACCAGGTGCAAGGGTAAGTGAAATTTTTCATGTGTTGTGTCTTTATCATAGAAAAGTCAGAGCACAATGCACCAACTCCTTCAAATACATCACTAATTAATTTTTTGCATCCTCTTTTTCTCAGGGTTTGACAGGGACACCTGGAGTTCAGGGTGCTGAAGGAAAGCCAGGACCACTGGTACATTTATCTGACCTTTTCCATTCATGACTGGAATAAAATATCTACATTTTTAACAGAAAATAAAGAAATGTTACTATTCACCTTCTACAGGGTGCTCCAGGTGAGGACGGGCGCCCAGGGCCTGCAGGGTCACCAGGAACAAAAGGCCCTCCTGGAACTATGGGATCAATAGGTCCAAAGGGTTTTAGTGTAAGTGGAATTTTTATTCATTTATTCAGTTATTCTCTATAAGTACATGACTTATCATTTGAACAATAATTTAGGGGGATCCAGGAAAGCCAGGTGAGCAGGGATCTGCAGGAGTTCCTGGGCAAAGGGTGAGTACCAGCAGTTAAGCGTATTAACTTCTTTTGACACCACAACACCTGAGTGTAACTGCTTAGCAATATGGCAAAAAAATAAAATAAAAATTTTTGAACATCCGAGCAACCACATTGTGATGCACTGATCGCAACATTTCAGCATCGCTGCACTGTTTTTATGTTCAAGCTCAATTAACATTTTCTTCAGAGAATATCAGTCTTGTTCTAAATGAAAATGAAGCATACCTTTCAACTTTGACTTTCTCGTAGGGCCCACCAGGCAAAGATGGAGAAGTAGGCCCAGCTGGTCCACCAGGTCCACATGTAAGTGTGCTATTTTGTCTCTGTATTACACAACCATCCGCTTTTGCTATTATGTTGTATAGCTATTACACTTACAATTAGACAATTGCAATTAGAGCATAATCTATGACTTTCTTGATTTTTAGGGTGCTGCAGGTGAGAGAGGCGAACAGGGACCTCCTGGAATGCATGGCTTCCAGGTGCTTGATTTATGACTATTTAATCATTCAAAATTATTATTTTTTTTTTTTGTTATATGGCTCTTTAATAAGATCAATCTTCTTACCTGTTTCTCAGGGTTTGCCAGGGCCAGCAGGTGCTCCTGGAGAGGCAGGAAAACCTGGTGATCAGGTACAGTTAGTTCACTTCAACATACAGTGCATCACTAATTCCTGGAAAAAAATGGATAAAAAAGAAGGGACAAATGGTAGAAAACAATCCTAATCAGACATTTGTCTCTCTCAAGGGTATTCATGGTGAAGGCGGCCCGACAGGCCAAACGGGACCAAGGGTGAGTTGTAGTTTTACCTTAAAACGCTTCTGTAAACACACACTGTTGAGGTCAAGACATGTTCTTACTGGTCAGTTCTTTCATTTAACAGGGTGAACGTGGAATTCCAGGAGAAAGAGGAGAACTGGGATCTCATGGTTTGTCTGGAGCCAAAGGTATCCCAGGAGCACCTGGTCCTGATGGTCCAAAGGTAAAACGTAGTATCTATTATTAGTACTTAGACACAGGAATAAAGCTTTATCTGTGTCAAGTATTTCAGAATAGTACAGCCCACAGATTTCAAGTATTTGTTTTAACAATCTAAGAGATGAGTCAGAATCATTTTCTGTGGTAATCTGCAACATCCCAGATTGTTGACGGATCATATTGTACTTATTGTATTGATCTTATTATATTGGTAGATTGAGCACAGAATACACTAGAATATACTCACACTGCATCAATTTCACTATACAGCTACTTCATAACCCTGACATATGTAGTTAAGATTTGATCTGTTTTTAAATGCTTTTAAAATGTCAATTTATCATTCTATTGAATTATTTGTAGGGTAGCCCTGGGCCTCCTGGTACGGTAGGTGATCTAGGCCCTCCCGGTCTGCAGGGAATGCCAGGTGAAAGAGGAATCTCTGGCCCACCTGGTCCAAAAGGAGAGAGAGTGAGTAGCAATGCAATTAGATTTACAGTGTGCACATTGATATTTGTATATTTGTAGTTCTTTATTTAACCTTTTCCCACATTTAGGGAGCTATTGGTGAGAAAGGGTCAGAAGGCACTCCAGGAAGTGACGGTGCAAGGGTAATTATTATTTTTTTTAAACATCTTAACTAAGTGGTTATCAACTGGTGGATAGTGCCAATGGCAAAAATGATAATGAAAGAAATAATATAAAAATAAAATAAATTAGCTATGATATTTATCTATTCAGACTATTCATGTTCCTGTTTTGATTTGAACTTAGATTTGAAAAAAAAAAAAAAAAACTTTTTAAACTGACAAGAGTTGAGAGAAAGCAAGACTTGTTCAAGCAGGCCCAGTCATAGATGCACACACAAAATTCTCTGTAGATGATGCTTAATATGCATGAAAGAATAATCTCACACTGCCTTTTTGTCTTTCACATGTAGGGTTTGACAGGCCCAATTGGCCCAGCAGGACCCGCTGGTCCAAGTGGTGAAAAGGTACACACACATAATATCATATTATTATCTATATTATAATGTAATATTGTTTTCTTTTACCACATGACTCTAACATAGTGTTTTAACAGGGAGAACCAGGCCCTAAGGGACCACCTGGACCTCCAGGATCAAGAGCAATGCCAGTGAGTTGATATGTGTCATTCAAATACAAAAGGCAACAATGTTTCAAATTAGCTGAAAGTTTTGATTCAATAACAAATATTTGTGCTAAAACCAAGGGATCCCGTGGTGAACCTGGACCAATAGGTGCTGTAGGCTTTGTTGGACCGGCTGTAAGTATAAATTTTGAAATCTGACAGAAAACTCTGGTTTTGATATTGTTTGATATTGTATGCATTAAATATGCAAAAATGCAAAGTTTTTGTCAGATCATTGAGTAAATCGCTTCTGAATCTGGTACACTTTCAAAACCTCAGGGTATCGATGGTCAGCCTGGTGTGAAAGGACCACCAGGGGAGCCTGGACAAAAGGGTGATGCTGGATCTCCTGGCCCTCAAGGGTTGGCTGGTCCTCCAGGGCCACAGGTGATAAAACATTTGCATAAAAATGGTGCTGTGAAGATGCTAGTGAATTAATAATCCCCTTCTTAATATGTGTGACTACAGGGCAATATTGGTGTAGCTGGGCCAAAGGGTGGTAGAGGAACACAGGGGGCACCTGTAAGTATAGATGTGATAGCAAATATTGTATATTGCAGTTTGAATGGCTAGTTAGTTAACATACCTCAATGTTTAGGGCCCAACAGGTTTCCCTGGATCTCCTGGAAGAGTTGGCCCACCTGGTCCAACGGTACGTTGCATGGACTACAGAGGTTCACAAAACAGAAATTATGAAAATTCAAAACATTTTTTTAAACCTGTAGGAATTTATTTTCTTAGGGTCCTATTGGTGAGGCAGGTCCAATTGGTCTTCCTGGGAAAGAGGGTCATCCTGGTCTTAGAGGAGACCATGGACCCCCAGGGCGCCAGGGAGAGAGAGGTCCCCCTGGGCCTTCTGGAAGCCCTGGAGACAAAGGAGATTCTGGAGAAGATGGACCACCAGTAAGTGCACCAGATGATTCTCAGGTGAAATACTAAGTGTAAGAACAGAATCTTAACGGTTATTTCCATTAGGGACCTGATGGTCCACCAGGTCCTGCTGGAACCACGGGGCAAAGAGGAATTGTAGGCCTTCCTGGTCAAAGAGGAGAACGTGGAATGCCAGGACTCCCTGGGCCAGCTGTTAGTATCCATTACAAAACATTCAGAATTATTAAAATAAATACATTTTGTTGTTACATGCTGACGTATTAAAATAGTCTAAGACCTCCACTAATTTGCTTCCTCATGATTGTCTCATGTAGGGTCCTCCAGGAAAACAGGGTACATCAGGAGCCTCAGGAGATAAAGGACCTCCTGGCCCAGTTGGGATGCCTGGCGCTAATGGACCTCGGGGGGATCCTGGACCTGATGTAAAATATATATAATATAATAATTGTTACAGAATTAAATTTGTACTAACTAGAGTTACTTGGCACAATAAATAAATGTATAATTTTTGGTTTTGATTATCAGGGACCTGCTGGATCTGATGGTCCACCAGGAAAGGAAGGTGTCATAGGAGCCCAGGTGAGACAGCAAAAACATTAAATGACCCATGTACAAATCATAAATTCAAGACGTTTGTGCCAATCTTACAAAGCTGCTTCATTTTTAAAGGGTGATCGAGGAGATCCAGGCCCAGAGGGTGTGACTGGATCTACAGGACCACCTGGTTCCCCCGGTCCGGTCGGTGCAACTGGAGGAATTGGAAAGAGAGGAGATCCTGTAAGCCTCATATTTTCTTATAATTTAATATATACTAGAATGCCATCTCTAAAGCATTTTGGCTCACCTTTTCTTCACACTATCTTGGTAGGGTTCAAAAGGACCCTCTGGTCCTCCAGGTCCTGCTGGAAAACGAGGACTCATAGTAAGAATCCTATGACATAACACAATATGGCATTATTAGAATGGCTCCAATTACCTTAAAGTTCCAATAAAAAAAACAAAACAAAAACAACAACTATACAACTGCTCCATTTCCAACTATCTATTTAAGGGACCACAAGGACCAAGAGGAGATAAGGGAGATGTGGGTGACCATGGAGAGAGAGGACAGAAGGGTCATAGAGGATTTGCAGGCTTACAAGGTCTTCCTGGACCACCTGTAAGTTATAACAAAGATCCTCTCTAGATTCAAAGTAAGGTTATTCCAAAGCCTACATAATTCACTTGAGTTGCATAATTCATTAAATATAGAATATCAAGCAATATATTACTAGTGAAGCATTTTTCCATCATAGCATTTTACTTTCACTTAATTTTTAGGGCACAACTGGAGAACAGGGAGCTCCAGGCATCTTTGGTCCAAGTGGACAAAGGGTATGCATTTAACTTGTTTAATGTGAATGATTTACAACTAGACAAATGGTGATTGACATGAAATAAATAATTTATCTCACAGGGACCTCCTGGGCCCACTGGGCCTCCAGGAAAGGAAGGGTACATTGGACAGCCTGGACCTATGGGTCCTCCTGGTTCAAGAGGAGTTAGTGGTGATATTGGACCAGAGGCAAGTAAAACTTTCCTGCCACTTCACATAGCATTAAAACTTAAGACGCCCACTTATTTTTGTGTCATCATGATTAGGGACCTCCAGGAGAACCTGGCCCACCTGGCCCTCCCGGATCTCCTGGACCTCCCACTGCAGCTATGGAAGATCTGTTTGGTGGGCCTCAAGATTATGATGCTGGTCCTCCTCCCCCAGAGTTCAGTGAGGATGAGGCTCTTCCCAAGAGTAACTCAACAAGCGTGTTCCAGGCTGATCCTGGAGTTCAGGCAACTTTGAAAGCTCTGAGCAGCCAGATTGATAGCATGCGTAGCCCTGATGGTAGTAGAAAACATCCTGCCAGAACTTGTGAGGACTTGAAACAATGCTACCCTCAAAAAAAGAGTGGTAAGTTAACTTTAGAGTATTCCACAAGCAGATAAATCATTATAACCAACTGTACTAAGTAGGCCACTGACTTGCTTATATCAGTATCCTACATATATCAACTCAGGCTCATTGGAAAACGTGCCTGTGGCGACATTTATGAAAAAATATTACGTTAATATCTTGCACATTTTGTCACGCTTTTAAAGTGAAATGTCCAGTGAGTGGCACTAAAAACACTTTCAGTTTTATCCAAATCAAATGAACGGAGACTTCTGAAATTAAATCTCTGTGGAGTGGTGCTAAAGGGTTAATGAAATAACCAATAGTGTCAGCGAAAGCAAATGTGAGATAAAGATACATTTGCTGAAACAACCATTTGAATGTGCTTCTACAAGTGTTTGAGGTCTTTATAGTGACTCATGTTTCACAGGACTCGCTCTTGAGTACTCTGCATTGCAAGTGCAATGTACCAGGTGAGCTACCAAGCAAGTTTACTAGATCAGAAAAGCCATACATATGAAGCTTATTATTTGATTCAAACATCAAAATGTATTAGTTAGCAAATCATGCACTATGGTAAAAGAATTTTGAGGTCATAATAACAGTATTGTACAAGAAACAATGTGAAAATGTCTTTATTAATCAATAATCTACAACTGCAATCAGACTTTTTGTGAACAGGAATAAAAGTTAATTTACTAGTCATTTCAACTGGAAACTACTAGGTACTTTTTTGGAGTTTTGCAAAAATCTAGGTAGAGACACATCTTTTCAGCAAGCTTAGGTTGAAATATACAGTCAGATATATTGAATTACATTTATACACATATAATATGGGAGAGAAAGAGATGAGACACAAATACTAAACTGTACTATAAAAAACTGTACTAAACAGTGCTACAGTTTTTACAGTACGTTTACAGTCTTACTATTCTAACATTGTCATTGTGGCTTTGTACCTTTGTAGCTGCTATTTTAACAAGAAACAAAGCAATTTTCCATAATTACCAGAACATTAACAGTTGAAACCAAACAAACTTAAATGTTTCATCCCTACATCGTAGGTGAATACTGGGTGGATCCAAACCAGGGCAGTGCAGAGGATGCCATTAAAGTTCATTGCAATATGGACACTGGAGAGACATGCATCTCTGCAATACCCGCCAGCATCCCCAAGAAGTCATGGTGGAGTTCCCCAGGAACTAAACCTGTGTGGTTTGGAGCCAATATGAATGGAGGAACATATGTAAGCACGTTAAGCCACTCTTATGAAAATGATTTTAATTATGTAAATTGTGTGAGCTTAATTACTGCAGTACTACAAAATAACTTAGTATGGCATTGAGTAATAGACAGATCTATCATATAAAACTGTATGTGCCTATTATTTATCTCTTTTTATGTCTTTATGAAGTTCACTTATGGGAATAAAGACCAGCCGGCCAACACTGTCACAGTTCAGATGACTTTCATCCGTCTGCTCTCCAAAGAGGCATCACAAACCATCACTTACCACTGCAAGAACACTGTGGGCTACAAGGATGAATCAACTGGAAACCTCAAGAAAGCAGTCATCCTCAAAGCTTCAAATGATCTAGAGCTCAAAGCTGAGGGAAATAACCGCTTTAGATACACTGTCCTTGAGGACAGCTGCTCAGTAAGTACCCTGCAGAACATAATTTATATAAAGGCACAATCCTTTTTTCAAAACCTAGTGATCTGTCTTGCTCTCTCCTGCCTACATTTTATAAGACAGCCTAACTCTGAATGGAACCTTGTGAGGATAGGATTTGGAACACTCTGCATGTGCATCAACACAAATAGCACTAGTGTATTTTAGCATGTTGCTAAGCTAACAAAACACTACTACGGATAAAAATATGCCGTACATACTTCTGTGATTTAATAAATTATATTTATTATCAATGCATTAGTGGTATCTCAGAGTTATGTGGCTTACCTTGTGGAACAATCTATATATTGGGAGTGCACAATTGATGCAGTCTATGTAGACAGCTTTAGAGTTTTAGAACAGAGCCAAATGGGGGGAATATTAGTTACATTTAACAAACATACACATACAGTTTCAGCAGTCCATAAGATATTACAAGTGCCCCATACAAACCTAAATGAATGTCTTTCTCTTCACAGCAAGCAAATGGTAAGTGGGGTAAGTCGGTGTTTGAATACAGGACCCAGAAAACAGCAAGACTACCTATTGTGGATATTGCACCTGTGGACATTGGAGGTTCAGATCAGGAATTTGGCATTGATATTGGGCCTGTGTGCTTCTTGTGAATCAAGGAGTAGCGATGCATTGAAGAGATTCCTGAGACTCTTAAAGTGACTGTTGACATGATCAGCCTTGTACATACAGAGCATTGGACTTTTCTGGCCCTGTAGCGAGATATTTATTGTGCCTTCCAAGCGTTTCAAGAAAACAACCGCTCCATAAGGTTTTACAGATAGTTTCCCTTGAAATTAGAAATTCAATTTAACTGAATTTTTATACTACAAGACTATTCATCAACTGCTGTTTTAAACTGAGATGGCCATTGCAAATAACACAGTAATGATGCTGCACTGTACCAACACTAGCTGCAATTAAAATAATTTTGACTTGCCTGTTTTCATTACAGTATGTTTTTATTGTTTTTTTTTTTTTTGTATTATTATTTTTACACAAAAATGGTGCTATAGAGGAAGTTTGCATTCAGTTGAGTGTATTTTGACTCCTAAAACTGTACTCTTGTACATTCATCTTGTAATTACTTTCAAACCGAACTTACAATTAAAGATGAAAATGGTGATTCATTAGTGCAAGCTACCTCGTTTCTATGAACCGGCAAAAACTGACCACAGACTTGCTGTACATGAATTCTGTACAACTGGCTGTATTTGTCTTATCAAAAGGTACAATGCAGGGTAAGGAAATGCAAATAAAATTAAATGCATCTCTCTAATTGCTAAAAGGTGCATTATTACTTCTCTTTCCCAAATTGAAAACAAAGGACACCTATCACAAGTGCAATGCAAGAGATTTTTTAGCCCATTAATTTTATATTTTAAATGCTTTTGTAAACGTAAAAGGCACAATGTAGTAAAATGCTGGTGCAGTTAAATTAGACGCAGTATTGATGATTTTTACAATGTCATGTTTTCTAAAGCATGCAGGTATATCTATCATTCTTGCACTTTTTCTTCTTTTATTATTATTTTATTCAATTTTAGAACTTTTAAAGCCATTTGGTATGGATTTGAAGCTAATCTCATGTATTTACTTTGCAAATTAAACATATGCTCAGTACCAGCTATCATTTTATTGAATCAATCAAAACAGTATTTCTTCCTCTTTTTTCTTGACTTTTAAAGATGCTCGTTTCTTTCCTCATATTTTAAGCATGAAAATATATTTGTAATTAATAAAAATGTAAGATATTGCTTTGCTTCATTATATCCTCTGTAAGTTGCTAGTGATTTATGGACTTGTGTCAAAACCTGCCAGTGTTTTTTTTTTTTTTTTTTTTTTTTGGAATGAACATTTTTGCTTTGAGTAAATAGTAAGAAATGAGATAATACTAGTTTAACATATTTTTGATATTATTTTAACAAGTATTATTAAAATATTGTCCTTTCCTTTATGTTAAAAATATTTGACTAAAATAATTGTCAAATATGACCAGAACTGTAAATGCCTACAGCGAGGACTGCTTGTTATATTGCTTGTTATATTAGCAGTATTTAAATATGGGTATTTACTGAACAGGAAGTGTTTGAATGTTATATTATTATGCCTTGTATACATGTTCCTCAGACAGGCTTTCTACAAGTTTCTACTACAATTGCACTGATTGAAATATCACACATCTTGGTGCAGCACTACTATGAATGGAAAAACACTTTTGTTGAACATACAAAGGATGGGAAAGAGCAGCTTACCAGAGCAGCGGTGTGAGAAGAATGAAGTAACACACTCCAAGATGTGGTGCTCTTCAGAAATACACACTTATGAACAGTACACAGATGAATACATGATTGAGCCAAATTACATTCTGAACCATCATCATGAATTATAACGTGAAAAACTAACATTTTAAGCTTTTATACTAATTTTAAGAGTAAATTTTAAACATTTTAAATTAATGGTACTCAAGTACATAATGATCATTTTACTGTAATATTACCATTTCTTTACATTGTATTTACGTCATCTGCAACTTGAAATAAATTACTTAAACACTACAGCATGTGGGTGAAGATTTGTTGAGCCAAAAAAAATAAATTAATTAATAAAAAATGTATACAAGGTCTCTTATTTAATGCAGGTAAAGGTCTAAAAAAGACCTGTTACAAAACATGACTTACACAGAGAATATGTACCGTTTCCTTTTAATGACTACAACAGCAAAGGCTAAAATAATGTTTACAAACTGAATTAACAATAATACATGAACAGAGCTCTTTCAAAGTGCTTCCTTGTGCAAGAGTATACTAAAATATATAATATAAAATTAAACTGCAATACAAGTACATGTTAATGTGGAAATAGTCCAGTCCTGCAATTTATGGCATTGCTGTTCAGTTAAAAAATACTGTATTTTAATGGACCCTTTGCTATTAACAAAAACAATATCATAATTTTACATGATCTGATACAAAAGGAATGTGATTACGATGCATGGTAATGCATTAAGTATTAAAAATAAAGTTAAAAAAAATAACGCCAAGGGAACTCTCCATATTGACAACGTTGTATGTGTTTATGAATTGTAATATGTCACACAGATTAAAAACAGCAGCTTGTGTGTGTAACACAAGCTCAAAGAATTTGCGTTTGATAATAGCAATGCAAATGTTGACACAGACTGTGCAATTGGACATACTTTCTATATCCTTCATTACCTGTACAAGCAAGGGGTGTTAAAACTACATTACTAGTTTTTTTTTTAGTTCTTACAAAAATAGTGATCTACTGCTTCTGATTTCTCAATATACTTTTTGTAAACCAAATTCAAAATGCAAATACATAAAAACGTAAGGTAAGACGTTGACATCTTGACTGTAAACCCGAGTTTGGCACTTTAATACAAATGGTTTAACATGAAAGTGACAAAACTTTCTTCTTGGCATCAGCAGCGACCTTCTAGTGGATCAAGGGAAAAGACAGTGCCCTCTACTGTTAGTCCCATTTTGAACCCCTCCTGGAGAGGGAAAAAAATAAAATACAAACACTATTAGAATTAACCCTTTGAACTGTGAAATACATGCAAATTTATTTAAAATATACAACCACATACTACATTTATACAAATATGTTTAATAATTAAAACGTTTTTTGTTTTTGTTTTTAAGCAGGGCATGAGGAAGAAGCAAATGACACAGCTTCAAGTCTGAGTGTAAATTATTTATCGTCTACAGGGATAGTACACCTAAAAATTAAAATTTTATCAGCATTTACTCACTCTCATGTTGTCTCATGGAACACAAATGGAGACATTTAGCAGAATGTTGACACTGCTTTTGTTTTTTGTTTTTTGGCGCCATACAATGAAAGTGAATGTTGACCAGGAGCCAAATTACCAAAAAATATGATAAAAGATTTGTGCATAATATTCCAAGTTTTATGAGATAACAGACTGAAATTGAACCCATTCTTCAATGGAAATCATCTGCCATAGCTCTCAAATCTCATTTAGGTGATTTGAATATATGCATATTTACATATCAATAACAACTGAGTCAACTCTTTGGTTTGTACCTCAAATGAAACTGCTGTATGGCTTTAAAAGTCTATGCACACATTTTATGGAAACCATTCACCATTTATTTTCAATGTATCTATAAGAGAAGTGTAAACATGAAGAAAAGGCAAAATGAGAGAGAGAATTTTCATTTTTGGATGAATTATCCCTATAAAACAGTTCAGCATGCCAAATTAGACCTATGCATATATGTCATCTGAAAAAAAATCAAATTGTCTTAAAATACAAACCATCTTTGCCGCTGCAACCAGAAAGAGAGCAAAAAGATGGAAAATTGAGGTTGTTAGTTGAGCAAAACTGGCAAATGATATAAATGTTTCATGTAGCTGCTCTGTATGCAAGATTTAAGTCTATTTTAATCGGGTTCAAAGCATACTTAAAAAGCAAACTTAGCAGTTCTCTTGAAAGTTTTCCATCTACAAACAGAATAGCACTCCCAAGACAAATCCAAAATGAACATAAAACCAAATATAATCATCATATTATTCCCTTCTGCACTGAGAGAGTCTTCACAGCTGCAGCAGTGCCTACCATCAGCTCCATTAGCTGCTCATTTACACCAGTCCATTTGCTAATAATTCACAGACATGCAGTCACCTGCATCTCATCCAGCTTGGACTGGATGTCGGGAGGAAAGTCAGCTGCCCCGCAGGTAAAAGGGTCAAATGGCTCTGCACCAAACAGGTCTCTCCCTGAAGAAGAAAAGGACAGTCTTTTTTTCTCTTCATTTTACAGGCCACTGAAGCTAACATCCATAATATATGAGCTTATGCAACCTGATCTTTTGGCCAAATGAGCCACCATTTCTTTTGGTAAAGAAAAGGGGAAAAAAGACAACTTACTAATCTCTGTAGGCCTTGCAGGCGGTGGAGGGGCCGAGCCATTACTTGCTGGTAATGGAACCAATGGGGTCATTGGAGAAAATGGTACCATGTCAAACATGTCAGTGGGCGTCTTCGAGGACATGCTGTTTCCCTGCAAATGTGAACAACATGTAAAATACATGAGGAATCTGTAGGATAACTGATTTGAAAACCATTTTCATCTGTTAAAATGTAAGAATAAAGTGCATATTAGAGTATATATACTACATTATACTGCATATTGTTTATAACTATAAAAATGTCAACGTTTTTTAACAAATGTTTTTTGTTAAAATTTTGTTGTATGCTTTATATAAATAAATAAACAAATAGATAAATAAATATTGACCATATCCACATTCCAAGTGTTTTGTGCATGTTTCATTGTGTGCAAATTAAAAACTTGACCCATTCACATTCTTAGGTGCTTTTGTGTATGCATTACTCAAATAAATAAATCAATAACTACATTTGTATTTCTTAATCAGTAAGTCATACAATTTTAAATAAAAACATAAAAAAACAAATATACCAGCATTATAAAATAAATAAAAACTGACCCTATTTACATTCCCAGTGTTTCATTGTGTGCATTATATATAATAAAGAATGAACACAATGAAATGAATGAATGAATATTGACCCTTTCACATTCTCAGTGTTTTCACTGTGTGCATTATTCCATTATATAAATCAATAAATACATCTGTATTTCCTAATCAGTGAGTCATAACAATATTTGTAATAAAAACATAAATAAATAAATAATAATAATAATAATAATAATAATAATAATAATAATAATATTATATATATATATATATATATATATATATATATATATATATATATATATATATATATATCTTCCTTAAAACTGAAAATTAAAAATAAAACAATCTGAGGGCAGTTTACTTCACTCATTCAACCCTCTTACTTTCTCAAAATTTTCATGATCCAATCAATTTCCAAATGATAAAAAAGCCCCATCTTTTCCCCTTACTAAATAGCACAATTTCAATTGGAAATATTTCAAATTATAGAAGCAAATTCGACTGTAGTCAAAATTCAAAACCACTTAATGCTGGTTCACACTGCCCCAAATAAATACCAACAGGGTAAACACACCGATCCAACAGAACCCAGCAACCTCTGGAATCTAGCTGTAGGCGTTTGTTGGGGCCGTGTGAACTAGCCTTTAAAACCTGAGGGTAAAACTTAACAAAACAACTGAAACCAACAACCAAGACCACAAAGATAGAAAGACAGAAAAGTAAACAGAAAAGTGCTTAACAGGAGGGCGAGGAACGCTGGCTCCACTGGGAGGCTTTGACAAAGCTGGTTTAGCAGGTGGAGGAGTCAGAAGACCAGCAGAAAGGTTAGAGTCAGGTGAGCTCATTGGCGTTAGTGTAACAGAAGAGATTTCGAGGCAAGAGAACGAGGTCACGTTGTGACACCAGAAGAGAGATGAGGGTCTCTGAAGCATATAGGCCTCATTAGAAGAGTTAATGTGAAGAAGCTGTGGAAAGATCAGAACTAGTCAGCACTAGTTTTAGTTTGCAGTGTTTTTTTCTTAAAAAAGGAGAAGCTCATCAGTTTAGAAGAGGTTTTTAGGCATAGCTGATGTCTGTTTTGTATGCAGCTAATTAACAGAAGGGTGTATGGCAATTAGGTGCACTCTACTGACAGGAAGTCCACGCAGTGCTTACAGGAGGAACTTGAGCAATCATCAGCTGTTCCTCCAAGACTTGCAAATGCTTCTTCAACTCAGAATTTTCAGCCTCAAGATCTTGAATCTATAAAGACAGACATTTATTTGTCATAAACAAATGTTTTTTTGTGTTATTTCATTGTCTTCTCTAACTGCAGTTGTATCATACTCACTCTTTTCTGTAGGCCACCTATCTGTTTCCTCGTCTCTACGTCTTTTCCGCCGGACTCCAGAAACTTCTTGTATGCCAAGTCAAATGCTTGGCCGATGGTCAAAGTTATCTCTTCTGCCTGGAATCAACAGATACATGACAGATCATTTTCCAAGTAACATCATCAACAGTGTTTTGTTTGGCCATTTGTCTTCTGAACCACATTTAAGTATCCATTTAATTTACAAGTTCTAACACAATATGTAAGTGTGACAAATCATTTCTTCAAAAAAGTTAGGACAACTAATATGACATAGTATCTGTTGACTTACACATTTGTCACTGTCAAACACATAGCAGAGATGTTTGTTGGATTCTGAATCTTTGCAAATGAATGTGAATATCCTTTTGTCTGTCTTATCATCTGCACAGAAGGATATCCGGTGCAACTGACAGTTGTACTGTACTTCCTGTGAAGAAGAAAATGAGATAAGAGACAGTATAGACAAAATATAGATATGGGCATACATTGGCACCAAAAAGTACTTGGACACACTTAAAAATATTTTTAGAATAAACAACAAAATAGCCTATGGTCATTTTCGGCAAATGAATAAAGTCAGTTCCCCTCAGGCTCACACAGGTGTAATAAATCGTATTAACTATGAACAGGTTCAGCAACCAGAAATTGTCCAAATGCTTTTTTATAGGGCCATTATAGTGGCTCAACTGGCTTTTACTTAAACAACATGGCTCATGTGAGACACAATTGGTTTCATAAATCTGTTTGTTAGGCTAAATGCACATACTTTTGATTTAGGATCTAATATTTTCACTCCGTAGATGGAGATCTGTAGTTCCACTTTTGGGATCTTCTGCCCCTCTGACTTCTTAATGTGTCTCTGAAACTTTTGAGAAAGAAAGAAAGAAAGAAAGAAAGAAAGAAAGAAAGAAAGAAAGAAAGAAAGAAAGAAAGAAAGAAAGAAAAAGAAAGAAAGAAAGACAAAATTATAAGAGATCAGATATTTAAGATCAGTTTTTAAAAAGTCCTTGGTTAATTTCCCAACATCTTGTGTTGTTTTATCTTGAGTAACTCATAATACATTCATAAAATAATAATATTAATAATAATTTCTAATTATCACTATTTAAATGTGACCTTCAACTGATACAACATTTCCTCTTTTATTAACACCCCTTAGTGATAAGGTAATACTGAGAGTGGAGGATTGATAAAATTAAATTCTGTATGCATCATTAAGCAGGTAAACTGTGATCCACCACTGAAGGTCTGAAACAGCTGGAGGGTTCTGATATTACATCCTTTCAAGAGAAATACCACTTCCTGTTTCCAAATGGAAGCAACGGCCCCTTCTGTGCGGAGCCCATGTAAAACTACAGTAACTTACCTTGAGCTTTCTGACAGCATCTCTCACCACCTCTGTACCTTTGGGCTGATCAACTTCTGTGTGCCCCAGAAACTGTGGGAGAAACATGAAAATTGTATGGTATGGAAGAATTTAATTTTGTGAATAATGAAATAAAATAAAACATCTAAGGCCTGTCAATTAATGATAAGGAAAGACCTTAAGGACATTTATTTAAAACGACCACAAAGCAAACCACATCTCTGTTTCTGTTTATTGTACAAACACTCTCAGTTATTGTGGGCTCAATTATAATGTTAATTTTATTAAAAGGCTTTGATGATTGCTAAGAACGTTCTCCACATTTAATCTGGAACACATTAAAGCTAGTTTGTTATGAAAAGAAAATCAACAGGAGCATGACCAACACTTCATTTAGCATCCAACAGATGGAGCTATTAACCTTTACCCAGTCCTTGTGGTCAAGCATCTGTCTAGACGCTGTTCTGGCTGATTTAACAGTGGTTTTTAAAACACCTTGCCATTACTTCTCTAGTCTAATGGCTACTCTATTGAAATGAATGAATTAAACAATAATTTGACAGTAACCACAAAGATTTCCAGACTATACTTATGTGATTTTCTTGTCTGACTCATTTTCACTCGTCAAATAAACATTTTTTATATTCATCTTACTCTCTGATGAGGCTATAAACAGAATCTGGAAAAGGTCCTTCTACCTTACAAAATGTTAATTTGTGGAACTCATTACTGCTGGTCTGCCTCTTTCCAATAATGCATTGAAAGTAATGGATTCATGATTAGACTTAATCATTATACAGACAGCTTACATCATACTATTTTTTATTTATTTTTTTTTTTAATCAGAGAAACTCTTCTCGGGGATAAGAACCGCATTATCATCCAAACTGGAGTTAAACAAATAAGACTCCATAAATGTGTCTGCAGCACGTAGTTATGATGGATGCCATCCACACTCAAGGGCAAGTGAGCACGGTAGGACAGAAAGTGAGGCAGGAGTGATAGATACACTACATTACACTGGGTGGAGAGTCTCTTGTTCCTGACGACTGTTCCCTGCCGGTCTGTTCGAAGGTGTTTTTTTGCCAAAGACATCCAGTCTTCGCTCATCTATCACCTGCTACACTGGCAGAATACCAGTTTTCCCTCTTTAATTCACTTTCTTTGTCTATTCTCTTCTCATCTCCAAAGGCAGACAACACAGCTGAAACTTCGGCAGCTTTGAGAATCAAAACTGTTTTGTTTTTGTGAAGAATTCAGTAAGACATCTTAGAAGCACTGCTCAGGAGTAGACAGCTTCTCAGCCTGAACAGAAGACGAGTCTTTGGTGAAACGGAGCGTAAAACAGCACTGACAGTGTATACGAGATGTTCCTGCCCACAAGATGTTTGATGAATAGTGAAAGAGACACAAACAAATTCATTGTTTTGTGAAAAGACTGTGCAAAGAAGACTGTGAAAATTGATATATTTGCATTGATCCATCTATTTAAGCTGTGTCTGTTTAGACCTCTGGATATTTGTTGCTGGATTTATTTTAGAAGTACAGTTGTTGTATTTATGCCAACAAGCATTAAAATCAACATGAAATCAAAACTGACCCAATTTTCTTTCTTTATACAAATTCTTTATTTTTCAATAAAGTCAAGCTATTTATTCTCATACTACAATAGTTTTTTGTACTCCATTAGGCTGGTTCATTAAATAAACATAAGTAAATTATGTTACAAAATTAAAAGAGACATACACTGCAATTAAAAAGTTTGAAAAAGTAAGTAAATGCTGTTCTTTTGAATTTTGTATACATCAAAGAATTCTGGAAGAATATATATACTAATATTTCACAGTATTACAGTTTTTACTGTATTTTTGATCAAATAATTGCAGCCTTGGTGAGCATAAAACATTTCTTTCAAAAAAATAAAAAATAAAATAAAATAATAATAATAATAATAATAATAATAATAATAATAATAATAATAATAATAATAAAAACCCTTACAGACCTAAAACTTTTGAATGATAGTCTAAGTACACAAAGGTAGCAAAAAACATAAAAAACAAAAAACAAAACACACACACACACTCAAACAAAAGATCAGCAAAACAGTAAATCTTAAGAGAAAATTATTCAGTAAAAAAAGGTTCACAACACATACCTTGGCACTGTATGCTATAAAATGCTTGGCCAGTGCTTCTGGAGTGTGCATCCATGATTTATCTAGAAAGAGACAGAACACTATTAACCTAATATGGTTCTTTATGAAGTTTGCAATATTTTAATGATATCCTTAAAATTTTAGCCAAACAGTATATAAATATGTAGGCCTTTAAATCAGCTGCTGTTCAAACCTCTTAGCAGTGAAAACTCCAGTTCAAATGTGTATAAACAAACCAATTATTATAAATGATTATTCATTAATCAACTGCTGTTCAAACCTCTTAGCAGTGCAATTCATGTAAATGTGTTTGAACACCAAATCATATGATTAGAAATTATTATTTTTTTCCTTTACAGTCCTTATGTAACTGTTAAATAAGTCATTTTCAAAAATTGTCAAAGGTGAAAAAGCAAATGCCTGTGTAGAAGAAGGATTTCAGCTAAAGCTGCAGTATAGATCAAGCTGGCTTGTAAGAAGGTGAATTACTGAGATTGGCCTCAAAGGAGTGCAAACAGGGGGTCAGATGTGACGGACAGGAGACACCACCGTGTCTGTGCTTGTGTGACAGCTTAGAGGAAACTGCAAGGCCTAACTGTGACAAACAAGCCGCAGGAGTCACAAGATTCAGCGAGCCTGCCAATCTGCTCGGCATCAACACCCTGAGTTCATTAACAGAGTTAGCCACACCATTGCATGTCCAAAATCACTTCCTATTCCCTATATAGTATGTATGGGTGGTGTCAGGCATTTGGCAATGCACATTTCCAACATTTGTAACTCTTTACACTCTTTTTTTCCACTGCAATTCTTTCTTTAAACTTTGCTTTAATGTACTACAATTGAGAAGATGTTATGCAACGGTATTCTGGACTATTGCCATACAGCCATTTACAGGGAAACAACCACCAATTAATCTCCCATTTAGCTAAGTATAACTCGAGCAGATCGAAACAAAAGATCCCTGAGGACTCAGAACCTCTTCTGGTATTTCAAAAAAAAGCAATGAATCAATTTTAATTAGCAGTTAATTGTAATTATTCAGAAAAAGAAAACTTTTGAAATAAGGATGACTCTTAGATAAATGGTCATTTTAAAAGCTAGCAAGACAATTTTTGAGGCATTCAGAGCAATTAGGGTTTAAACTGGTGAGTTATATATACAACATGTCATCGTACATGGACTTTAAAGATAATTATAAAGATTCAATCCACATTGTATATTCTGATCTCAAACTTATCCTCATAAATCCATTGCTTATTGAAAATCTGACAGTTTTTTCTTCTTCCATAGACTGTCAGGATACAGTGTTTGCCTGCTGAGATTCCTCATAGAGTGGGTGTGATTCATAGGTCAAATTAGAGCGCACACCTCAAAATGTCAGTGTTCTTGTGTACATCTATGTGTAAGAATGGTAGGTGTTTCATAGAGATCACCATGAGGCCGAAGCTGATGACAAAGTGTCTGGAGAAATGCATTCCTTACATTTTCAGAAGAGAAACTAATACAAATGGGTGACGAAGAGAAAAATCTGTCAAAAGGTCATATCATAAAGCATTGAAATGTGTTTGTGTCAAAAGTGGTTGAGTCTGTGGTGCCATCAAATCATTTCTCTGCATATTTGAGCATCTCGGCTATCTATTTGTCTGGCTATTAGCAGGCTGAGGGAGTATTTTGCATTTAATTTAATGAATTGTATAATGGGAAGAGCAGCCAAATATTGATGTTTCCCAAACTAATATTTAATGATCATTGACTGAATATCAAGTCTGTGAAATCTGAACATCTTAACAGGATTCCTCTGCAAGGGCTTTAGAGGAGCGTAAGAGCCTTGGTAGTCTCCGCATCTAATTTTACAGCTCACTGCTTTGATTCATGGAGCTCTGAATGGCAATAAGAAGAGGTTATAGCAGAAGTAAGACAGTAATGATCTAATACAATAGTAATGCTTCTATATGCCACTCCAAAAAATACTAAAAGAATGCCCTGGGCACTAAGCCTTTGTATTGTATTTCAATTGAAACAGATTAAGTGTTGAATATGCATTTTAATACATGGTCTGGGCCACAAGTTCCTGTAAGCACATGGGCAGTTTTTCATTAAAGAAAGATTATGTTTTATCCATAATCGCAGGGTATTTCTGCCATCTCCCGCTACGCACTATGAAAGCCTGGAGGTATTAGCAATGCGATGATGACATATTCAGAAATTTTTTAAAGCATTTTATAGGGGGAAAAAATTAAGAAGAGAGAGAAAAAGAAAAAGATGGCACAACAACTACTTTAATGTAAGTAATTAAAGTAGTTGTGGGGGTGAATGCACAAATCACATTAGAGATTCTGTTATATCATTACTCAAACTTTCACAACTGAGAAATCTTTTGTGCTGTTGAGGCTATTCAAGCTGATCATGTGTGGGTTCAAACTTTTATTATGCTCTAAATAACAGACACTTGCTATTTCATGTTCTGTGTCTGGTAATTGGATTCATAAGTCTGGAAAGAATCTGGGTCCAATTATTTCTTTGTCATCACGCAAACAGCGTTTCTGCCTTTGGCTTTGTGGATTACCAACCATTTAATTCAGAAACTAACATTCTATACCTGTTGAGTATGTGAACAGTAATTTAACCTGTAGGTTATTCATTCGTCTATATTTCTGCAGTTAACCCTGAAGAATCATAACATTATTTTGACAGCTTAACAAAGCCAACATATTTTACAAACTTACAGTTTATACCACAACCTGGATGCACTGTGCTTTTTTGTGCTATAGCTGACCATCAATCCATCCAGTCTTAAAACCATACAGATAAGGCCTCCAGCATCTTGATAAACTTTCTGTTCAGAGTTGAATCTATTAGGCTGAATTTTCTAAGACACATTATAACCCATTAACTCTGAAAAAGAATAATAATTTATGACCGCATATGAAACTAAGAAAGACATATTTACGCTACCTTACTGACCAATGAAGAATCACCCATTTAATTTCAATGCAAGACAGCATTAGTCAGACTTCATTAGACAGAAACCTCTCTGTGAATCTTCTGTAACGTCACATCACCACTCACACCCGACATTGCTGCTAATGAATGCACGGCCATAAAATGATTACGGTCTCTCTCTTGTAAATGTCGCTATTGTTCATAAGTCGCTTGGATAGACCTTTTTGTGTTAGTTGGAGGATTTAATGCTGTCCTTCAGACAGATGGGCTGTTGGTATTCTCCACGGTCCAACAGCACTGTCCTGTGCGCCAGAAAGGAGACAATTGTGACAGCAGGAACATCCGTGCAAGGCAGTGGAGGGAAATGTGTTGTGCCGCAAGACCTTTGCTCTTTTCAGTGCCAACATAATTACTTTGTTATGCCTAACCTCTTTATGAAATCAGATTACAACTTTTCTGGGTAAATGAGCAAATTATAAGTGAATTTGCAATGTAGTACACTAGAGATACTGCCACACGCAATGATGAACTGGTTTGTTTGCATATTGAAATGAAAAACAAAACTTCCACGGCCTTGGTTATCAGCTATTGTGTCCTGGTACTTTATGCTTTTAACATTAGTGATAACAGTTCATGAAAACATTAGACAAGCTACCCTCAAATCATAATGTACTTATAAAAATACAGTTCTAGGTAATGGCAGAGAGTACTTGTACTTGAATAATGGTATTCGACATACATACACTATAATCTCTCATTCATATAAAAACCATGTGTTACATTTACCAGAGAACATATCTTTAAACATCATCACATCATTTGCCATCCTGAGGGACTCAGCACTGGACACTACTTGCGATTATAATATATATCTTCAAAGCAAGCCAGACAGGCCAACAGGAGCTACTAACACAGAAATATTACCAATGCATTTTCTGCCATCTGGGATCTAAGACTGGCCAGTAGGGTTTATCACATCAAGGATCCATTAATTCATTTTGGAAAGAAGGGTGGGACAGGTGGTTGTAAATATATATAAAGGAAAAAAACAGACCTCTGGAGGCAGACAGGTTGTCTGCTCCAAGCCACTGAGAAATGACAGAAAGTGAGGAGAGACTAGTTGAGGAACAAAGAGAGCTAGAGATAGACAGAGATACAGGCAGACAGATAAGAGTACGAAAAGGGAGAGTCTGAACAATAGATGTTTCTCAGGGTTTCTGTTAGGGCCGTCAAATTTAACATGTTAATGTGAACAATTATTACAAACATAATGCACTAAAAATGTAATTAATGTAATTAATCTATGATCTGTACTCAAATCTGTACTCAATTCTACAATAAGGCATTTTCTAACCATCAGAGCAATTCAAGCTTGTAGTGGCACCTTCACATTTTTATTTTCAATGATACTGAAATAAAATCTAAAATATTTGATATTTTACTTTTAAAGCTACGTTTTGTCCAATGCTTTGATATACACACAAAAAAGTCTTTGAATGACTTTCATTTTAAATGTTTTCAGCAAATATTGATGTATCATGTATGTGAATGATTGCTATTAATTAAACAATACCATGTTATTCATATGATTACATGACTTTAAAATCGTTTGACAGCCCTATAGGCTCTGAGCCGGATGGACAGACGAAAGCAAGACAAAAACTGAAGAAAGAGAAGAAAGCAAGACAAAAACTGGTACAACACACATACCTTTTTTTCTGTTAAATGCCCGGTTCATGCTTGAAAATGCTCCGTCTCAGCTGCGATTTCCTGGAATGTGCCACCTCTACCTGGCGGGATGAGAGTGCATATGGAAATTTACTCCACAGTGTCTGAGAAACAGGACTACATGTTTCAAAAACAAAATCTTGTGAATTTGCCTCTAAGGTTACGTCTCCTAGGGTGTGTTATTGCACAAAATGTTACTGGGTTAAAAGTTATTGGGTTCACAAGAAATAACCCCTTTAAAAAGCTAATATCTCTGCACAAAATTTTTTGGGGGGGATAAACCAGATGTACTACAGCAGGTAGGAGGGTTAACAGTAAAAACTATAAATATTACGTGTAAATATGGCCTTCATGCATGGTTCAGATATTTGAATGTGCATTTGTGGAGGACAATACTGTAGATGCAGTGTGTTTTCTAAAAGTCAGACAGTAACAGATAAATTAAAGGTGCCATAATACTTTTTTTTTTTTTTTTTTTTTAATCAAATCATGCTGAAAACAACTGAAATTTGCTGAAAACAACTGAAACGTTAAAATATTTTATAGAATATTTTCTAGAATGAAGATCTCCCTTCCTCCTCCAGCGAAAATGAAGTGCATTGGCTATTGAACAAAGAAGGGAGAGAGCTGTAAGTACCACTCAAAATAGCCTGTTTCAATGAGAAAAACAATGTGAAAGGACAGTAAACAGCACTCATTTCATTGGGTCTTTAAGCCTGGCACTACAGAGGGAAAAAAAAAAATAATAATAAAACAAGAAAGATGTCCTATAGAATTTATTTTCGCTGCATCATTGTTCCTAAGCTTCTCCCTCTCAGGCATTGTCAAACATCAGGAGATAAGCTTAGCCAATGACTTATAGAGGCTATGAAACAAACTAATCAAATGTTCCGCCCAATGGGTAGACATATTACAATAGTATTGTCAGATGGATGGATGCTGAAAGAAGAGATCGCAAGAACTCCCCAAGGGGTCCATGTGCGCATTACTGATTTCCCTGATGCAGGGAAGACAAAAGCTTTTCATAGAGGCTATTCAGACAAATGTGTCTTTAACTTCGCAGTGACTTCAATATAAGCTCATCACTCCCACTGCCTGTCTGTGAATTAGCAGTCTTGCTAACTTGAACATGATACAGAACAACTTTCCTGGATATGTTTATCACTGTATGATTTCACCAAATTTATTGTATACTATAGAGTTAATCATGTTCATTGTAAAATACAATGAGACAATGGGAACATTGTAGGTTTAATGCTGTACATGACTTAAGAGAGCATTTTATATTCTTGTTATGAATAACTGAGAAGCTTTCATGCTAGTAAGATTGTTGTTAGACTTTCAAGGTGAATACTGTATAAAGTAGACTTTTTTGATTTAATTATTAATTTTTTTTTTTTTTTTACTGAGCCACTATGAATTTCTAGTATAGCAAAAAATGTTCTCTCTTCTCAAACATTATGGTCAAGATGGCAATGAAAGGTTGAAAAACAGATTATGTGCTGAGCTCCGTTTAGACCCTATTGTATGAAATGCTATTTCGATATAGTCCTTTCACACGACATCTTGCATAAACAATGTATGAAGTGATGCCTATGATTTTTACAGTGTGTTTTCATGTGAAGGGTGTGGTGCTTCACTGGAGGAAAGCAGTAAATTATAGTATTTTGGGATGACATCTTGGCACAGAAGAATGTGATTTAAGGTTTCATGACAAAACAATGCATTTATGGTTTCTTTAAACCTTAAACATATAATTCGTGCCACTTTGTACAATTTACATGATGATGACAATATGCGAGCTGCTTACTGGTTTGAGCCAATGAGGCATAAATCCACAATAGCGGGTTTATGTTTTAAGAATTGTTTTGTCTATGACAGATGGGCCATAACATTTCTGAATTATTGCAAGACCCCTGTGAAGAGCCCTCAAAGTTTTAATCAGAAAATATGAATATACATCAATATTTATATGCATACATGCATTTTTAATATATTTTCTAATATATAATACAATAGACATAATTGATGTACAAATTAAGATAGAAAGTTTATTTAGAAAATATGATTGCTTAATGAATGAATTAATTAAATATATATAATTTTTATTTTTGTATTTATTGTGTGTAATGAAATACAAAAAAAAAATAGATTTTAAAATAAAAAGAAAATGATAAAAGAAAAACAATCCACCCTTTAGATAGTCACAGTATCTTAATTTGTACACGTCTGTGATAAAAGTATCAAATAAATGTAAGAAGTACTGTTTACAGGCACATTTAGGTTTTGCTGGCTCTCATGAGAGCAATGCAAACAGGCTTCAGTATGACAGACTGCCAACTTTAAAAGCAAAGGGGCTGAACAGGAAGGCAGGCACTTGTATTTTTTATATTCACAGGCAATTGAGCTGTCATAAAAAGCCACGGATAGTCAAATGTACAAGGACAGCAGACATCACTGACTGAGCAGGTGAAGTCACAAGTTTTTGCGTCACCTCTGCCAGCAGCCTAAAGAGACCAAGAACTGGAACAACTTTGAAAGAATTCATAAATCATTAGGAGTTCTGTCACAGTTCAGAAAACTTGTGAAAAATGGCTGACATATATAAACTGAGTCATATTTATGGTCGACATTGCACAGGTTTCCTAACATATTAAAACATTTGCTCCAGAGCTTCACAGGAAAACCGCCCAGGCCATTTCATTACAACATTCCACACAGAGTGAAAAAATCCTCTCTGGGTACAATGCCCACTCTCTCCCAGTTATTCTGCTAAGCAATATTATCTGCTGCCCAGTCACACCTGGGCAAACACCTGGCCGAGCTGTCCGCCTGCCTGACTGACAGCAGCAGTGTTTGTTCTCCGTTTATCACTTCCTGGCTGGTCACTCTGTCCCACAGGGGAGACCCTGAGACCTTCCTTTATGCTGAGTTGCAAAGTTCTGCTGATAATATTTAGTATCTTCAAAGTGAACTTCAGCTTAGGCATGTCTGAGAGAACCCAAAGCAATTTATAACTGTTGGGTGGAGAAGCTATACGGTCCCTCAGATTTGAGCCTGGGCACTTTTTGCTGGATTTAAAGTGAAAATATAGTTGCAAATAGCAGTTATTGGGATCCAAGTGCAATTTGTGTTTCACAAAATTATTCATATTCTAAAACAATAACTGCTGTCTTTTTACCTACTCATCCCATTCAGGGGAGTTTTAGTGAAATAGGCCATTTTGACAAAGGTCCTCTGGACTACAATGTTCTGAAGTCTGTCAAATACAGACCATGTACTTGATTTGCAAATTGTGTTTTCAAAAAATGCAATATGCTGGAAATCTTTTATATTCAGAAACAAATGTGGGTATAAGAGACATCTAAAACATGAGACAATAAATCCCTGAATATAAAACATCTGTTTCCATGATGTTTTCATGAAATATAAAAACCCAAATTTCAAATTTTTAGATTTATAATAGCACCAATATTCCAACTCACAAATTCTGAGTTCTGGCTGATATGTAGGCCTTCAGGGCAAATTTCACATTTCTAACATTTATAGTTTGTTCTGCACATTCCATTTTAAGGGAAAAAAACAGTGTAATAATAACTCTGACAATAATAATATCAGCACTTAAAAATTGCTTTAAAGAAGACTGAAAAACATGTTTTACTACATGCACACTTTAACATGCTCTTTACAAATGTAATTCTTAAGGGTATTCTTAAGAACACAAACAAATTATATCTCACATTCATTGAAAGCAGAAGCTACAACAAGATCATTTCTTGAAAAAAAAAGAAAAGAAAACAACAGGTTTAAAGAGAAAAAACCAAAATGAATGAAAACGGTGATTCTTTGAATATTGTAATCAACTATCAAAAAACTTTATTAAATAATTTTGAAAGATTATAGTTATTTCTAAACATGAACGTTTTCAGAAATGCTTTAGGCTTCATAATATCCCTTAACAACGAACTGAAGGTAAGAAGTAAGAAGGACACAAAACATTCAAATAATCAGACTATTGTTCCATTAGAACTTCTGTTATGACGATGTTTAAAAACATCCAACCTTTTCAAATGCTCAAAAAGCATGCAGCATCTTAGGATGAACAGAAAAATGTAAACACCCACAGTCAAAAAAAAAAAAAAAAAAGTTAAGGCCGTTCAAAGCTGATGAGCATTCCACTGATATGACCCATATCTGAGTCAACACTGCCAGCATTTACAACAAAACTATGCTTCACCACCACAACTGCACTGAGAAAAACAGAATGAAATAAAACTGTCCTTTGTTCCCAACAGAACCCTATTCACTAAGCTCAAATAGCAACCATTCTAAAACAATGTTTATTAATTCAACCCTCGGCATTCCTTACATGGATCAGTTGTTATTCTCCGCTGAGCTCGGAGCCATACTCCAAACACTCCTGTCCTTTCTGTCAGACCTCTCCACATAAAAAGGCCAACATTCTTACCAATAATTAGAGGAAATTTCCAAAGCACCAGCCAGTGTCTTCTGCCAAAGACGGACCAAATGAGAAAACCAGTGGAAAGAGCCTTTAGACGAAAGCGAAAAGATGGGTGAAATGTAGAGCCGGGCAACTTATTCGCTTCACACAAGCTGAGATACTAAGGAGGAAGTTCCAGCAGTGCTTAATAGTTTTCAGCTGTGGGCCAGATGGGGTTATGTGAAGTACTAAAGTAAGAGGGGCGGCGGGTTTGCAAGCAAAACGAGGTGTCTCATGAGTGTGAGAGAACCTCTTGAAAGAAAGAACATGAGAAAAGGAGACAGGAAGAGAGAATGACAGAAATAAGTAGTGCTGTGTAGGGGAAAATATTGAGATTCATATCTCTGGAAAAGTTGGTTCCGAGTGGCCAATCACAGAATTAAACAGTCAAATATCTCTGTATAATGTCCACTAAGCTGTACATTTGACCGCTTTTCATGGCAACATACTGATGCTTTCTTTTCATTTAGATTTTTTTAAATTTATTTTCCTTTTCAATATCAGAATACACAACTGACACCATCTTATAACTATAATAATAATAATATAATAATAATAACAAATTCCAAAAAGTATCAGTGTGAGCAGGGCTTCTGTGTTAGTAATTCACGTAAGGACATTAACTCACTGAAAACTTGCTGAACGCATGAAAACAAAAGTTTCCACCACAGAAAAAAAAACATCAACCACAAAAATTCTGGTTCATACTTCAGCCACAGAGCAACTTGAGTGCAAGACAGTGGACTTTGGCAGCTAACGGTGTTACGCTCACTGAAATCTGACACCTATGCCTTATTCAACATGTCACAACTGTTACAGATGACCGAGACACTAGACAGACAGCAGACATGGAAATGTACAGCTCGTATAGATGGTGAAAAGTACAGCCATTCCCTCTTCTCGTTTCCAAGAAGAAATAGAGTGGGGTGGGGCTGTGCTACTCTTGGCATCAGCAGGTCTGAGAATATTTTTAAGGATTCTTTTCCTTTATTATCCTAAAATTTGTTTTCCTTTCCATCATCTTGCCCCCTCCTCCTTATGTGGACAGATGTGGGGAGGGGAAAGTAATGTGTTTAACACTTTGGCATTTTCCATTTCGTGAGGTAAAAGTACTTATTCTGTGGTTTGGACCATATGTTTTAAGAAGTGCAGAAGTAGTCATAATCTTACAAGCACCTGGTCGACATTAGCAAGAAATGTTGACAATTAAATGTTTGTCTTCAGGAAATCCGATAACACTTTCAGATGGGCAAACAACAAAAACAACAAACATAAGCAACATCAACAATGTGACCTTAAACTACTAATTATGAATGCAGAAACACATAAATGTGATACAAAATGGTCAATTGTTAATTTCGGTGAATCAATTCCAAACTCTTACTCAACTATTAATAAGTACTACCATTAAAAAAAGTTTGCGCATTCCAGACAACGGCATGTTAGTGCAATAGTTGTGAGTTTTTTGTTATTGACTCTTTCTGCCTTGTTTCACCAGTAGGTCTTTATGAGTGAGTCATTTAATCATTTATTCAACAGATTCATTCAAAAACACTGATTCATTAAGGGATGAAACAAGTGACTGGGTTTATGAGTGAGTCAGTGAATCATTCACTCAACCGATTCTTTCAAAAACACTATAGTCTTACTCTGAAATCTGAAACACTGCACCTTTGTTTGAAATGTTTTTCATTGGTGGAGCAAACTGGCAATATTTAATCTAAAATGTAATTTTAATATAAAATATAAAAACAGATATATACATATGAAATACATTCTTAAATAACTTGCCCAAACCTGCTAACTCAAATGTGAAACTGAGAGACTGAGAGAGTTTATGTATGTAGATACATTGACTCAGTGACTTGCAGAAGATGAAAAGAAACACAGTGGGTGAGGAGATCTTGGCTGGGAGAAAGAGGAGCACAATCTTGTTAAGGTCGGAAGTTAGGTGAAGTAAAAGTCTTTGCATTTCTATTTTTGCTTTACCCCAGTCTTCCTTTGCCAAGAATGTACTTGCATCTATATCTGATCATGGCACAAAAAAGGTATTCAAAAAGCAGCGCTATTCCAAAATTCCTAGTGAGCTGCCTACGTAGTGAGCATTGTAAGGCATCACTGACAAGCTATTTACTTGTTTTTGAGGGGGCACCAGCTCACTTGGTTCCCACTTGCCTGCTCATTTTTAACAGCAAAATAATTTGAGCACTATTTGCTGCCTAAAGCATTTCAAATCAGCCACTTGTGAGGTTGAAGTGGTTTTCTTCATTAATTGGGATAAACAGGTCTTGATGAGCTATAATTACAGATGAACTCTTCAAGACACACCAAACCATCAACTAATAGCACAACATCAAGGTCGAGCAACAGAGCATTTTTCAATAGGTCAGTTGTTGACATTTCTCTCTGATTCAAGAAGCAAAGGCAACCAACAATTACAATAAATAGACCAGAGCTTGTTGTCATACAATAGGTGAAATGAGCAAAGAAAAGATGGTCTACACTCTTCAGTAATTTAGGGTTTAAGTTAGTTCACCAGAATTTATTCAGAACAACTTGAAAGGCCAGAATCCACCGATGTCTCTTGAAACGTTTCTATAATGATTCGTGCTGCTTCCCATAAAAAGAACACTAAAAATGACAAAGGAACAATGAATAAATCATTTAAGAAATTCAGAGCCATTTTGCTGCAGAAACATTTGAGTGCTTCATAATTAGAGAGTATCTATAGATGAAACTGCAGGTGAGAAGTCTCAGTCTTATGAGTGCAAGTTCCAAAGTTAACATTTTGCCACAGCTAAAAATGGCAAGTGTATTGAAAAAAAAAAGTGTATTTTGTCCTTGCACATATGTTGAAAAACAGTGAAGGTGATTTGTTTTCTCTTGCAGCACCTAGTCCCTCTTTCTCTAAAAAAAAAGAAAAAAAAAAAAAAAAAAAGTATTTCCGTGGAGTTCAGACTACCATTCTTACAATTCAATTTAAAACCATTTATTAAATTGCAGTCCCAATTTATACTTGTATTTGGCACCTGAAAAGTGTTAATTTTGTATTCTGCTTCCGAAATACGCATAAACACAACTAGGGATACAACGATACCATTTTTTCAGAACCGATCCGATAGAGAAAATTCTGAGTATCTGCCCATACCGATCCAATCCGATACCAGCGCAGTTTTTTTTTTTTAAGTCAATGTAAAATTTCTTTACTTCTCTGTGTTGACCTGATCGTCACTCTTTTGTGTGTTAAACACAATCTACTACATATAGACAACTTAATTTTAATGAAAAAGAACAAATGAAAAAATATATATAATCATAATCTATGACAAAAATACTATTATAAACTAGGTTAGTGGATAATTCAGCAGCAAAAGATACTCTAGAAAAATGGGTGCACAATAATTTTATAAAATCTAGTAAAACATTTTTATTTACAAATAAAAGTGAATAAGTGTAGGACTAAATCTGGTAAAATGTTACTCATTGCTCTTTGTATTGTTGTAAAATACATTCATGAAAAAACAAGTAAATACATTTATATATAAATATATACTATACAATTAAAAGACATTTGTTTTAAATGTATAGCACAGTATTGAAGGCAGCAACATATGATAGATAGGACATACCAAGAAAGAGTATTAATAGTCTTTTATTGCGCAGGAAAGTATTATAATACGAAAGAGTATGGCTCTAATACAGAGCGGCACAAAGCGCTTATGCGCATTCCGTACGCAGAATGATGTGCTTGAAACAACACGGAGTCACAGCGCGCAGGCTGCGCAGACCTCCGAGTCCGCATAGAAAAGTTCAAAGTACAAAGAGAAGAGATATTGATGCGTAGTTCATTAAATCTGTGCGTTAGTTTATTGAGCCTTTTCTTTTAACAGTTTTAAACCTCAGTTACTGTGCGCTCTTGGAGAGAGTTTCATCGTTTTGGTTGTAGTAACCAAACGCAACACGCAGTTTGACGCTGAATGGAGGATGACAGACAGCCGCAGCGGAGAGAAGAGTTTATGTGAACTTGAATTTAATGACTATATTTATCTGTACCTCACAATGAACTATGGAACAGCTTCAGAACACTTGAAATATAGTGCACGAAAACTTTACCGATACCCGATCCGCAGAAAATGACCGTATCGGAGCCGATACCGATACTGAGTATCAGATCGATGCATCCCTAAACACAACACTTCAGATATATACTCAGTGCTAGATGAGCACTTATGTTTACACAGAAGTATTACTGTAGGGGTCATTTGGACTATTTTTTTCCCCCCACATCCCCAGGTCATTCACCTAAACCAACAAAGCATGGCTTTCTGGAGTAACCACATGATGATCTTCTAAGCAAAAGCCTCAGCTGCACTTCAAGACAGAACATGTGTTTACAACCACCAGTGGATCTTGAGCAGGAAATGTGGGATTCGGTCTCAATGACACACTTACAAATTGTTGCAGCTGCGAGCTGAGAAAATTGAGCTTACCTATCTGCCCATTCTGACTATAGCTAGCTGGAAATGAAGTCTTCATCTATTCAATTCAAATAGCACACACTCAATACAATATATATGTTTGCTTTGAACTGCTGACACTGATGTGGCTTCTTTCAGAAAACATTTAAGCTTTTAAAGTCGCAAGTGTGAGGATATGCAACAGTCAGACAGGAGGAGGCAGAGTAAAAAGTGCAAAAGTACTATACTTAATTGATTATACTTAAGAAACTATAGGCTACTTAGATAAACTGATTATAGTTTACAGATTATAGTTTTGAACAGAAGCAGTGATAAATTAAATTGACTGAAGTGACAGTCAAGACATTTAGTATGGTACGAAGAAAAAATCTATTTTGAATAAATGCTGTTAATTTGAACTTTTTTAATCATATAATCCTGAAAAACCATGGTTTCCACAAAATAATAATAATAAAAAAAAATAAATAAATAAATAAAAACAGCAGCACAACTGTTTTCAACATTGGCAATAGTAAGAACTATTTTTTGAGCACTAAATCAATGATTTCTGGAGAATCATGTGACACAAAAGACTGGTGTAATGGCTGCGAAAATTCAGCTTGGCAAGCATGGGAATAAATTATATTTATAAATATATTAAAATAGAAAACAGTTACGATATTTACCAAAAAATACTTTTTTACTGCATTTTTGATCATATAAATGTAGCCTTAGTAAGCATTTGAGACGTCTTAAAAAACATTTAAAAAATTATACATTTATATTGTACACTTAATTCTACACTAAATTTCAAATATTTAATACATCTGAAAAAAAGGAAAGTGACGATTAGAGAATGTTTCCTCTATACAGCATACAGTCTGACAGCTCTCAAAATGTAGCATCTCACATCCTATGATTACCTCTCTCTGCCCTGCAAGGTCGCATAACGTGGTCCATCAGCGAGAGAATCAGAGGCTCCTGCTCTATATCTGTAAAAACTGAATTACAGCCAGCTCACTCTGTCAAAGCCAATGTACCCGTGGCTACAGAGCCGATGGATCATGATCAAGTGAACCTAGAGCACAGAAAAACCCACCAATGTCTAACCCTCTCACCCCCTTACACACACCTCTGTCTAGACCACAGATGGTAATATGCAGCATTTCAGTTTCAAACAGTTAACACTAATGAGAGAGGAATATATATCTGTAAACACTGCACTGAGGAGACCTAATTGCCAATTAGAGTTCGTTTGCAATGGAACCAACTGAAGTTACTCTGCAAACATAAGAAGGACCTTTCGACATATGAAATGCCATTTCTGATCATCTCTGTGAGCGTCTGATTTATCACAGACCATTGCCCTTACTGAAATCTGTGTTACTGTTATACATATTTATAGGTGAAAGTGACACTAGTAAAGACAATATCAGTATCAAAATTGGAAGTCTTGAGTGTTACCAGTTCTGTTACTGACAGTGGAGTTGGCAGATATAGGTCAAAACTTTTGTCATATTGAAGTAGAGAAGAATGACACATATTTCCTATGGGACAAATATGCAGAACATGATTCAACTTCAGATTCCATGTCACTGGAACAATCCAAAAAAACAAAATCAAACAATTCTACAACCAGTTCTACTACTGTCCTAGCCACCATGGACAAGACCTAGTAAAATTGTGAAACTTTGCATCACTTCAGCAAAGTAATGGAAAAATAACTTCTAATGCTGTTATTAATGCAAAGAAGTAGCTCTAAAACAATGCCACTTGAGACACATGTAAAGAAAAACAAATATTGCGGCCGTTGTGCAGACAAACATTGCCAACTACAAACTAGCTCAGTGTTTATCCCAAAGGGTCCCGAAAAAGAAATCACAGGCAAAGAGGATCAGAAGAATCTGGTTCCAAGTGGTCATAAGAAACTCAAAATCAAAATGGACTCTACACTTTCTCAATTCTGAGAAGAGAAATTCTTAATACAGGTGCATCTCAATAAATTAGAATGTCGTGGAAAAGTTCATTAATTTCAGTAATTCAACTCAAATTGTGAAACTCGTGTATTAAATAAATTCAGTGCACACAGACTGAAGTAGTTTAAGTCTTTGGTTCTTTTAATTGTGATGATTTTGGCTCACATTTAACAAAAACCCACCAATTCAACAAATTAGAATATGGTGACATGCCAATCAGCTAATCAACTCAAAACACCTGCAAAGGTTTCCTGAGCCTTCAAAATGGTCTCTCAGTTTGGTTCACTAGGCTACACAATCCTGGGGAAGACTGCTGATCTGACAGTTGTCCAGAAGACAATCATTGACACCCTTCACAAGGAGGGTAAGCCACAAACATTCATTGCCAAAGAAGCTGGCTGTTCACAGAGTGCTGTATCCAAGCATGTTAACAGAAAGTTGAGTGGAAGGAAAAAGTGTGGAAGAAAAAGATGCTCAACCAACCGAGAGAACCGCAGCCTTATGAGGATTGTCAAGCAAAATCGATTCAAGAATTTGGGTGAACTTCACAAGGAATGGTCAAGGCATCAAGAGCCACCACAAGAATACTTCTAATGAAGTATTCTAATTTGTTGAGATAGTGAATTGGTGGGTTTTTGTTAAATGTGAGCCAAAATCATCACAATTAAAAGAACCAAAGACTTAAACTACTTCAGTCTGTGTGCACTGAATTTATTTAATACATGAGTTTCACAATTTGAGTTGAATTACTGAATTAAATGAACTTTTCCATGACATTCTAATTTATTGAGATGCACCTGTATATTGCTGGATGAAGACAACAAAACAATGTTCTAAGGAAAACCACCTAGAAAATGATCAATCCTTCATTCAAATATATATAGAAGCAATGTGAAGTCAAATAGCTCTGGTAAATGGGTCTCATCTAAGCAAGATCATAATCCTCTGTAAGTCAACAAATAATTTCTTTGATAGAAAGCAGCATGATTGGAAACCATGGGAGGTAAAGATGCTGGGTGACTACCAGAAGCTGCAGTCAAAAAGTAAATTACCACAAAGAACACAAAAGATTTCATCAGCTAATAAAGTGTGAGATGGGATTTCATGGTCTTGAGAGCAAAGCAGGCTACGTGCACCTCTTCTGAGAAAAACATTTCCATATATTTTTCCCATAAGTGATTCACAATTCTCCGTAGCCTTAGTCAGCAACAAATGCATCCATAATACTCCAGACGAAAAGCACCACATTGCTGTATGCAAAAAGGAAATGAGATTTGCTGCTGATGATTCTGTTAAAACCCTTGAAGGTATTCAACATTCCTTTTTAGACTGCATTTGAAAAGTAGCTAGAATCCTTTTTTGCTTCCACATATTTCAATCCCAGGAGTTGCACCAATTAAATTTTTTTGTACATTTTGGTATAAAAATTTCCCCTAGACAGACTGTACTGCCAATTATAGCAAACCTAGTCTTAAATTTAGCATTCACCCCAAATATTAAGTAAAAAAACACTGTGTACATGCTGTGAGAATCCAGAGGAATGTGAAAAGGCCATTTTGACTTCCTGCCCACAGAAACTCAACATTACCCCCACATCTGGTGAAACCACACACATTCACCTCACAAATGTAGAAAAACGTCTCAGGTTACATATGTAACCATGGTTCCTTGAGAAGGGAACGAGACACTGCGTCCTCTAGGGGTCACTATGGGGAACGCCTTCTTCATGACCTGTGTCTGAAGCCTGCATTCAAAACGACAATAACATTGGCCGGCGACAGCCTATGACGTCACTCCCGGCGCGACCACAGTATAAAAGGGCGCCGGTAGAATACAAACATCCTCTTCGTCTTCAGGGATTGTTTTGTTTGAAGCTGTGCATCTCTGGTAAGCTTTGTCTTTCTTACCTAACATTATGGCAAGCACTAGCAAGGCGTTTAAGAAGTGTGCGGATCTGTGTCCTCGTTATTTGACACCTGATGACACACACGATCTTTGTGTCATGTGTTTGGGTGAGGAGCACGCACGCAATGTCCTCGAGGGTGAAGTTTGCGTGCACTGTGAGCTTCTTCCCATGAAGAAGCTCCGCTCTCGTTTGTCCCTCTTTTTGAGGAAGGAGGGGCAGCCATCTGCTCCCCACGGTTCGAGACCTGCCACTGCTGAGGCGCGGAGGAAGCTGAGTTTGTGGGGTTCACAGGTGGACCTGGCTGATCAGTTGGATAAGGGGCTTTCCCTTTTCCGCTCGTCAGTTGGGGATGAGAGCGAGCTGCCAGTGCTCTGCTTGGAAGAGCAGGAGATGTTGGATGAGGAGAAGGAAGCTGAATCTGAACCCTCTAAATCCTCCTGCCCAGCGTATGATGAGCTGTTGGAGGTTATGGAACGCGCCACAGCGACCCCCCTAGAGGATGCAGTTCGATGTTCCCTCGGAAGGGAACCTCCAGGCAGGGGGCAGAACGTTTTATAGACAGTAAACCGGATGGCCTTGAGCATGGTCAACATCAAATACAGCGATTAATAGAAGTTAGCTGAAACATGACCTTAAGCTATTCTACTTCACAAAGATGGCAGTAGAGAATCAGCATTGTGATTTGTGAAGATTACTGTTAAGGTCAACCACAGTTCTAAATATAAAATATGTGCATCTAATTGACTTAATTAACTTCTTAATTGACCTAATGAAGATCATTAGGCCAAGTCAGTATAAATGCAAGGCCTTTGGGATGAAGACGAGCAAGTGAAGCACTAATGCAGCAAAACCAAAAGAGTTTCTGTGCAAATCATTCACAAGTCCCTTCTTGAATGGAGAATGGTTTGCACAGAAATTTGTTTTGGTAGGGCCTGTATGAAAAATGTATGAAAAAGATTGTTCAGATAACAAGTCAAGAAGGTGCAAAAACCGAAAGGAGTGAAGGATAAGAGTATGAATCAGGCCCAAGCCCTCACTATAACACAGGTGCTGTCCTGAGAACTGTTCCAGATAGATTGATCTTTCTGCTGTCATCAGCAAAAAATGGCCCACAGGATATGACAGGCATTTTGTCTTCATTTGCTTCCCATGAAGTAGGTTGAGGTCTTCACAAACACAGCAGCAGAATGTTCAAGTGCTTTTTAATACTACTTGAAGATGTCAGCACATCAAAATTTCTATACTTACGGAGGAGAGGGAAATGTGAGTGACATTTAGGACGGAGGGAAATTCAGTCCTTTTCAATGGACAAGGCTTCATGCAAACACTGAAAGGAAACTAATGGATTCAGTAAACGATGGACTCGCCACATGCTTCTTTTAAAAGCAGTGATGTGAAGACTTGCCAAACTTGCACCACACTTGGAAAACAGGGTTAAGGAAATGGGCAAAGGGTTTGTTGTTAGAATCCTCCATAATTTTACAAGCTTTTAAATGGAAAACATGTCCTTATTCTAACAGCGTTCTGACTCTTAAGGGATACTGGCCGAGGTAAAGCCCTTTAACCCTACTAAGTGCTCCAAGCCACATTTCCGCCACAGACTCAATGCCAGTGTTCTGCCATGGGCAGATAAGAGCCTCAAAACCAGCCACAGAGACCACAACAGAATGAATTTTGGGAGCTGTTGGAGACCAGCTTCCAAGAGCCAGACACAACCTTTCCATCTATTAAACCAGTTACAAATGCTCGTTAAAACTCAGGTCAGCAGAGCCAAACAACCATCCCCCACTGAGCAACCTTAGGGAGCACAACACGGACGATTCTGACCGTAAACAGTTTCAAAGATTCAGTCTGAGAAGGAAACAAATCAGCTTGAACCTTAATATTCCAAGAGGCCCTACTCCATTATTGTTCTTTTAAAGCCAAAGCTAATAAGTCTAGAGTGCTGAGAAAGAGGGAGGATAGAAACAGAGGTAGGGGCTACATTACTGCCTGACCCAGTTAGAATAATTGATTTCATGTGTCAACTGAGTCAAGTTAAGTTGAGCAGTAATTCCAAAGAAGCAGAATGGACTTAATCAGGCTTCTACCCTGAACTGAAAATTCCACAGGCACAAAGACAGGGGACATTCACATTATCGATTACACAGTACTTACATTTCAGTATTTCAACTAGGTGACTTTATCACAACCAAGATAAAAAGGGAATTCTTTCAGTATAAATAAATTGCATAACATAATGAACACACACACACACAAAAACTATTGTCAATCAAAAAAAAAAAAAAAATCTTCAAATTTGGAATATATTACATTAAAAAAAAGCTGTACCTTTACTGTCCCAGTGACAAGCTGTTGTATCCGTAAAGGTACAATTTTTGTAATTTTTTCCTAACATTTTTTTAAATCTAGAATACTTATGCAACTTAATTACCTCAATATTTATTAATATACATGTTGTTTTGTTGCACCTTTGCTGCAAGTTGTATTCATAATTTACGTGGCTCAGAAAAAAAAAAAAAAAAAAAATGTTTGAATGGGCATGATGCTTCTGTAGAAGCAAATTCCACAGTGTATATTTGAATAGCACAAAACAGAAAATAACTCAATATGATGTCTCTACTGATGAGCCTAAATGGACTCATTTAAAACCCTTCAGCAGTATGTCTGTCTGCTTGTTCACAGCAGGATGTTCACCTGTGGTGAATAACAAGAAGCATTCAGCTTCATTTTGCAATGATTCCAGAACTACTCCAGCCTCTATAAATAGAAAGTATGCTAAATTAACAGTGCAAATACTAATCAAGAACAGGCAATATTTTCAAAATCTATTGGTGATTGAACCATTCAAACTGAAAAGCCATTTGAATGCATCTAACAAGTACACTGTCTGCAGTCCTCCCTCCATTCCTTTTGATGTGAGCAGAACATTATCCAACTAGAAAATAGGTCTATTATTAATCATAGACTTATAAAGCTGAAATTAGAGCTATTTCTCACATATAGTGGACTGGCGACCCAATATATTAAGTGGTGTAAATTGATCACTCAGACGTGTACAGCTATAATATTTTCTGTTTTACATGCTCACCAGCCACGTATACATTTTCTTAGCTTAGATGTTTGTGCTCTCAATGGGAGCTGGCGATAAGAATCAAAAAAAAAAGTGGTGCTACCCTTCAACACTGTAGCCATGGGTCCTTTATCTTGTGTACAGTGTGTCACAGAATACATGGAGAAAAACAATCGCTGCCATTTTCTGTGGCAGCAACGCTACCCCTTATATCAGTCTTGTGATATTAAAGCTCTCATATATATATATATATATATATATATATATATATATATATATATATATATATATATATATATATATATATATATATATATAGGGGAGATGGAAATTAAAATGACCATATTACGAAAGACAGTTTTGACACAAACTCATAACTATATCCATAGATGAAAGTAATCCTATTGTCAAAGGATAAACCTGGAATATATTGCATTATAAAAGCCCTTTGATGTATTTTCTTCTAGGGGCTCTTTTATAAAACCGATTTTCTAAGGCGATGAATTGCACAAATAGCATGTAATATCTCACAAATTGAATACCAATTTAGTTAGAAAAGCTTTATTTCCTTGAGGAAATTAATTGGTCTGATTAAATTTAGATTAATTAGAGTGGTAATTAGATTAATTATAGACTATGCCTAGTGGAAAATAATTACATACTTGATAAACTTCTGTTGGAGGCTTTATGGGTGTATACATTGTGCACATATACTGGAAGTCAATGCTAAGCTGGTAACTGAAAGGTTGTACATTCAAAACCCAAAAGGGACGATCTCCACTGTGCCCTTGAGAAAGACACTTAACCCAAGGCCGCTGTCTATGTACTGCAAGACACATTGGATAAAAGTGCCAACTAAATGACAAAGTAGTAAACAACAGTAACAGCAGTCAGAAAGAGCAGAACTGACAACATATCCCATATATCTTTGATTTGTATAGATGAAATTACTGCTTACAAACAAAACGCTCGACAGTGATGCTTCAATACCCCAGAAAAAAGCTGTTTTAGATTAGCGCTTCATTTAAATTGAGCTGAAAATGAACAAAAAGTGGTGTGTGGGGGGCTTAAACACCATTTCCAAAAGATTACTGGGGATTTGAGCTTCTTTAGATTATGATCACGATCGATGGATCAGGATCCAAGACTGGTGTGGAACATTTTCACAGCATCACACAGACCTCAACTGAAAATGACTGCTTTTAATAATCCAATGATGTTATATGACATTATGGTAATTTAGTATATGCGGAGTCTATGTACTTTTTCTCCAAAGGGTCTATATTTGGGGTGAGATACAGGATAAAGGCATAACAACAAACAACATGGAAGATAGGCACTCTTTTCATCATAATGCATTCTTCAAAATGTTCAGGCATAAACTACAAAGACAGGCAAGGACAGACTGAAATCAATACATAAAATGAGACTGAGAAATGAAAGACAAAGAGACTGAGACAGGCAGAAAAATGGAAACCCCCTTAGCGTTGAAGATTTGATTGCACAATGCTTGCTTGTGTATACTGAATTAGCCCTTAAGTAGATTTCCATGTATGTCATAAAGTGGTGTAGTAAATGCTTTGAGCCTTGCGAAGCAAGGATTTATAACTAATAGTTCTGATTCTAATTCCGGTAAAAGGAGCCACACTTGTGAACATACATCTATATTAATAATGCCAAGCTGCATCGTTTGACTTGGAGAAAGACATGGAAAATAACACAGAAGTCACATGGACTACTTTTATGATGATTTTAAGTACTTACATTGTAACTGCACAGAAAATTTTACCAGAAACATGTAATAAACCAACCTAGCTCATTAAAAAAAACAAAAAAAAAAACATGCTGTTCAACATTTCTGTCCAAAAATGTACCTATACATACAATTCACTGCAGTTTCCAGCTGAAATGAACACTAGCGCCAGTAAAACACAAACAACTTGTATTCCTTCTCACACAAATGATGATTACTAGGCAGATTACCATTTTATAAACACTTTTATTCATGTGGTTCCTTGCACTATATTATGACCTCAAAACACTTGTGACTTGTAAACTAATACATTTTTACGTTTGCATAACATGACCAGCACCAAATATATGTATTTTCTGACATAGTAAACTTGCTTGTTAACTCACCTGGTACAGCATTGCACTTGTGATACGGAGAACTTGGTTACGAGACCCGTGAAACATGAGTAATGATAAAACAGCTTGTAGAAGCTAATGGCATGGTTGCTTCAGCAATTGTATTTTTATTTCAGGTTTGTTTTAGTGCAACTCACTGGACATTTCACTCTGAAAGATTTGGAAAAAGCGCAAGCAGCACTGTAATATAATTTTGCAGAAATGTCATCGATGAGCCTGGATTGCAATACACCAAAACAAAACAAAAACGTGGAATGAACACATGCCATGTTGCTAGACTAGCAAGGTCACATGAACAGAATGATTATCATCAATCACAGTCTTTTATCCCAAACAGCGTTAGAGCTCTGACAGATGAAGAGGACAGTAATGAGGCACATAGCCCTGGCTGGCAATAAGGGAAAAGAAGACCACAGCTTATAAAGTACAGGATAAAACCAGGCTGCCAAGATGTCTTACAGCTGCGCACAGCTCATAGTCTCCACAGGAGCTGCAGAAAACAACCAAGGTCAAAACATGAGCGTGCAAAAGACCTACAACTGAGGAGTCATTGGTGAGAGATGAGATGCATTAGAAACATTAGATGCATTAGACATGGTTTAAACATAAGCACACACAATGTGTGCAAAAACATAGAATGTTTGCCTGTGATTTCAAATGATTTGTTGTTTTGCTGTCCCAGATCTTGGTTAAATATGTAGGGAGCAACTTGCCAAATGAAGGCTGTTCAAAAAGGTAGGCAGCATATTCTGCTTTCTAATATTCCTTATTCAGGCCAATAGCTCATATCCTTGGTGGGAAAGGCAATCTCATAATGCACTGCAACTAGCTAAGCTAATTGTTTTAATATAAATTATGATGATTGTAAATATAATTCAGATGTAAATAAAATTCTATACGAAAAAGTATCTACAAAAAAAATGTTCAGACTAATTAAAATAGTTTATTCAATATTTGTGTATGCCAGTTTTACTTTATTAGTTTACCAACATGGTAGCAATTTTAAATCAATTGTGAGTGCTATTTACAAGATGAAGAATTCTAAGCGTTCAAAAGCAATCACTAATAAGATTCCATTTCAGTTGGTGTTCTGTCTTAGAGGGCAGTTGCCCAAGTAGCAGTAGACAGCAAGGCAACTCACTAGGTTTTGGAATGGAGTCAAAGTGTGCACAATAAAAAAACAGAAAACAGTGCTCAGCGAGAGTGAACAACATATTGTATATCTTTTATTTCCTTTCATTTGCAGTTAATCAGACACTCAATGTTAGCCAGCTAATAAGAAACAGTTTTCCCTGAAAAAAAGGGAATGTAGCTTTAGAAGTTAAATCTAATAACAGTTTTTAAAACACATTATATGCACCTACAAATGCACACACTGATATGTATGCTTACCTTGTGTACACATTTTTCATGCAAATGTAAACAAGAACAGGCTATTTAGAAAGTTAATACACAAACTAAAGAAACTAAATCTGGAAGAATGAAATCCACAAGAAGAAAAAAATCTATCACACTATTAGGTTGAATAACAGGGTTTATCTGGGAACAGCATTTATTGAACTGCATTTGGGTTTATTGTGCACCTCTGAGAATACAGAGGCATTTATCACATAATCGTATCATGGCATGACTCAGATCTATTGACTGAAACATGATGAATCTCTCAAGATTCAAGCGTTGACTTTATCAGAACATGACTAAGATAAAAGAAAAACCTGAACTGCACTAAATAAGAAATAACTAAAATATCATACTTGAAATTACATAATAGCTATCTCTTATAACCTCCACAGAATTACGATGAAAATTAATGCTGAGAAAACTCACACAATTTTCTGTGATTAATGTGGATGTTTTTACACGAGAAAAATAACATTAATATGCAGCACTTTTTTTCAGTTTCCTGAGACCACACTTATGTTTTTCCCCACTTCCTGTGGGTAGTGTCATATGCTCACACTAATTACACACTCCTTATCCAGCATAAAGCGGCAGTCCCTAAATGCAACTGCCTCCTGGCAACCTGGCTGATCCTGCCAGCAACATATGCTTGTCTCAAAAATTAAATCACAGTGGTCTAAGTTCACATGGTCAGTACAGTTAACTGCAAATTGTAACTATAGCTACATTTTTAAATCTATTCACAGTCCTAATAAAAATATGTGATGCATATAAATTTAAACAGCCTCAGAGTACATCTTTATATGATACTAAAACTAGAAAAACACAAGATGGAACATGTATATTAAAAAAATTCTGCTATTCATCTCTCCAAATATATAGTTTCTTTTTGATCACTGATACTACTTTTAGAGAATTGAGACAAATTGAATATCTGGAAGCAAAAGGCATCATTGTTGTAATATGGTATTGAGAATGTAATTGGAATGAGACAGAGAAACAGGGCATAAAAATAAAGAATTCAACCAGAAAGTGCATTTTTCAAGCTCCCTCAGCACAATCCTCAAATGGAATAGAAAAGAAATCCCTTCCTGCGGTTATAAAATTAAACATGTATGATCCAAGAGTACATGCAGTATACATGTGTCAAATAAAATTACTGGATTTTAAATCCAAACACACAGCAATGTATGTACACCCTGTCCAGCTGTCTTCACAAAGGGCAACAAAGGTAAAACAAAATGTCCTGGCTCACAGAACAAAAGAAGAGAGAGCAAGCCAGGCCAGCTAGAGGGAGCATGGGGCCAGAAGTGAGATGAAAGGCTGGAAACATAAAACAGCCATCACCACCCACTGCTTTCTTTATCTTGACTCTGCCATAAAGAAACAGCAATGCCATAAGTGATCTGCTTTTCTGACAGAATACTTGCTGTGTCAATGGTGGTAAAAGGCCATGCTGTACTAAACACCCTAGCTTTGAGAAACCTGCCCAGTAACAGGGCTGATTGCTGTTGGATAGCAGGTGTCAAATGCACAGGTATCTTGTGGTTCAACTCTATTCTGCTGATGGACTAGTGCATAGAACATTCCAGCAGACAAAAAAGTATTTGTAAGGTCTTTCTGAACGCCCTCTCTTTCTCTGTCTGTGTTTTTACTTTCATGTAAAGGTGAAGTGTGTAATTTCTGTGCCACTAGTGTCATCAAACTGAACTGAAAATTTCAAAATTGCTATTGGTCTGACAAACAAATTCCAACTTAAACCAAACCATTGCTGTGTCAGGCTGGTCAGAATGTTAAAAAAATGGACACAAGCAAAAAAAAACTAAGGTAAGCTTCAGATTTTTTTTATATATATATATACAATTGTGTCTGCATATTAAGTTGAGTAAGCAGAAAGCATTGTAACGTCAAGCATTGTAAATTACACGCATCACCTTGACAGGTTAAGGACCCCTGAAGGTGAAATATGGCACATCTGATAAAACTCTTTAGGGTAGCTGCAGGATTCTTGTCCACTTCCTCGAAGGTCAAACACTAAGTGAAACAGAGGGTATTCACACAGCGTATAAACACTGTGATTATGCATTACGCAGGTTCTCCCACACTGTGTGTATCCTTAATTATAACATAGCTCAGAAAAGCAGATGCAAAAAGCCATCTGAGATACTAGGTTAAAAAAACATGATCACTCTTGAATGAACTTGACAGAAATTTCTAGAAATGCTATGCCATTCAAAACTTGTAAAATGATTTCTTTAAAAATGATATGCACACTACCCTTCAAACTTTTGGGGTCAGTAAGATTTTGAAACCTCACCAAGGCTGCATTTATTTGATCAAAAATACTGCAAATGCAAATGTTTTCTATTTTAACATATTATAAAATGTAATTTATTCCTGTGATGACAAAGCTGCATTTTCAGCAGCTTTAGTGTCACATGAACCTTCAGAAATAATTTTAATATGTTGATCTGGGGCTCAAGTAATGTTTCTTATTATTATCAATGTTGAAAACAGTTATACAGACACAAGAGGAGAGATCTTGAGGTTAAAAATCCAAAAAAATGTTATTTAAGCATACTTGTGCATCAAATTAGGCAAAATTCAGTGAATTATCTCATAATTCACATCAAAGCACCTCTTTAAAGCAATAGTTCAGCCAAAAAAGAAAAAAGTCCTCAGGCTGAAATCTCATTTATGAAGGCAAAGAATGGAAAGAACGTGACGTGTGGCCAAGTATGGTGACCCATACTCGGAATTTGTGCTCTGCATTTAACCCATCCAAGTGCGCACACACAGCAGTGAGTAGTGAACAAACACACACACACCCAGAGCAGTGGGCAGCCATTTATGCTGTGGCGCCCAGGGAGCAGTTGGGGGTTTGGTGCCTTGCTCAAGGGTCTCAACCTCAGTCGTGGTATTGAGGGTGGAGAGAGCACTGGATATTCACTCCCCCCACCTACAATCCCTGCCGGAGCTGAGACTCGAGCCCACGACCTTTGGGTTACAAGTCCGACTCTCTTTCCATTAGGCCACGACTGCCCCATTCTTTTTTAACTTAAAATTTATATATAAATATTTATTTATATACCATTAATCTATTAATACAGTCAGTGGCTCAGGTAAGAATCATGGACATGTTAAAACGATTACATTTCAGCAACAGCACCACGGTCCAACTCACTCCACATCAACTGAATCATGTGGCAGGCATGACTTAAAGCCTCTTGGGAGAGACTTTGAAGGTAAATACAACTCAAGTTCTGGATTGAATGATTCTAATAACTTTGTGAGTGTCTAGTGCTGTGAGACTCTCTTGCCTTGAGTTAAGATATGAACCTGAAAAGACATTACAGCTGCAGTTTAGACTGCTAATCCTCTGTACACACAAAGTACATTTTACACTGGTGGCTTGTCAGCTAAGTTTGGACCTGACAGACTTAAAAGTTTTTGGCTACTTAATAAGAGTAAAATGTGAGCACATCAAAAATTCCCATGAACATGTCTCAAAAAGCTTTAATCCTCTGATTTTTGCACATTTTAGCATAAGAAAAGAATTCTAGTTGAAAAACTTGAGTGGTTTCTATCAGCCAACATCAGATTTGTTATGCTAGATATTTTAAATTAGATATTGATTTTTCCCCTCATTTCTTGGGGAATAATATACAAACACACACAACAACATTTATTCTGATGACATTCACCTGTAGCCATTATTTTCATTTAATTTCTTGGTATACTTCACGTGTTTTCTTACTACTTCACCCAGAAAATGAAATGTCATGCTCCCATTTCCCATACAACAACAGTTCTTCTTGACCATATCTGTCAATATACAGCAAAATATACAAATTAAATGTAGTCCTTTCCATTTGAGCGACTATATGTGTGGAAAAACCTGAAATTCTGTCATTATTTTGCTGATAATCTTGCCTCCAGTGTCAAAGACAGAATCAATGAGTCATACTCACAAACTGGATCAGCTCGATTTGTGACTCACTGACTCATTTATCCAGTCTCAGCAGTTCTCAAAGTTAACAGCTCACTGGAGGGGAAAGTTATCAGTGAATAATGGCTTAAATTGTAGTCTGTTCCTCACACAAAGCCAACCGAAGCTCAATGGAAAAACGTGCCTGTGGCGACAATTACGTTGTTTCTTGCACGTTTCGCAACACTTTCAAAGTGAAATATTCAGTTTTGCTAAAAGCACATTGGGTTTCATCCGAAAAAGATGAGTGTGAATCTGCCAATGTTTATTGCGCATATCACAGTAGTTTGGGAATGAAATGTCTGGTGTGTGGTGCTAAAAGGTTAATGCTCTATCGCAAAAAGAATGCACCACCTACACAAAACAGATATTGTTACAGAAGCAAACATGAGAAAAAACATTTGCTGAAGCAACCATACTGTTTTAGTCTGTTTTGATCTCTTTAATTGTGATGCATTTCACAGGACTCATACTAGGGCTGGGATGGTACGCTAATCTGCTGATTCAATACTATCCCGATACTTGTGTGCCGATTCAATATATTTCGATAATTGAGTACTGCGATTTTTTAACTATTGCGATTCGATATTACAATTTATTGTGATTGTGTTTGCTTATTAAAGACTAGACAATGGAAAATACTTGATCATACCCTTAAAGAGACTGTATATGATGAGTCATATTAACAAAAACGATGCATCACATCTTTCTTAACTTTTATTTCAGGAACATACATATACACAGTGTATATTTTAAAGTACTTTGAACCATGAATCTTTCAAAAACAAAAACCTTGAACTTGCACATTAATATAATAGTCAAATGTGCAACAAAATGAGTAGAAAAAAAACCCTCTGAAATAAAGTGCTATTTACTTTGCATTTTGGCGTTTTAATGGCCCTTTCAGACAGGACGCCGAATGCGCTGTGCTGGCCACTGGGTTCATATTGGATAGCATATTGCCTAACTACAGCAAGTTACCTGACTTAAAACACACCTGACATACCAACTTAATGTCTCCATGACACAGCTTTTCTCCCGATGGAAATTCCGACACACACTAGCTGTTCATCCATTTGCTTTCCGCGCTTGTTTGGATGCCCCATTTCTATTGGCTGCTCAGATAATCGTCACTGAGCTCAGCGGCGAAAGTTGAACTATTTTGAACTTTGACGGTGGCGTGCGCGTGAGCTAGCCAATGGTGTGCTTTGGTCAACGCAGCAACAAACCGTCTTCACGCGGCGCAAGCCATGGGTTTCATAGCGCAGTACATTCTGCGTCCTGTCTGAAAGGGCCATTAGTCATGTCTAGCGCTGCTTTTCCCGGCAGTGTGTAAAATCCAAATTATTTCCATGCTTGGGATTTAAAACGTGAAGGTGCAGAAAGAATTCTCTAAGAGGTTTGATCCTCTGCCTCCGCTATGGATTTGCTTTCTCGTGCTTTCTCTGAAACGAATACGACGTCTTCTAGTACAGATAACAACAAATACATTTCACCCTCTGTTGGAATAAAAGCGGTAAATTCTCCCCACCACCTCTTATGAAAAGTAAAATAATTAAATCTAAATCGATTCTGGGATAAACCAATCGATTTTTAAATCGTTTTAAAAAGAATCGGATAGTTATGTGAATCGATTTTTTTCTCCCACCCCTAACTCATACCGTATTGTAAATGCAATGCTGTACCAGGTGAGCTACAAAGCAAGTTTACCATGTCAGAAAAGTCATATGGAACTGGTTTTGCATATTAGTTTACAAGCCATGCACTATGGTATAAGTTCATAACATAGTGTTGTGCAAGAAACTGAGCAAAAAGATATTAACCAATAATTTGACCTGTCATTATAGCTTGTGTGAAAATAATTTAAAGTTGTCTTGTTTTTCACTGCAATTATCATTTCAGCTGAAAAGTGCAGTGAACTGAACATTTTTGGAGTTTTACAGAAATATAGAGGTACGTTTTTCCAGTGCTGCAAAATGCTGTTTTCTTTTAAAAGCTTTTGTAATATAGCACACAGATTCTGTTTTCCCAAGGTAACTATGACTATCATTGTATGGAAAAGAGCAGTGTGAAGAGACATCAAAATTTTTCCTTTCATGTTCAACTGAAAATAACAAAGGCTTGGAACAACACGAGGGTGAGTAAACAATGACATAATTTTTATTTCTAGGGTCCTTTAAGGTATTCATTCTATTATATATACTATTTTTGTGTATTCCTTCATTCTAAACTGCCACTCCAGGTGCTGGCTTAAGTAATGAATACCTAAAGCACTGGATGAAACGCACTTGCTGACTGGCATACACTAATGGCGCTTTTCCACTGCATGGTACGGCACGGTACAGCTCACTTTTGGGGGGTTTTCCACTGGGTACAGTACCTGGTACCTGGTACTTTTTTTAGTACCACCTCAGCCGGTTCCAAGCGAGCCGTACCGTTACCAAAAATGTGACGTGTAAACTCTGCTGATCACTGATTGGCCGGAGAAAATCGTCACTGCCTGCGTCATTGAACTTGCGGCACGAGACACAACAGACCCACTAGATTTAAACCAGCACAGCAATCGAAGGATCGAACGCAACTTTTTTGAACGAGTGCACCTTTCTTTAACAACCAAAAAATGGCTGTTTCGTGGTCTGTTGAGGAAGTACATGCGTTCCTCTCGTTGATAGCCGAGAAGCGGATCCAGCGAGAGCGTTATGGAGCGATGCGGAATTAAAAAGTTTTTCAGGAGTCTTGGCAGCACTAGCGTAGCCAGAAATGTTTAAGTGGGTGGGCCTACATAAAACTGGGTGGGCCAGGTGTGTAGCATTTGAAAACTGTATGTCAAATTGCCAACAAAAAATACAGCACCAAGGTTCGTTACACAGTACTTCTAAAGCATGCATTAACATTATTAATTTGTTATGTTAATGTTCATTTCAAAATTTAGCTACTAATAGGACATTATTAAAATTTAAAGTTGTATCTGTTAAAATTTGCCTGAACTGGTAAACAAAGATGAATAAACATGGTAACAAATGTATTTCTAATGTTAGTTAATGCATTAACTAACGTTAACTAAAGGAAGTTCATTAAAAAGCATTATCTCAGTGCGAAACAACGGGGCTTAGCTGATGATTTCATAATCAAGCGTCTGTCAGTTCACGCACATCGAGGACTGTAGAAATGTGCGCAGCTGCAAATTATGCAGTTTGCTGTGGCGACCAGGATCTAGCACAATGTTTATGTGTTTCCTTCCACAAAGGACGCATCTGTTTAGCGGATCAAACAATGTATCTGTGCTAATATAATATGATGTTTCAAACACACTTGCACACTTGGTCCAGAAGTTTTCGATCGATAAATCCAGTAACCTCAGGTGGTCAGTCAGGTTTCATTTGTAGACGGTCTGGATTTATTGCTAAGACTTTTACATTTTAAAGAATTGATCTGATTTATGTTTGCTGCACTAGGCTATTTTCAAATTTAACTTCACAAACGCGCGCATTTTACTATTATATCCTTACGTCTTAAACATAGGTTGTAAACATAACATTGTGGGTGGGACTAACAGAAACGGACGAATCATCATTTTGACAAGCGTATGATGATATGCACCTATAGGAAGAGGGAAAACTAAGAAACGACCTGTAATTGACCATGAAAACAAGCGTTTAATATTTTTAATAAATAAAGTTACAGTGAAATAAGACGTTTATTAGTATCGTTTAATAAATTACATCCATTTGGAAAATTACAAACTTCCCACCCAGGCCCACCCGTAGCTACACGACTGCTTAGAGGCGGCGCAATTATAACGACATGTAAATAATCCCGCCCACTCTGAATCGGTTCTAAACTGCAGTGGAAACCATGGTGGAAACGCAAACCGAGCCGAACCAAGCCGTGCCGAGCCGAGTCATACCACGCAGTGGAAAAGCGCCATAAATCTAAGCCATACCTGTCACTGAACAATAGTGTCCTGTGGGAGAGGTTTTTAATAATCCATCACCTGAGGTCACACATTTTCCTCACACACCAGTTTGCCCTTTTTCTTTTCTCACGAGTCGCAACAGCATCTTACCCGCATACACTTCCTATGTTGCACAAGCTTGCACAATTCATACACCCTGTGCAGATTATATTTCACAGATTTCATTTCTTCTCTCTTCAACTTGACCTTAAACCAACTGTGCACTAAAACAGTGTATCTGCTCGTGCGAAAGAATTTAAAAAGGCATTTTCAAAAATGTAAATTAGGAACCACGTGGCAACAAGTGTGCATATCACCAGTGTGGGCCATTTGAAAACAACAGAACTGCAAGCGCAATTTAGTCTGCAAATAACTCAGCGATGCTTTTATAGAACCTGGCCTTTTATTGCAAAAGCGTGACATTAGACATGATAATGGCTTCACTGGTTGGGAAATTATGTGGCACCGAACAGGCACTCAGATGAAATCACAGTGGCATGTGAATTATCTACAGTCAGGTTAAGAGTGGTGAAAAATGACTGGAAATCGCATGTTCATCACAGGTGCTAATACTGCGATTTGTGACATTTTAAGAAGCTTTGAGAAGCACTTGCCTTTAGGGGCGTAAATTTCATCTAACAGTAGGGGGGGACAAGAAACTTGTCTTGGTATACTTGGTATACTACTAAGGAACTTTGCTCTCTCCCACCCAGGGTTGCCAGGTTTTCACAGCAAAACCCGCCCAATTGCTACTCAAAACTATCCCAAAACTAGCCCAATCGCTTTTCAGGGGGGGTTTCCGGTAAAAATCGCGTTCCGGTGGGGTAAAATACACGTTTTTTTGGTGGGGTTCCCCTTATAAATGTCGTTTTCCAGAGGCTAAATATCACGTTATGAAAAACATCCCACGGAAAGAGCGTAAAAGTAGCCCAATTCCACAGGAAAACCGCAGACTTAGCAACACTGCTCCCACCGGGCTCGTGTCCTGAGTGTATCGAGGCAGTGGACCAAACCACTGTGAGGCAAGGGAGGGGGGAATCAAAACATTTCTGAACTTAAAACGCTTTTTTGCGTTTATTACTTACACAATTATTTTAAGTATATGTCCATTATATTATTTTCAAGACACAGAGTTGCTTGTAATGATATTTTTAGGGGGGACAACCCTCAGATAATCAACCCTCAGGTCCTGTCCGCCCTGTCCCTCCCGGGATTTACGCCTACGCTTGCCTTATGAAGAATATGACTAGACACAATAAAAGATGCTGTAAAATTAAATAGTCCAGACTTCAGCCTATGCCTTGAAACAATCACAATCAATAAAGAACATAAAAATTGGATGGACTAAGCTGTCCAGCAGCACGTCAACTGCTTCTGTAGGTACACCCATCATCTCTTTATCGTATTAGGATAGGGAAGGTAAATTGCTTTGTGTTGACATCTGAAGACTGGGCATCAACAGCTGCATAAAATCAGGGCAAAGCCCATTCCAGCACAATTGTCAATGGAGACCAGCCTTGTAATGAAGAAAAATAAATCTCATTGGGTTTCATGAGAATGATTTTTATGGGTCTAGCTGGGGAAGAACTTGGCATATACTGATTAGGGCACCCACATAAATAACTTCAAATCAAGTTATATAGGCCTAGCAGAATATTTAAGATACAAACTGTTTGTTCTTTTAAACAACTTTGCTTCAGCTAGCTGATAGATTTAAACTCTAATGGGAGATTAAGTAATGAGATGGTATGAGATGGCAAAAACCATGATGCAAATGTATTTCTTAAAAAATGCTTTCAGATACTTTTAATGCAAAATGCGAAAGAACAGACAGAGCAGGGACATTATACACTGCTTAAAAACACATCTTAACATCTTTAAAACAAGAAGCAAATTGCTTAACAGTATACCAGAGGATATATTTTGTTGTAAAGTTTCATTAAAGTTCAAGCATAAATCTGTGAAACTAACAATTTAGAGGCAAGTAATTTGTTGCTTGCAAAATTGCTAATTAGGTAAGAAACTTGCATTAAGATAAAACTGCTGAAAGGTATTTTCAGTCCCAAAATCTTTTTTTTTTTTTTTTTTTCCTGAATTTATCTTCTGAAGAACATTTTTTAAATGGAAAACAAAAACAAAACGCTAATTAAGATAATGATTTTTGAGGAACAAGAACCTGTCTTTTCAATCACAGCTATAAGGTTATTGACAAATTGTTGGTGAATGCTTTGGAAAATGTCAGCAAACATGTCACTTGCCATTTCAAGTGGAAAAGTGAGAAGGTTTCCAAACTAATTTATAAATTAACAGACGATAACTTTATTTTTGAAACTTGAAACTGCACATGAATGACATGGGGAAATGCATGGTTCTCTTATTTAAATCTTAAAAATGTATCAAACTAATTTAAAAGTCATTGTAGACAGAGTATTTCAAGAAACAATAATAGGTTGCAGAATAAACTTCCCCATGTAGTCAGCAATTTCAAAAATGTATAAATCCTGAAATGCTAAATAGTGGCTGCACCTAGAAGCAACCAATGTAATTAGATTTATCTCCCATGAGCTATGTCTTATGCCCTCCCAAAGTTGTGCTTGAGAGTCAGAAGTACAACCAAGTGCTGGGGGGCATGAACTTCAAACCTCCACTGTCATTTGTTAAAAGCCACAACAATAAGAATAGATTAGAACACTTCAGCGACCAGAACGTGCACCAGAGTATAAATATATCCAATTTTTCCGCAGGGGATCATTTCCTTTGGGGTCAGCAAAGATAACAACCAAATTAAGACATGACAGATTTATAGGAAAAATGCTGTGTAAACAAATGTTTGTCACTGGGCATGAGAAATGCCATAAAAGACCAAGGGTCTGTGGAAAACAAAAAGAAAAATCACAAGGTAAAATGATTTTCATAATATTTAATCATAAATGAATAATTAATCAAAAATGATAATGTTATCATAACCTCCTTTCTTCCATAGAACACAAAATTGAACTTCTGAAGAACATCCTGGTTGCTTTTTTCTACTGTCAACCTCCATAATGACAATGAAAAGCACCATAAAAGTACAGTGGTGCAACGTTCCAAGACTTTTAAAGTCACAAAATACCTTTGAGTGGCAAACACAAAGTTGAGTCAGTTCTTGAATGATTCCCATCCAAATGTCATTGACGTCAAACCTTCCAAAGCACCTTATTTTAAAGCTGAAGGTTTTTTGTTTTTTTTTGTTTTTTTTTGTGCCATTCTCACCAAACACAAATCCAAAGATAATGACTGTTTTCAAACAGGTAAATACAGATAGTCCCAATCCAATGCATGGTTCTGATTGAGCCAATGTTACAAAAAAAAAAAATTATTCTTTCAAGTTCATTAGGATTAATGAACTTGAAAATTTTATTTCAATCAATCATGCTAAATTCCACTTCTAAGTTCTAATGGTTTTCTTCTAATCTGGACTTTAAATACAGATGAAGCAATTTTAGTTGTAAAAAAGTGATGAAGTACTGAAGTAAAAAATTCATGCCGTTCATGACAGAGCCATTATATTCAGACAATTCACTGTCTGTACCAGTAATGAGGTCACTGGATGTTTGCCTCATCCTTTTCTATGTATGCCCTCATTTGCAATTTGGTGCTTTCAAAAATACATCTGGCAGATGTAGCAAATTAGCTCAAAAAGGGAATTGTATATAAATAATTACAATTAATTATGATTAATTACAATTATTTATATCGGCTGACAGTAATAACTGTCGCAGAGTTAAATTGCCATCAGCTGATCTGTTCGTCCAGCGAACATTCAGTGTAAATTCATATCAACTCTAAGAAAGGATATTTCCGTGGCCACAGAAAATATCTTCCTATTAATGCATTAGAGCATGTAGCAAGGGTCAAAATCGTAAAGGGACATTAATATGCAAGGCAGAATCCGAAAATCATGTAATTTGTGCACAAGAGTTTTATTAACTAAATGCTAACACACATAACTAATCTAAACAAACAACGAATAACATACACTCACGCATTCATACAAAGTGGAGCTAAAGTGGATGAATGAAGCCATTAGAGAAAACAGAGAATGCAGTTATGGAAAAAGTCATTTAACCACCTGAGTAAAACCATCAGCGCCGTTTATAACGGGGTCTATAACTTATACTAAACCTCTGTTTCATTTAGTTAAATGTACTATTCTTGCACTTCCTTTGTCGTGACGGAATGCGGTCTCGGATGAAAAGTCTGGATGGTTTCAAGGTTTCTGGACTCGCGATCACATTCTTCCGGGTTGAAGAGTGATGAATTCCAAAGATGTTTTGACTCAATGGTGATTGGGAGTTTCTTCCCAGGTGAAAAGTGAAGAAGAGTTAAGAGACATCAGCTAAGATCCAAGAATCTTTGAATGGAAAGACAAGGCGGTAAAGACTGGCACAAAAACTTTATGGTCCCGAAGAGTTCTAGCTCACATCTTCCTCATTCTCTTAGGATCTAACAGAACCGCAGACTGGGTCTTTGTGGTCAAGAGTCATCTCCCAGGCTGGGGAGATCACTCACGGCTCTATGTTGGGGGCCCGCCGGGCGCGCCCAGCAATCAGAAGATAGCAGAAGAGCTTTTTTGCAGAAGTTTTTGCAGAAGAGGTGTTTTTTAGAAGAGCGGACGGACCTGTGTGTGTGAGAGCTTTATCTGGTATAGAGGTCACACCTCTGGGGAGTCAAAGAGCCAATGGACTCCAGTCTCTTTGGAGGGAAGGTTTTACGACTCTTTGTCTCGGAGCATGGTAATTTGCATGGGGTTAGATTGGGAGTTCATATACAAACTATTAAAGATTCTTAGAACACTTATATGTTGCATAGGTAGCAACATATAATATACACTCTCAATTAGATCATCCGAAGACGAATTGATAGAGATCAAACATGATATAAGTCAGGTAATATTAACTAGTGATCTATCATAAGCATGCATAAAACAGGATACAGTACAAAAGACAGTATACAAGAACAGTAACAATACACACAATGACCTGAGGAAGTGTGTTTTCATTCAAAGAAAGGTTTTTCAATGAATTAATTAGAGAAGAGTCCATTCTTATGTGCCTTAATGTCTCTTTCCTAAGGGAAAATGAGGTGAGTGTTGCTCGGCCTGCATTCCTTAGAGCAATAAAACTAGTGTTATCAGGTTGGTTGCTATGGAACCGGGGGGGCCTGGAGTCATCCACAGACATACGGCACCCAGAATGTGTGTTGGGTGAGGGGTCTGTGATTATCTGTTAATCTAATAACTAATTTGATTTGTTAAATCTGATGAACAAATGTGTGTCTGATTGGTCCAAATGCTACACAGATGAAAGATTCTGATCGTTATTTTTTTCACATTTAGTGACGCCAAAAACTGGAGCTGATTGTACTGTTAAGACTGCTCTCTGACAAGAAGTTCACTGTACATGAGCAAAAAGAGAGAGAAAAAAAAGTTTAAATTGAGAAATCAAGAATAGAGTCATGCCATGAATACCACGAAGCATAAAAAGCGAAATACTCTTTATTCAAGCGTGATAGTTATGCTAAAAGGATGGGAGAATAGGAGAGCTGAACACCCCTGAAATAATCAATCTGTAATGCAATTACGGTTATGCACTGTATGATGTGCTAGTCCTATTAACAGATTGTTAATTAGATTTTTCCTTTCTTCAAGGTTTCTAAAGGACTAATGCATGCCAAAGAATGCACATCTAATATATGTTTATGTGGATTTACTTAGCTACACTTTGGGGATGCATTTGTCCTCAGAAGTGAGCTCAATCTGACAAAGCCTTCCTTGGGGATATCCAGGGACGCCCTCAATTTGAAATATTATTCATGCATAAATATATATATATATATATATATATATATATATATATATATATGCAAACGTTTCCATTTAGGGGTTAAGGTTAGCTGGTGGTATTTATAATTAGCTTTATATAAAAAGAGTAGAAGTCTTTGGCTTGTCCTCATTTAGATAAGCTAAGTTAACATGTATAGCACCACAGAACCTTCACTTCTTTGGAGCTATGAAAATTGCAAATCAGCAAATCACAGAAAAGGAACATCTTGCACTTTTATTAACTTCCCGTTCTGAGGACATTTTACAAACAGTATTTGCAAACATTAAAAAACCTCCCCACATCTTTCATAAATATGTATATCAAAAGGAAAATAATCTCTCTTGAATTATGAACTACATTGGGCATTTGTAATTAAAAAGAGCTTTGGAGTCTTGTGTTTGACAAAAACAGAAAAATATGCTTTTAGATCAGTAATGCAATCTATGAAAAAAATGCAACATGCTTTAGACAGAAAAGAAACATGTCATCACATATATAAGCAGCATAGCAGACCTTGCAAAGTCTCTGGATACAGTAACAATGTTCCCCATCACACTAACAAAGTCCTACATACAGTAGTAGACACAAACCTAGAAAACAGAGAGAACTAGAACATCAAAAAAGTTCATACGGTGTGATATTTTTTCTCTTTTCAAAGGAATAAATTAAAGAAAAATAAAAACTAACCTTAATTTACCCCTTTCTGTTACAAGAAAAGTTCATCCAGCTATCATCAAACACAAAAAAAAAAACATCAAAAAGTGCTCATATTCAAGGCTTTTAAAGCTATTTTGTGTAAAAAAAAAATAATAATAATAATAAATTGCTATTCACTGCAAATCTTCCCCTCTTCTCTTAACATCATGCCACTCCACATACAGGTATTTGAACTTTGTTTAAAACATGCAAAAACAAAGATTTAAACTGGCAGAGGGGAAAGCTTTAACACGGCTCCTTAAAAAATAAAATAATAAAATAAGTAAGTAAATAAATAAATAAATAATGTTTTCAGCAACAAGTTCTAATAAGTTCTCACTTTATTCTAAATTTCAAAGGGACATTTTTTTTAATCTTTAAAAGTCATGACTTGTGTTTTGCCTTGTAACTTTATTCAGAGCTTCACAACATTCACACAATTTTTATTTTGTAAAAAGTAATTTTGAATATTTTTTGAAATATATAGATATGAAATATATTTCGAGCACTAGTCGAATGTATATTTTTCATTTCTTTTTACTAACAAAAGGTATGCATTAAATTTTAATTAGCCATTTTCATAATAGTCTCATTTCCTATCCTACGGCATGAAAAGAAACTGAATAAGCTTAATTTTCACTTATGCTCACAAAAATATACATCATAGGGATTTTAAAACTACTGGAGAAAAAAACCTAGCAGTTCCAAAGCCTTGCAGTCATTTTTTCATTAAACACACTGACCGAAAGCAAATATTATAAAGTCACGCAGTGGCACCTCACGCTGCACAAATGACTGAATGGACACAGAATGGATGGCAGGAAGGATTCATTCAAGTCTCCTTACTGGCAGAATATTTGCTATAGCAGAATGGTGGACTTCTTGAGATTCAGCGATCAGTTTGCCTTTCTCAGAGAGGGACTGTAAATCCAGTAAATCTGACTGGCTCACACTGAAGGAAAAGGTATTGTCATGCAAATTACAGCCTGGAAATGGCCTCTAGAGGTATCCATGGACAGACCTCGCCAGTCCTTCCCAGGGGCACTACATGGCCAAAAAGGAGTTTTAACTACTGAAAAAAAAAAACTGAAGAAGGATGAAACCCCTGTGCAAGCCATAGAAAATGCAAATTAATATGATAATGATATGTCTATGCATAAAATACAGAACATGATATGCAAACAGACATCCAAAAAAAAAAAACATATGACAGATATACAGACAGATAAGCAAATAAACAGACAGAAAGACAAATAAACAGAGATACGTAAACAGACATGAAAAACAGATAGATAGAAAAACAGACTGAAAGGCAGCTACACAAAATGCAGATTGACAGACAGATACGGTAGACAGAAAAATAAACAGAAGGACAAGTAGACAGTATCTACAGCACCTATCAGACGAGAAACAAACAGCTAGACAGATGAACGCAAACAGCTCAGACAGCTAGATAGACAAATTAGCAGATATATAGACAGACAAATAAAGAAGTGGAAAACTGTCTGATAAACTGTCTGCTAAATATATTTTTCATCACAAAATACAGAGGGGAAAAAAAACAAGAATATTACATAAAAACTTGAATCCCACTTTTCCTGTATTCAGCTTTTAAACAAATAATCCATCGCATTCATATACTGTAACTATAGGTATAGCATCAGTCTGCAAACATGAACACTGAACAGTTGTCAGACGCATCAATAACCTGCACTTTTTCTGCAAATTAGGAGCTTTAAGAGATGCAACATCTATGTCCAGCTACAAATATCCAACTACACCATAAAATCCACTTGTCAATTTCAAGATCACAGTTTAGAGCCGACAGATCCAGCCTGCTGGCGCTCGCGCATCCGTGTTACAGAAGGAACCTGCTCGAGCGCATTCCATCCTTACAAATTCCGTCCATAACATTCCTCTAGGATACAGCTTTAAACAAACCAGTGTTTACATCATGGCTGAAACTACTTCATCTGACGAACAGAATGTAAAAGAAAGTTTTACACACGTTCTCTACACGAGCTGACTCACTTTCCAGGACTTCAAGTTTCTTTTTAAAGAGAGGCGATGTAACAAACACAATCCACGATGCCGAAACGCTTACTTTCCAAAGCAAAAGTACGATCCACTCACCGAAAAACACGAATCCCTCGCGCGTCCTGAGCAGAGCAGTGCACGCACACGCTGTCTTCTACACACACTCACTCTCTCATCTTCCACACACACATACGCGTGAGCGCGCGTACACACACACACACACACACACACACACACAGCCCGCTGGAAAGTTTAGTGACGTCAACCACTCAGTTAAATGCCACCGCAGGAGTCTCGCCAACCAGCTGGAGGTTTAAAGGGCCAGAGGTTTAAAGGGCCAGAAGAGAGGTGATGAGTGCTGCTAGGATGCAAACAAACACTCCATGTCTTATTACTGTTACATATTTTAGATACTGTAGCTTACATTATAAATATATGGCGTAAACACCTTTTAAGACATTGTTTCAGGCCTCTTGTTTTGTAGGAAGAGCATACTTTGAGAGAATAAATTGTACTGTTAAAATTTATTTACATAGCCTATTACATGCTGATCACATTGAAATACGTTGTCTCAGTATAAAATAAATAAAAACTGCTACTAAGCATCCTAATATAGGCTTTTCAGCAACCAAAGCAACTATGAAATACAAAATTATTAACAAAACAGCAAAATTTTAAAAGGTAATATGAAAATATGAAACCATTGTTTTAGGCTATATTATAGCCTTTATATTGTTTACAATACTTTTGCCTTGAGAACATACTTTGTTTTCAATTAAAATTAAAAACATTGTCTGTCAGTACAGTTGTATGGTGTTCAGTTGTTCACCCAGCAGATATATATTGCAAAACTATGATGATTTCAGTATTCAAAAATGTATTCTAATTTAAGAGGGTTTTGAAATGGGTATTTAAAAACAACATACAAAACTGTTGAAGAAAGTATACATTTGTGTGTGGAGGACTTTGACTCAAAATCTATAGATACTGAGGTTGAGCCCTTTTGACAACAACCCCAAGTCTCCCTATACATATTTAACATATGAGCAGGTCTTTTCACCTGACATTCCAATTGTTTTTTCACATTGTGTTTGTCTTTATATATTTTTAATGTAGTGTTTTATACATTTTTTATTGTTATACTTTTGTATCTAAATTATCATTATAAATTTAACACAAAAATATAACTATAAAAAATGGAAAAATTAAATTAAGAAATGTCACAACCCATTTGCATCCATCAGTACCGCCGCTCCCTATACGCAGAGTACGCAGTTTGTGTAGGGCACCAACTCCCAGGGGGGGCACCGTCCCAGTTGCTCAAAAAAAAAAAAAAAAAAAAAAACCTTTTTGTTTATATATATATATATATATATATACATATATAAAACGTGTTTTAATTTCGGTAATAATTTCACCAACAACGCATCTAACTTAATATTCTAGTTTCCATGACTTAAAATGTATTATATAAAAACAAAGAGGCAATAATGATTGGTTAATTAATAGGCCTAATAATCATATGGGGTGCGTTCAAGCTCAAACCGGTGTTTTTTGCTACGGTTTCTGGGTTGAATGACATGTTTCCTGAAAACGGTGTGCAAGGGTGTGAAACGAGGTTTGAGATACCTTTTCCCTTGTTTGGTGGGTGTGTCAAAAATGTCAGCCAAATCAGCAGCAACATGTATATAAACCACGCGGTATTAAAGAGACAACTCGCACAATGGGTTGAAGTAAAGTCGTTTACAAATGTGTCCGCTGCAGCTCGGTATACATAACAATTGAAGATATTAGAAGACATGTTTGGATGGCAAGGGCAGTGACTGTAACATCGAGCCTATTTTGCAGCATTAAACACGTATTTATACCGATTTCATCAGGCTCCGAAAATTCTTCAAAAAGAACACAAAGAATGGCCCTCTCAGCTGCCATAGTTGCAACTCTTGCGTCATCAGAACAGGGTGTTCAACGCACCACCGTTTCCATTTAAAAAACGTTTTGCAACGTTTTGTCGGGGCTGAACGCAGTCATGGTTTCATTGAATAACACTAAAATACATAATGTAATACAAAATAAACCATTTTCATTATTACAAATGCCTGCAAAAGGGCACCAAAGGCCTGATAATTGCTGTTGTTACACTTACAGGATGATCAAATCCTTGTTTAATATTGACCAAACATTTAATTCAAATATCCACTTAATTTTTAATTTTTGGCCACCGTTTTGCGCTAGAAATGCTACAGCCTCTTTAATTTCTTCAACAAAAACATGTGAACATCACAACCCTTACCAAAATTAACCATGGTTTTATTGTAGTAAAACTGCTTAATTTTATTTTGTGTGATTTCTGAATGCTTGAGACCATAAAATCAATCAGACAACTGTATTAATAAAATCATAGCTATAGGTAACTGTCTAGAGCTAAAATTGTAATTTATAAATAATGCAATTTATTTATTTACTTACATATATATATATATATATGGGTCAATGACGCCTAAATTTTCTGTTCGATTGCATTTTTTCAGTTAAAAATTGGTTTAAATGTATAAAAAAGATGCCATATATAAGAAGTACCTCTCCCACATATGTACCAACTTTAATTTTTCAAAAGAAATTAGTTATTTGTAATTTTTCTGTTATTCAAAGTGTCAAAACTTCATGTGGTGCGACCGTCCGGCCATAATTGTTGTTTTGGAAACATCTTTGAAATTAATTTATTAAGAATAATTTTTTGCACTATTTGGCATGTTTTCCAAAGTGTTTTGTAATCCTGTATAAAATTGCAAAGCATTTGTATTTATATTTCCATCATAATATTCAAACAAACTTTGTCCGATAATCTCCATTTTATGAAATATCATGTGGTGCGACCATCAAGAAACTACCATTTTGGTACTTTTATGTTGAAATCCATTCAAAGATAGGACGTTGCATCACATAACAATTTGCCAAGAACCCATAGAAGCATCAGGCAGGTTTGTAACTCTCTTTCAAATTTGGAAAAAAATAACATTTTTAATGGCTGGTATGTAGTTGGATATCGTGTGGTATGACCTCAAAAAAACAATGAATATTAAGTTATTTCTACAAGCATTTATTTTTATTATAAATTTCATAGAGACCTTTCATGGGAAGCTAGCTTATTTTGTTTAGGTGGCTAATTCTGTGCTTATAAATTTTGACTGAATTTGAAAATATCATGTGGTGCGACCAAATATCATGTGGTGCGACCACTGCAGAGTGTTTTCCATTATAGATATATGTCCCAGATTCGCAGTTTTTGTGTTTTTATATTCAATTAATGGTTTATATACACAAAATACTTTATTTTAATATCATTTGGAATAGATTTTTATGCAGTTTGGGTCATTTTGAGCAGTTTATGTGTAATCTTTGTACAATATGAGAAAAAATGCAAAAAAATAGGAATTTAGACCATCTAATTTTAGTTTGGTAATTATGCATTTATTAGTAATTTATTATATATTTATTAATAATTATTTTAATCTATTTTACCAGATTCCACTGCCTAGCAGTGTAAAATAAACGCTCACCATAGGCAGCATGTTAATTTTGACCCTGCAGTTAAGCACAAACCCCAGATGTAATTTTCTGCTGTAAGAACGATGTTTATGATTTCATCTCAAAACCTGAGCCAGCAACTCTAAATTGACCCTTAGCAAAGACCCACCCTTAGTTACTGTTGCTACGTCAGACAAACCATCCGACAAACCATGGCACTTTTATGCCACGTGTCATGTTCTCATGCAGTGAAAAATACATCACCAAGCAAAGAAGACACTGAAAACACGCCGACACACAAGTCAGAGCAGGTTACTTTCAGTATTAAACAGTCTCAGAGTTCAAATTTTGTCATTTTTTAAAGAAATTCAAATAACAAATACTGTTTTGTAGCTCTTTAATGTGTCGTGACAGATCACTGTAGCACCTCAGTTCAAGCGGCATGTGACCAATCATCTCTTACTAGTTATAGCACAAAATAAACATGAATGAACATCAGAAGGTATCTTGTTTCAACTGTGAAAAGATGTCAATAAACACTATTTTTCAAGTTCAAGTCCACCGACGCTAATCTACTCTACTGTCTGGTTTGTTTGTCGGACAAAAATGGCATTATGATTGCTCAGATTGCCTGTTAATCAAACTCCCGGCGAAGGGTCAATTGAGGAGCCAAGACTGGACACAGTTTAGAAATAACTGGGTCTAAAGAAGTGCCTGCAGTTAATGCCAAATGCTGAACTTTTCACACATTTCTTTAAATAGATTTTTAATGATGTAAGGTCTTTGTGTCATTTGGAGCGACCACTCATCATGAGGTGCGACCGATAATAGCAATAACTGTATTAAATTAAAAATAAAATTATCTAATTTCTGTGGCTGAAATATGAATCACTGCTATAGTATGCTTAAGTGAATGGTATTTTAAAAATATTTTTCTCAGTTTTATGCAATTTACAGAAAAAAAGTCTACTAACTACAATTAATAAGGCAACTTTGAAATTATAGAACAAAAATATGAGATCATTATGTACAAAAACTCAAAAGAAATGCAAATACTTTGTTTCTAAACACGTCAATTACTGAGAACATCTAAAAAAATGTTAAGCATGTTAAGGAAATTAATTAATTTTAATATAAATTATGGTCGCACCACATGACATTTTTTTAAGGCTACGGCTGATTCATCTAGATGAAAAAACACTAAAATCACTTAATTTGAAATTTTAATATGAATTTATGTGTACACAACATTCTTAATGTTTGAACAACTACAAAAGATATTATTATTTTTTGTATTTTAAAATATGCCTGTTGAAAATCCTTATACGTCAAAGACCCATATATATATATATATATATATATATATATATATGATTGGATTGTGAAAAATAGGTGTTAATACAGAGTCCACACTAGGTGCAACCCCGGCAAGATTACAGCATCAAACGATTTATCTGAACATGAAATGAGGCATGACGTCACACAATCAGTCTCAAAATAGCCAATCAGAACAGTTCTCTGTGTTTACACGCTCCCTCGCACTTGCAAATTGCAAAGTAACTCTATTGCAACTGAAACGCTGAAAACACATGCCTTGTATTTTCTTGAGGCTTCAACAGACTGATTGCTTTTCATGGGATTCCTTGTGGAACTGAAAAGCAATAATATTTGATTCTCTCGCTAACAAAAATATGTTCTAAAAATGTTTTGCTAGCATTCACATTAAGTTATGAATATGTTATTTCTGAATGTTCAAAGTATCCAGTTTTTTGTATGTTTTTTTTCTCTTAATTATGTGAAAATTAAAAACAACATTAAGGGGAATGTTCAATTTTATTGTTTTGCAAGCGTTATGGGAATGTTACATTTGCATGTTCTCTAAATCCTCTTAGACGAATATCCAACTAAAATGTTTCACAAAAATGTTCCATAAACAATGTATAAATAATGTTTTTCTGCTAACGTTTCAAGAACATTATTAAAGACCAGATAACTGTGAATGGACATTCTATGAATGTTATAGGAAAATGTTTGTTCATGACTTTGAAAGAACCTTGCCAGAATGTTGGCCAAAATTCTGAGAATGTTGACCGTTTAACACTGAAAGTTCTGAGCCACCATGACCAAGCAAAATGAAAAAAATGTAGCGTTCTATAGATTGCGGGTGTTTAAACTCTGATTAACAGTATCGCAAGGAATGTGCATTAAGAATGCAAATAGGCTCAGTTTTTGTTAACAACATGTTTTGATGTGCCTTACATTTTTAAATTCACCTGCTAATATACTATCAATTATTATGTATTCAGTAGGGATGTGATTTGTGCAAGGATCAGCCTACATTTAGATTATTACTATAGAAAGACCATCAGTGCTATAAAAAAAAAAACCCGATGTGTTGCACGCTCAGGTGTGTGATGAGGAATCCAGGGAGAATGAGAATGGCAGCCTTAGCATCACAAAAGGAGTTCTCACAAAGAGATCATGCTGATTTTTTGAGCACAGTGCCAGCCAAGTGGTGCAGGGACAAAGTGTTAGGGAGGTTTTAGACATTAGTTTTGGTTAGCTATGACTGAACATAAAATGCTGGAGCTTTAGATTTATTACTATCATTGTAAAATGTACAAGAGAAACACTCTGCTTTAATCACACTGATTACAATATTCAGTGGCTGACCATAGAAATATGAAGTAAAGAGCACCAAAATGACTTTCATGTAATCATGTCTTTTCAAGTGAAATTTACAATATTGTTTGTGAAAACCTGAAAATGAATGGATTCATGATATGAAAAGCTACAGAATTAATAAATAGATTCCAAAGGATTTACTTCATCAATTTGAAAATCTTTTATTTTTTTACTGAAATTTTTTGAGTTCCCAGAGGACAATCAAGATGGAGAGTGAATAGGATGAAAATGCAGCATTTCTTATTCAGAGGAAAGATCTCACTTGCATATTTTATCATTACTTAAATGGCAAAAATGTTAGCCACTCAGAGCCACAGGTGAGCCAAAATGTTGGCCCAACTGACAATGAGATGTTACAAAAATGAAATTTGAAAAGTACATTTTAAAAATGACTAGGCCTTTAGAAGGTTACCCTGAGTGTCTTATGTCACAATTATTTACATGGAAAATTAAAAATACAATGGTTAATGTGGCAATGTGTGTGTATGTATTTCCTTGTTCAGTATATCTATAGGAGGTATTTCATAAGGAATGAATTTGAATGAATTTTATCCAGTATTCAGAGTCAAGATGACAACTTCTCTCACAAGAGTGCTGATGTACAAAGATCACATCTAAGAATCCGAATCAGACAAGAGGCTGTGGTTTCATCTCATTTTACACAACAAGCCTTTTAAAGATAATTGACTGTCTCTAAAGAAAAAGCTCAAACATAGCCTAGTTATCAGATAGCTTTAAGCCATGGAATCCTTTCCTTCATAGCAGAGACTCAGGCCATTAGATAATCCCAGGAACAAAGGCTTTACTGAGAAAAAAAAAAAAAAAAATGAAAATGGACTAAAATTATAGCATTGTGCGCATGTGAATGTGAGGATTTTAATGTAAAGAATGTGTTGGCTAAGAGGCCATTCACACAGAATGTGTTTTTGCTTTGAAGACCCAGCAGTGAAATGGGAAAAAAAGGAAGGTCTTGCGACATGCTTTTTTTTAAAGGCTGAACTTCTTTTAACTTGAGTGCCACAAACTGGTCCTGAGAATGGTGTTTCGCTGATTTTGGTGTAAAAAAATTGGATAGAATTGCTAAAACATAAGGATGAGAAAAAGTGTTTTATTATTCCGTTGGATACTATTTCTCAGGATTTATATGGGCATTAATCTTTTCATAATACACTATATTACTTCCACTTATTATAGGCTGGTCAAGGCATTTGAAATGGCGGTGCATTTTAAGGCTCATTGAACACTATGATTTACATTTATGTCGCTCTGGAACTCAAAGCCAGAGTATATAAAATACTTATATGTTTAGATTTACTAGGAAATCGAAATCGAAATACTAAGAGAACCACTTATACAGGCCAGTGGTCCTAACTGCACATGATTATGCAAAGCAAGAATAATAATAATTTTCAGTCTCGCTATATCTTTTCATGATGAACACACAAATTCAAAAGAACAGGTACTCATGGCAATGCAGGCTAAAAATGCACATCAAACAACCCCTTTTTAATTAAGTGAATCTCTTTTGATGTATTGGGGGGAGTTTTGTTCGATCAGTTCTTAAACATATAACTTTGTGTAATTCTGAATATAGGCAGCAGTTCATCCACACAAAGCAACTAAATTAGTTAGCTTTGAGCTGTTTCCAATTCTGTGAGTATAACAGATGCAACAAATAAATGAGATTGATACTGATGATTTGAGGAGGACCTGGTGAACTGTTTAGCTCTCGCTTTTATGTTAATGTTTTATGGTAAGTGAGTTCAACATACAAATTTTGTAGTGATATCAGCTAAATTACACACAGTAAAGTGAGTAAATAAACCCACTTAACTATGTTTATTCCATGTGGAGATGTGAAATCAGTAGATGTAAGATTAGACTTTCTTGAACTTAAAACACGGGGAGATCTAGAGTATAATATAGTGTGAAGAGTATAATATAAATATAATATAGAGTAAAATAAATAATTTAGATTGAAGGAGTTTCTACTTAGAAGAATATGTTATGATAATCTAAAAAGAATAAGATAAGAACATGACAATCTCTAGGACGGTGACCTAAAAACACCATAATTTTACACAAATCAGAGAGAAAAAAACTGTTCTAAACAGAACGCATCAAAAGATCATTAAATAAAAAGATAAACCATTTTAGTGTTTTTAAGGACTGTATTTACACCAATTCCTTCAGAATTCTCAACAAAATTGTTCTTCCCGTTTCCTCAAATTTTTACTTTTATTGAAAATATCTGTTTAAAAAAATCATAAATACATAACAAATTTGCAATGACAATTTGTAAAAAAAAAAACACTGAAAAGATAAGCATACATTTTTTTTTCTCCTTTTTTTAAGGCAGTCTGGTCCATCCAATATGAATATTTGTCACATGCAAATCATATATCAAATATTGCATTATTATGTTGCATATCTAATTTTAGAAATGTATTTTATTTTAAACAGGAAACGTTTGTTAGCCTAACTATTTAGCCAATGATTAATTGAAATGAGTTCACTGTCATGAGACACGTTAACAATGTACTACATTATCTCGTAGCAAGCGCTCAGTGCGCTCATTAAACCTCCTCTTTTTTTCTTGTAAGGATAAGTTCAATTGCACACTCATAAAAAACTGTAAATGAAGAATAATTAAACTTCAAGTATTATTTCTTTATCTGCTGCAACTTAATTAATGGAACCACTTAATTTGCTGATATAGAGAATGGGAGATTTCTAAACGTATTCCTAGCCACCTTATTTCGCCTTAAACATATTTTTATATCTGTTTATGCAGAGAGATACGGTGAGGACCAAGACCCCATCTGAACTATGTGCTCTTTGCTTTAATCTTCTCTCTCTCAAGGAACAAACTTTGCATGTTAGCTGGAGTTGAGACACCCAGACAACAAGCAGCAAAACAGCACTGGCGGGCAGAGCAGAAAATCCCATTAAAAAGGGTCCACTGATAAGGCGATCACAGTTTACTCAAAGTGCCTCAGAATTTCACACCTCACTATTACTTCTACCCACAGAAAACCATAGCAAGACCACTGCGGCACGGACAAATGTGAGGCTAGTTAGGAGGAAGGAATGGTGCTGTCATGTTCCTAATGATCAACATAAGGGGTTTGAGATGTAGGAGTCCACACGGGTCTGTAATTTGTTGGACTGTTGCCTGCGTTTGAATTTTTGCAGGTGGGGTTCTTTTTCTTATTAAGACTGAAGTAAACAAACACCCTTTTAAATGAGGCAATGTTGTACTGAGGGTGCTCGTACAAGACAAAATATCCCTACAGCTCTAATAAAAGTTAAAAGGGTTTCAGAACATACAGTGTAATATAAATCGGTTGGTACTTTGTGGTATAATATCTGACCCAAAACAACCCCATTTATAAATGAACACACTGGGACTTTGAGTAAAGATATCTTACTCATTGTGTAGTGGGAGGCGGTAAAACAGCTCAAGCTAGGTGCAGCAGAACTGAAATATGAAAATCAAAAAACTGGGTCAGGTATTTTACAGAAAAAAAATACAGGAAACTATTTTAATGAACAGCCAAGATATAACACTAATGAGTAAATATTTCTTATTATTGCAATACTCTCTGGAAAAAAAAAAAAAATTGATTCTGATGTGGCATTCAGCAGTCAAGATATTTTATTATATTCACCGTCATCAATGGCCTTGTTTACACTTAAATTAAAACGTGACTTGCATCTGGATGTTGTCCACATATACATCAAAAAACAAATGTAAATGTAATTGGAATGTGTTCTGATGCTTGTCTTGATCTCCAGAGCACTTTTGAAACACTTCTTCATGAAGCTTTGAAATCTTTAAGAATCACTTGTTTGTGACAAATGTAAATGTTCTGTGTTCTGATTGGGTAATGATCCAATCTGCCTGATCACTGGGGTAATCACATGTTGAAGGGTTCATCCCTATGCCCTACTCCCTTCAAAGGGTTTACCCTCTAAAGCGAGAGCTTCAACTGGAAAAAGGCTGTAGGGGACCAAAAAACTGTTTCTTGCACTCTTAAAAATAAAGTTTCTTTATTGGCATCAATGTTCCATGGAACCTTTCCATTGCACAAAAATTTATTTATAGTGGAACAAGGTTTTTTAAAGAATATTATAAATGTTCTTCACACTGAAAAAAATTGGTTCTTTTAAGAACTGTTCACTGAGAGATTCTTTGGGGAACCCAATATAGGTTCTTCTATGGCACTGTTGCAAAAACCACCTTTTGGAACCTGTATTCTTAAGGTTGTGGAATGCACTTCTGTGTTATCTTGCCAAGACAGTTAAGGAGGCGTTGTTGTCATACAATTAAGCTTGCAGCAATAATCACAGGACCGAAGTGTCCATCAGTTGTGCCTTTCAAAATCCTTGATTCCGAAGTGCCTTTAGAAGTGGCCAGTTTTGAGTACTTTGGTTTAAAACAATCATTTAATATGGCGGCCATGACTATTTTTAGTTCAAAGTTATCTTTCAATGATAACCTAAAAAAAAAAAAAAACACACAGCTTTGCTATGGTTAAAACAGCTCAATTTCACAAGTGTCAATGTACAGTGAAAAATAGTATGATGTAAGCCTTTTGAAGGTTGTTTTATTTTGTCCCATTCAGAAAACCCAGCTGGTCTATATGTAAGTGGAAAGCATGTTTTTCACATTCCCTCAAAGAGCTCTACTGTCTATTTTCTTACATATAACATTGAAAACAAGCACCGTTTATATACGTATATACTGGTTATCACAATGGGCTTCATGGCCTCCTTTCCTGAACATTATTTCTGCCAGATATATATTCCTTCTTAAAAAACACTTCTGTATTATGTTTGAAGCCCACTGGGAGTAGGCTATATCTGAGGGGGCTTTGGTGAACTGCCAAGCAGAAGTCGTTGTGATAGCTTTCATGATATTATTTCAGCAATCTAATTTTCCAAGGCTTACTTAGGGGACCAACAGGGTCGATTTTCTGTTGATAACTACAGATAAGTTTCATCACTTTTGTGTTTCTTTGAGCACACTATAGGAACCAGCACCGAAATGTGCCAGAGTATGATCTTCTCAGGAAAACATTTAACAGTTCATGTGCATGTGGCATGTTTTCTCAGGAACTGACACAGAAAACATACAAAGGCGGCCCACTCTCTTTTCATATGGAACATGGCAGTTATAGAGGTCAAAGCATTCCCTGGGCTAGAGGTTTGTTTATACTGGAAATAGCCAATTACATGCCTGTTTTAAAACACTAGTGCTATAATCTCTCCAGCTTTAGCTGGCTAATGGCAGAACAATGCAAGCAACTCAGGAAGGATTGTTGTGAATGAGCTCCCAGCTCAACCAAACTAATAATTCTTGCAAAAAAAATCATTAACAGACAAAAGTGAATGGTGGAAAGGAATTAAAGAATTGTGTAAAATTACTCACTGTTATCAAAGTGCACAACTTCATGAGCTTTCTACCTTACTCCTTTAAGAAAAATTCTTTGCATTTCAGCTCTCCACAGATCTGAGACCCTGTAAATTCTTGGAAAATGCGTAAAAATGTTCCATAAGAATTAGTTTATTCCATAAGAATGAACAAGCAAGCACTTCTTCATAAGACAACTTGCATAGCCTATAAAGCCTACTGATCACAGTATCTATTTTTTTAATTAAAAATAAATATTTAAAACTTCATTTAGAAATCATCTAAAATTCATCTAGAAAAATAATTTATTAAAAGAACAGAAAAAAAAAAAACAGAATATTTAGTCTGACCTTTTGAGGATAATGATCTACATGTTATCAAGATAAAGCACCTCCTTTCACTGACCATTTGTTGGTTTAAGATTTGTAATTAAGATAGTGTTTAAGATTTTTTTTAAGAGTTTCAAGCCCTGTTTTGTACCCTATTCATGGAGAGCATAGAGCATAGTCCTACTGTCTGCCAAAGAAAACTTATCATTTTAATCAAAATTCTTATAGCAGTAAGATTGATCATTTTCTGGCTTCTGAAGTGTCAAAAGATGGAGAGAGATATGACAGTCACTGACTCAAGAATTTCAATTTTGAGAAATTATGTTTTAGCAAGCTCAATATCATATCGCACATAATGCTGAAAGTAAATTATCTTGTGCAAACTACTGTGATGATATTAAGCGGTGTTCAAAGAGCAGAAAAATATGTCCTTATCCTCATTTAAGTAGATTAGTCATATGTATATGCTTGCACACACATTTCCCTGCTCCTGTGAGAGTGTTCATCCAACTACACACCCTCAAAATGACTGCTACCGTGTCAACCCTCCTAAGAGACACGGGTTTGAACTCTCCAGAGACATTTATTAAAATAGAACCTGTCCTTGACTTCACTATAAAGATGAAGTCTGTGTTGTACCCCTCAGAGATATGGATGTTTAAAGACGATATGAAATAAATAAATAAGAAAGCCCACACAGAGAGTGTCTGATGCCTGTGCAGTGAAATTGCCCACAATCACTAACATCTACTTTTCTAACAATGTTCTCTTTTCTAACAATCTCTGTCACGTTTTTGCGTGGCTGTCTTACATTTAAAATGATGTAAAGTGCACCCCTTATTCTGTAATATGATGTCACCTGACCTATGACCTGACAAATCCCAATTTGTTCAATGACAATAGATTGGAGAAGAAGCTAATGATGATGGGAAACAAAACCCCTGCAAGTAAGCTTTAGATACTGCATTCTAACTGTTAATCAAGGGTTCATTTGTATACGGAAATGCCTATGTAACCTATGAGTATATAAACTGCATTATGCATTTAAATCAATATATTTTGAAGTCATCAGTATTCTGCATTTATTTATTCAGTTTTTGCATTTTCAGAGATAAATTTTAATAAATTGCAAACAGAGAGCCACCATGCTTTGAATGTCCAATAGAAGCAGAAAACTTGTTTCAACATGTTCTTTAAAAAGTCATCAGATACTGTCATTTCATTAGACTATATAACAAATGCCATGCTATTCTGTTTAATGAAAACAGTCAAATGAAACCTTGATGTTAATAAATAATTATTAATAGTTTTTTCTTCAGGACCCAGATTTAAAATTAGAGATCACAGTTTATTATATAAAAGTAAATAAAAGTAAAAAAGGCGCAATTATATGCACAATTACTAACATTACACAAAAAACTTGACAAGCCTTGCTGTACTAAACACCCAACGGTTGGTTGCATTTTCTTTTTGCATTTATTCCTTCCTGTCTGAAGGAACAGGGAGACCTACTACTCCTACACTTTTTGTTATAAAATAAATGATTGCTGAATCTGACAGAAAACCTCCTTTGTGTATCCCCGGCAGCCCAACTGTCCATTTTGTCTAATTTTGCTACAGGTCAATGCAGACATCCCGCAGAGTGAAATGTGGAAGTCCATACTCAGAGGCAGAACCACAGCTTCAACAGCTTTCAAAAAAATAAAACTTTTTTTTTCATTCTAAGTGACTTGTATCTAACTTAAATATAATGACAAACAGAGCCTTTGTTCCAAATTGGAAAATAATGAAAGGACATGTTGCAGTGACATTTGTATCGACAGAAGATGATATATATCCATCAGGTCTTGGCTCTCTCTAGAGGGCAATTCAAAGGCAATTTGTCCAAATGGGTATTGCTGAAAACATTAAGAGTATTTTCACATCAGCACTTAGATAGACTAAACAATCTGGTGTCTTTAAATAACGTTCTGACAATGTTTAATTGTTTAATGGCGTAGTAACTGATACTAGCCATTATACTCGACCTCTCAGTGGGAATGCTAACAGCTTTCTCCAGGTATATTATGACTCCTTGTTTACAGAGTCTATAGATGAGTGTAATATCTCAAAGCATCCATTTTAATGATATTTGTCAGGTAGTAGGATTACAGCACCTTTAATTCCCATAAACTGCTTATTGGATTCTCTCTTGTGTTTTGCCTTTTACAGTCTTTTTATCAAGGTCTTGTGTACTGTTTATCTGCCATGCTTGAACCTTGCAAAAGATTTAAGACTTCCATTTAACATGTCAAATGAGCCTCTTTGCAATCAATTATGAATTTGGCACAGAAAGTTCTTACTCTTGCAAAACCCATTGACCAAAACATCTAGGCCAGCTTCAAACTGCCAGCAAGCTGTGGAGTCTGCCAGATTTCATAATGGCTCCTTTCAGTCACTGAAACACAGATGAGAGCAGAGAATCGTTTTATTTGTTTTTATAAAGTATATTTAGGATGTTTGGGATTCTTTGATTTCAGGGAGGGTACAGAAAGTTTTCTCATTGGCTCACATGCCTAATACATTATACTTAAACTAGGCTCTATCTTATTTACATTTACATTTAGTCATTTAGCAGACGCATTTATCCAAAGCGACTTACAAATGAGGACAATAGAAGCAATCAAAACCAACAAAAGAGCAACATGCAAGTGCTATGACAAGTCTTGGTTAGCCTAACGCAGTACACGTAGCAAGGTTTTTTTTTGTTTTTTGTTTTTTTTAAGAAACAAGTAGATAGAATAGAAAAAAAAGAAAGCTAGTGTTAGTTTTTCAAGAAAGCTAGCAGTTAGAGAATAAATATGCAATTGATAGAGGGTCAAGTGTGTGTGTGTGTGTGTGTGTGTGTGTGTGTGTGTGTGTGTGTGTGTGCGTGTGTGTTTTAAATAAAAAGAAGACAGATAGATAAAATAGAATTAGAATAGAGAGTGCTAGAGTTAGAGGGTGAAATAAAGATGGAAGAGATGTGTTTTTAGCCATTTCTTGAAGATGGCTAAGGATTCAGCTGCTCGGGTTGAGTTGGGCAGGTCATTCCACCAGGAGGGAACAGTTAATGAAAAAGTCAGTGAAAGTGATTTTGTGCCTCTTTGGGATGGCACAATAATGCGTCGTTCACTTGCAGAACGCAACCTTCTAGAGGGCACATAGGTCTGAAGTACTGAATTTAGGTAAAGGGGTGCAGAGCCAGAGGTGGTTTTGTAGGCAAACATTAATGCCTTGAATTTTATGCGAGCAACTATTAGTAGCCAGGGCAAATTGATGAACAGAGGTGTGACGTGCATTCTTTTCGGCTCATTAAAGATTAATCTTGCAGTGGCATTTTGGATTAATTGTAGAGGTTTGATGGAATTGGCTGGAAGACCTGCCAAGAGAGCATTGCAATAGTCAAGTCTGAACAGAACAAGAGCTTGAACAAGGAGTTGTGTTGCATTTTCCGAAAGAAAGGGCCTGATCTTCCTAATATTGTATAAAGCAAATCTGCAGGACCGGGCAGTTTTAGCAATGTGGTCTGAGAAATTCAGCTTATCATCAATCACAACTCCAAGGTTTCTGGCTGTTTTTGAAGGAGTTATGGTTGATGAGCCTAACTGGAAGGTGAAATTGTGATGAAGTGATGGGTTTGCTGAAACTACAAGCAGTTCTGTCTTAGGTAGGTTGAGTTGAAGGTGATGGTCCTTCATCCAGTAAGAAATGTCTGTTAGACATGCTGAGAGGTGAGTAGCTATCGTCAGATCATCAGGATGAAATGAGAGGTAGAGTTGAGTGTCATCAGCATAGCAGTGATATGAAAAGCCATGTTTCTGAATGACAGAACCTAGTGATGCCATGTAGACGGAGAAGAGAAGTGGTCCAAGAACTGAGCCCTGAGGCACCGCAGTAGCTAGATGTGTTGCGACTTGGATACCTCACCTCTCCAAGATACCTTGAAGGACCTATCTGAGAGGTAAAACTCAAACCACTGGAGTGCGGTTCCTGAGATGCCCTTTCTCAATAGGGTTGACAGGAGGATCTGGTGTTTAACCGTATCAAAAGCAGTGGACAGATCCAGTAAGATAAGTAATGAAGACTTGGAAGCCGCTTTTGCAAGTCTTAGGGCTTCAACAACTGAGAGCAAGGCAGTTTCAGTCAAATGTCCACTTCTGAAGCCAGATTGGTTGCTGTCCAGGAGGTTGTTCTGTGTGAGAAAGGCAGAGACTTGGTTGAACACAACTCGTTCAAGTGTTTTTGCAATGAAAGGTAGAAGGGAAACCGGTCTATAGTTCCCTAAAAGAGTTGGGTTAAGAGTGGATTTCTTAAGAAGTGGGGTTATACGAGCCTGTTTAAATGCTGAGGGAAAAACTCCAGTGTGAAGGGATGTGTTAACAATGTAAATGAGTGCAGGTACAACTGCAGGAGAAATGGCTTGAAAGAGATGAGATGGAATAGGATCAAGCGGACAAGTAGTAGGATGACTGGAAAGGATGAGTTTAGAGACTTCTGCCTCAGAGAGTGGAGAGAAGGATGTGAACGAGTGTATGTTTGCTGGTAAGATGTGTTTGACAGTTTGTGGCGTGGAGAATTGTGCAGTGAGGTTTGTAATTTTATTAATGAAGAATGTGGCAAAGTCGTCAGCTGTTAGAGTTGATGAAGGAGGGGGAGGAGGAGGACAAAGGAGGGAGGAAAATGTTTTAAAGAGCATGCAAGAGTTAGGCGAATTGTTAATTTTGTCATGATAGTATGTCCTTTTAACAGTGGAGACATTAGCAGAGAAGTCAGAGAGGAGTGATCGATATAAATTAAGGTCAGTAGGATTTTGTGATTTGCGCCATACCCTTTCTGCAGCCCTGAGCTTAGAACGATGTTCGCGGAGAACGGCAGATAGCCAAGGGGCAGAAGGGTTGGTACGGGCTGGCCTGAAAGATAAGGGGCAGAAAGTACCTAAACAAGACATCAGAGTGGAACAGAAAGTATCAGTAGCACTGTTAGCATCAAGAGATGATAACTGTTTAGGGTGAGGAAGCGAAGATGAAACCATAGAAGATAGCCAGGAGGGTGAGAGTGAGCATAAGTTACGTCGAAAAGTGACATGTGGAGAAGTATGTGTTGTGTCAGGAATCATGTTGAGGTTAAGAGTGAGGAGGAAGTGATCTGAGGTGTGCAGTGGAGTAACCAGCATATGATCAGTGGAGCAGTGTCGTGTGTAAATAAGGTCCAGTTCGTTGCCTGATTTGTGAGTAGCCGTAGTTAACACTCTCTTGAGATCAAAAGAGGCAAGCAGAGTGTGGAAGTCTGCAGCCTGAGGTTTATCTAGGTGGATGTTGAAGTCTCCAAGTATAACTAAGGGAGTACCATCCTCAGGAAAGGTTGAGAGCAACAAATCTAATTCTTCCACAAAGTTACCTAGTGGTCCTGGAGGTTGATAAACAACTACAAAATGGATTTTTAGAGGGTAGGTAATAGTAACCGAATGTGATTCAAAGGAGCTGTTGATACTCAGAGATGGTAAAGGAGTAAATTTCCAATTATTAGAGATGAGCAGACCAGTATCTCCACCTTTTCCAGTCAAACGGGGGGTGTGGGAAAAGGAGAAATTATTGGAGAGTGCCGCAGGTGTAGCATTGTCCTCTGGTTTGATCCAGGTCTCTGTCAGGCCCATGAGGTTTAGTCTTGAATGACTAGTAATGGAAGTAATGAAATCAGCTTTGTTGACAGCAGACTGACAATTCCAGAGACCAATAGAAAAAGAAAGTAGTGTATTAGCAGACATAGGCAAAGTGCGCAGGTTGTTAGGATTGTGCTGCCTACAGTGTGTGAAGCATGGTTTGCGAGTGGTAGTAATAGTAGTGATCTGAAAACACATAGTAATAATTGGTTATAAAAACTAAAACAGAAGTGAAACAAGTAGTAGGGAAGAGGATAAATAAAAAGCGATACTTATATCCTTTGCCGGTGTCCCTACCCGGTGGAGTCGCACGGTAGAGGCGATGGTCTTTACACTCTTCAGTCTTAACACGAGGATATATAATAAAATTTCAGCAAGTCTCTACACAGTAAACAAAACAAGTGTTTCCTTGCAACAACAACTGCGCTAAACACTAATGAGACAAGCAAATACACTTACAAGCTGCTTCCAACCTCCGCTGATAGATTTATGTATCTCATAAGATTTATCATTTATTTGATTTATCTATCTCACTAGATAAATCCATTTATCATGCAGTGAGTGTAAGGTGTTCATTTGATTTGAAAATCTTTAGTGATTAATGACTCTATGCTGTTGAAATAATAGTTATTTACTTGAAAAGACACATGCCAGGAAGAAGAACAACCCTGCAATTATAACTCTTATAATCTGCAATGTAAATAGAGCCTCTGTATACAGACAAAAGATGCCAGTCCTCTCTACAAAAGGTCAACAGAAACATGGCGTGACCAGTAAAATTAAATGTGCACAAAGTAATTATTTCCTCATTAAAAAAAAGTTTTACACATAAACGTTTTACTTTTGAAAAGTATATTTAAAACCATTGATTCAAATGAGACAAAGACTCCAGTCATATCAGTAACCGAATAAAAGCTGATTTATTTTAAATGATGGGGGTCTCCTCAAAAAGGCAGACATGTTGAGATCACATGATAAGAATCAGGGTTTCTGTGGGTCTTAATTCATCCTCCCACAAATGAAGGCCTAAAAAGTCTTAAATTGCAGCAGAAAATCTTAAATTTATAAAGTCATGGCATTATATGTTTCATGCATCCTTAAATAAAGATACATTTACTTGAGATGCAAAATGAAGATAAGAAGTCTTATTTTCTGAGAAAGTGAACAAAATTAAGTGAGTTTATGCTTAAAACATGAACAAATATCTGTCAATGGAGTATAAACTCATAAACTCACTTAATTTTGATCAGTTTCTCATAAAACAAGACGTCTTATGTAATTTTGCTTCTCAAGTAAATCTGTCTTGATTTAAGAATCTTTGGACATTTGTACTGGAAAACAAGACAAAACTACTAAGGAAGAACATTGCTTTCTGCAGTGTGATCAAAAGGTACAGTAAATGTTATTTCCACGCTCTAGTGGTTAAAAGCAGAGGTATTCAAGCCATGCAATTTTTCATTTTTTTTTTTATTTTTTGTTTTTTTGCTGTAAAACAAATTAAAAAGTAAACTTTGAAATGTTTCTAATATAAGACATTTACATTTAGAATAGTGTTCCATTCAATTTGTTCCTTACATTTTCTTTACTTGGGCATTAAAAAGCCTTAAATTTACCTCCAAAAAACCAGCCAAAACCCTGCAGAAGGCTCCCCAACGATATAGCAAAACCTGAAATCACCTGCATTATGGGAGACTAGATTATGAGAAATGCTTAATAAACATTTATTAATGTTTTAATGTAAATCTAAAAATGTAGAAAATATCATTAGCTTAGTACACAAAAAAAAAAAACAGAAATCAATGTAAAGAGTCTGCCATATTTGAAAAAAATGTGGACTCTGATAGCATAGCACATCAGCACAGTCCATATTTCATGCATCTCACTGAGAATGAGTTCATATATATTCCAAGTAGTCCATGTTCAACATACTATCATGCATTAATCACACACTTAACTGTGAGTGCTTTAGCTCCCACACAGTGGGTTGTATTTTCAATACTGTGGTACACCAATGAAAGGAGGAAATCTATCAGCAGTAAAATGTTACAGCAACAAAACTGTTGGACTGGCTATCAGATGTGTATAATAAGTCCATATGGCCATGAGGCAAAGTCTGGAGCATTATATATTATATGCTGCATCAGCTGGAGAACATCCAAACGTTAATGAGCATTTAATCAATAACCTGTTTGAGAAAGTCATTGTAATGCCATTAACCTTTCGCTATTTAAATGCTATGCCACCCTTGAGATAAAATGAATGAGAATATGCCAATAGGTCATCTTGATGCATATTTTAGTATTTTTATAACTTTACGAGTGTACAGGAATGTCAAGGGTTGTACACTGACAAGAAACTATTATGTTAAATTGGAATTGAAAACGCTGTTCCATGTTGACTTTAAGACATCAAAATATGTTATATCAAGCGTAACTGTCCAGTACACAGCAAAACTAAACAAGATATTTTAAGTATGAAAGCTGAAGAACACAGATGTAAAATAAATGCGAGCAGCTTATCTGAGGCCTCTGATATAGAGTCTGCAAAGACAGAGAAGTCTGTCTGATACTTGTCGAATTACTAACTTTATCTCCAGTTTTATAAATTGGGTGACTGTCAACAAAATGATAGAAAAGATGAGAACAGTGACATTAATAAGTTGACTGGTAAACAAAATTCTTAACCTTGACAGAATGTCACGGATGATGGAGAGATTCAGCCACAATGCATCAGGTTCAAGTTAAAAATGCCATTTTTCAACCAAAATTGAATTCAGTCTTTATTTATTATCCAGATCCAACTCTCCACAGTTTGATGAAGTAGCAGTAGCATTAGCTGTGCTAATAACTCATTGCCTTCAATGCAGTTCCCCAAAGCTCACATTCATTTTTTGTAGGCATCCCTGTAATAGCCAAAGCTTTTGACAAACTTCATCTCAGAAATGACATTTGTCTAAGTGTTTGATGGGAGTGATATTCTCATAAAGGTGAGCCTGGTACGTGTTGAGACTAAAAATAAGAGAAAGGCCAAGGACAGATTCTGATAAGGAGCCCCTTAAAAGGAAAGAGCACCTTAAAGTCTAACTTCAAATAAATAGATAGATTTAGAACCAAGACTAGGTTTAATCCCCCTTCTGGAAGTATTTAGGTAAAATATCTTTTTGGGTTTCAGTTCAATAGTTTACTGTAATTGGGTCAAAAAAATAAAAAAAAATTAAAAATAAAATAAAATAAATTAAAATAAAATGCTGAATGTGCTGAATTCAGGTTGTAGCACCAGTGACAAATTCTCCAAAAAGATTCATTCCTTTTTTAAGACTGCAACAGCAACAATAGCATATCAAAACACAATATTGAGCAGTATTACATTTTTTAACAATGTAACATCAATTGTACATGCAAATTAACTGTGTGAAAAAAAATGGAAAAAAGTGTTTCAGGCACCTGATAAATTCAAATGATTAAAATGTACAAAACATTATGTGGCTAATGGCCTACCTTATTTGAAAAGGCATAATGACAAATTCAAATGAATAAAAACATTTGTTAGACTGATTTGTTATAATGTCAGACAAGCACATAATAATCAACATACTTCAAATTACTGCACAATGGTGTGTATGTAGCCAGTATGACTATGCATGCATGCAATGAAACTATGCTTGGTATGATCTGAAGCTGAAATCTTATTTTGCATTGTATTGCAAAATTTCTTCTTTTATTGTGCATAATATGTATCTCAAAAAAAAATCCAAAGAGTATAGCTTTAAACTAAGATACTGCTTAATACGTTTTTTGTTTGTTTTTGGCTCTTTTTGAAATTGTTTGTGGTAAGGTTTCTGTGTCTCTGCCAGTAGTTATTTTAGTTTAGTTTAGTTTAGTTTGTGATCTAATAAAAGTTTTAGAGCAAAGCTACTAAGTGAACGAACTGTGAACTCAGGGGAAAATGTTAGATCTGTCATTTGTAGGATTTGTTTTGGTCGTGAAGTCGTTGGATCACTGTCTCTTTCACACTACACAACTGTTTTGGGTAACATGAAGCTGCTGTGGTTTGCACATTACACATGCGGTCACACATTACACAGTATTTCACTAGGAAGAAACCTCGACAACTCTATTTATTTTACAAAACACGTGTGAGAAGCGATACAGGAAATCACATAAGACTATGACTCCTCCCCCTAAAATTTCTTTTGCCCTGTATTTTGCTCTCTCATTGGCTATAGGTCGTCGCCGATGTTTCAAAATATTTCTCACTCATCAGTGCTTCTTTGAGATCGCATTTTTGATAATTCAGTCTATGCGATCGTCACTCATGACCAAGTACCGATTTGCCTCAGATTTTGGACTTTTGTCAGCGCTCTCCAGAAAATCAGGCATAAAATCATGAATCAAATGACTCACAAATCTCATAAGTCACAAGCGCCACATACTGGTGTAAAATGCAACCATGCAGAAAAGGTCAGTGAATGATACTTTACATGATATCTGAATTATACATCTACATCAGAATTACATTTTTTTTAGTCGCATGTATAGTTTGATGAATATTCTGGTTTGTCATGTTTTTCATAACTGAACAATCAAGGGATATTTTTGTCCCTATAATTAGAAAATGACCCAATTTCAATAAAACAATGGAGCACTGGGGGTCATTCTATTAAAACAAATTGTTAATTCAGGTCTATAAAATTAGTGAGAGTGAAACTGCTTCAACAAGCCAACTGCAAAATAGTCATGCGGCATCTAGAGCATCCATTTATATTGAACCAACTTAATCACATTTCTCCTGATCCTTTTACATGCTTTTATTCTAGAGAGTTACTCAGCGGCACCCTGTGCTGTTTAGTATGAGACTGCAAAAGCGCAGAGTGAGAATCTCATTACAGGGCCTGTCAGTTTCCTCAGGTGTATTGAATAATGAGGATTCTCTAGTCTGACAGCTCACGATGTCTTTGCACAGATTAATAAACTGAATTAGAAAATGATTCTTGAAGAAAAAAATCTTTAGACTGTGTCTCCTCTAATTGAGTTATAAGACACCGCATCACTCATCATAGAAGTCCACAACCCAGAAACAGCTAAGTAATAAGATACTGAAGTTGCTCTCCGGTGATTATGAATGTGGCTGAGCAATACCTGAAGCCTTTAGAGCTAAATACAAGAATAAAAAAAGAAATCTGTTCTCACTGCAGTTTCACTGCATAACGCAAAAACAGTCATCAGTTGTAATATTGATTGTTCCAATTGGATTGATAGAACCTGTTTTGCATATCCCACTAAAATTAATATTAAAATTAATGAATATATAATCTTTAAAATAAGTAAGTGTACACCAATATGTATATCTGCTAGGCAAAGTATTCAGATAATATTTTGCTATGACATTTAGCATCTCAAAACAATTAGTGACAATTAATACCCAATTAGCTGATTAGTAGTGGTCTTCATCCTACTTTCAGTTTCAAAATGTAATGACATATTATTTTTGAGTTAATATGGTATAAAATAAATGTACATTTAAGTTCAGAAAATATGTTCACTTTTAATATTTAGATTATTTTCTGGCTTTAAATTGTTGTATATAATGGCATTGTTGTTCTCACACAGTGATTTTTTTTTGTAATATTGATATACTATTGTAGCTTTTCTTAATATTTCAATTAGCTTTTTAATATTTTCTGTTTTCACTTTAATATTAGTTAAACTAACTTTGTTGTTTTTATTCATTTTCACATATTTATTCATTTTTTTCATTTCTATAATAATATATTATTTATTAATTTTATTTATTAGATTAAGTTATTTTAGTACTTCAACTTAAACTACAAAAATGTTGCAACTATAGAAATAAAATAAGTATTTTACTTTTTTTATTTTTTTTTTCAGTTAACCTGCTCTCAGATTGTCATGACAGTTTACCATTAGTTTTTCAATTATATTAATATTAGGCAACATTAATTGTTATTTTTATCCACTGGAACATCAAAAATTTCAAAACACACAATACCATAAGAAAAATGTGGTGTATTCATATCAGTCTGTCTGACAATACTGTCTCTAGGCCGACTCACCTCTCTCCTTACAACTGTCCAGAGTTTGACATATTTTTTTTTTTTTTTTTGGATAATAAACGCTTGAACTGAATGTTCCAGAACACTGGATTGCTTAACCTACGGAATCTTGGGCTTTTCTCCAACAACTGAAATATGAAATAGCAGTGTCATAGAAACAGTAAATTTGTCCAAGGGAAATCTTTTTTTGTAATTTTTTTTATTTTATTTTTTTTCCCCCACAAGGATGATTTTGTTCTGGCCTGCTGGCACTGTTCCCCAGCGTTGACATTTCAGTCAGGAGTTTGTGACCTTCCTGGACTTTCCCTTAAAATCCCAGCACATATAGTAGCGAAATGAGATGTCTGGTTTATGGGAAAAATTCTAATCTGTATGATAAAGAGTTCCAGTTAAAATGTGGTAATGGGATTTTTGATTTTTGTGTCATGTCAATGAGCTCAGACAGAAAAACATACTTGAACTTCTTGTAGTGCTAAAACATCAAGAACTGATCATAGCCTAAATGCACTAATTCTAAACAATAAACCGTGCTCTACAATGATGAAAAATAATAACGCTGAAAAGCAAAACAAACAACCTACACTGTAAGAAAATAAAAATCCATAGAAAATCATATAATATCTTAAGAGAAAATTACACTTTCTGTTAAGTTTATGGACATATCCTTCAGCTCTCAGTCACTACACAATGCAATGCATAATTCAAAATACAGGTTAAACACCTCAAAGAAAAAAAAATCAACATGGATACATTGGGCCGTATTTTACGATTTTATTTTTTTTTTTTACATTGTATTACTGTCCATTAAAATATGTGTATTAAAGGAATAGTTCATCCAGAAGTAAACATTGCATCATATTTAGTTACTGACCCTTGTCAAACTGCTATTCACTGAAATAAGAGGCCATGAGTTTATTAGAAAAGTAGTAATATCTGAAGATCGTTTGAGCTTTATCATCAGTGAATAATTTGATCCAGTTCACAAAGCCGGTCTAAATGATCCATTTGCGAATCAGTAACCTAATCTAGTTCTTGAGTTTAACTCATTGACTCTGAACCCAACAGTTAACAGCCCTCTAGTGGTGAGGATAATGAGTGAATATTAACATAGATTTCACACAAAGATATTTTACGACTAGTTTTATAATTCACAAGAGTGAGAGTTTCCGTTCCATGAAAGAAAAAAACTGGTCATGCAGGTTCAGAACTAACATGAGGGTGATTAAATAATGACAGAATGTTCATTTTTGGATGATCTAATCTGTTAAATTTAATTACAGTACCACTTCTGGTACTCTGTATGAAGTGAACTTCATTAGACTTGCTAAACCAGTATTCCAGATTTGCGTTGGGCCTGGCAGGCATGCCTTTGTCTTTGCTTCCTCTTCCTCAAAGCAAAAGTTGAGCTCTGAGAGTTTTCTGTGATTATTCCAAGCAAATGTAGAAAAACACTTTTGGCACTGTCTCCAGTAAGACATCTAAATGAGAGTCGACAGCTCTGTCTTGTGGGTTCCAGCCTCAGCGTCGCTATGTTTTTCCTCCCTCCTGCCTCTTCAAAACCAACCATGAATCAGTTATTTGCTTCATTAGGCATCTTATGGGAGTCTCACTTCAATGGGTCTCTGAATTTAAGGAGGGAAATACCGAGATCATCCAGTCCTCTGTGGAACTGAGTTTTTGAGCTGTGCTCATCTGGATGGGCACTGTTGAGGTGGCAGCCTGCTAAACAGAGGGAATTTAATGAAAAAAACATTATCCAGACATAATGCATCCAGGCTGAACCGTTTAGATATTAACATACTCCGATATTGTGATGAGCACAATGAGGTGTAGTGACGTGTGGGCCTTAGAGCAATAAAACATTCAGTGCATCGCTGCCATACGGCCACAGTGAGCCACTTCCTCATGGAGAGACGATTAACAAAGGAAAACTTCTCAGAAAGAAGTGTTGGAAAACTTACTAAAGATGAATCACACAGCCTGCTTTTCTGGGAAGACGTTGTAGCATTATTTTATCATTTAGGCCAAACTAAACTAGGCCACCCTGCGAGACTTTAAGCAATGTAAACCTGTCAGTAAATAAAATGATTATCACAACATTTTGCTTCTTTGTGCATGATTTTGGCATTTAATCATTTGAGCACTTATATTAACTTCATATTTAAACAAAGAAATAAAGATCCCACATTTATGTGTCCTATGTTGTCTTGAATCTAAACAATAGATTCAATGTACGCTATTCAATAAAATGTGCAACTCAATACTTAAATCTGTTTGTTTAAAAAGATCATCTTCAATGCCACAGCTAGAGTCAATATTTGTTTTAAAGTAAGAAGAAACTAGATATAAAGGTGCCATTTATTATATTTGGCCTGAGTTAGTTTGTTTATTTGCTCTCATCCCCCATGAGGTCCAAACTCCAGCTTTGCGACCATATGCTGGAATTGTTGTTTGTTTTTCTCCTTGATCCATTTGCTTTCTTAAATCTTAATCCGGTAATTATAAGAATGGTACTTAATTGTTCATCTATGCACCAGAATAAGAGCATTATGCATAATAAAGTTAAAATTGCACAGTCATTATTGGTCTGATACATCACTTTCCAGTCAAAACATAACAGTCTCAACTTGGTTTTATCGGTTTTAGGGAATGTAAATGTAAAATCAGAATTAGTTGTGATTTAAAGTCTAGCTTTACTATTCACATTGAAGAAAGAAAATTGAACAAGTCTCACACAAAAATATGATTTGTTGTTTAATTAGTGCTATAGACATGAATGATAGCTCAGTTTGTATAGCTTGTTTAGGAAATGTGTGCTATTACTTTTCTACACAAGAGGAGTTACCTGAGCCATATAGTTTCTAAAATATTAAAATACTCACACTTTTTATTTGGGCAGTAGGTAACCGCCTAGGAACACAGCAATGTGCTAAAAAGCACTATGGGCGCCTATTCTGCATATACTTATCTCATTTTTACATTTAAAAAAGCATTTTTTAATCAAATAAATCTATTTTAATAAAGTCAGGTCATGTTAAAAATACCTACATAAATCACATTAGTATACCAAAGTAATGAGTAACTGTTTAGAACACAACCTTGTCATATGTGTCAAAATTCCAAAACTTCTCTATTGGTAACTGTACTTTTTGCCAAATACACTGAAAAAAATGACTCATTGGATTTACTCAATTTTTTTAAGGTAAGTGGTTGCAATCAATTTATTTTAGCTACATTTAAATAAACAAATTTAGCTGAAAGTTAGTCAACTAAATTTGTTTATTTAAATGTAGGTAAAATAAATTGATTGCAACCACTTACCTTAAAAAATTGAGTAAATCCAATGAGTCATTTTTTTCAGTGTACCCAGAGACCAATGTGATTGATGGGCCTTCTATTATTATTAATAGAAAAGTGGATAATGTATTCGTTACATACATGAACCAGCTTACAACATGGCTGCTTACCAAATAAATAAATAAAAACTTCAAAATTAATATATAATCTTGCGTGTTTGTCTTCAAGCTTCCATCAAGAAAAAAACTCTGTTGCAATGTAGCCTACAGTCCGTGGTGTGATAGAAGAGACAATAGCGCCAGTTTTAGTTACCCAGAAGAGCAGTCCTGCAATGCTGGCATGGACAATCGTAGATATATGTAAGGTACAACGGGGCTAAACGCGCCTCGGGGTAAAAGGCGCCTTTGATATTATTTTCATCTAAACCACTAGATAGCACAAAAACGTGGCGTAACACTTTTCGAAACATCCGCTTTTCAAGATGCACGTGTATATTTGTCTCATCTTTGATGTGATCGCGCGCAGAAGCGCAAAGTTGATTCTGTGCTTACTTGATCTAATATTTTATGTTTTTTAAAATGTTGTAGATTTAAGTTGCAAATGAGAATCGCTAAAATTAATGCATGTATTTTGAGACAAAGGTCTTCTTTATGATTTTCAGTTTTGTTTAAGATAATTAAAGCAACAGTTTTTAAATAACGAAAGAATATGTGAAAGTATGGTATTTGGGGTAAAAAGCGCCCCTGCTGTTGGGGCTAAAGGCGCCTTGATTAACATGATAATTAATAGATCGCTGACTTTTCCATTTGTTGACATGACATGGTTAGATTCAAATGGTAAATATAATATATTATGTTGGGTGTCCATATTAGAGATAATCACCATGTTTAGAATGAAACCATCATATTTAAAAACATGATATTAATCATATTATATAATAAATATCATTTGTTGTTACTACTGTAAATATATATTCAATTATTATTGGATCTCCTTCAATACTTTCAGAATCTTTACTTATTAAAATGATTTTGTTTCTGCATTTTAAAATATATATTTTTTATATTAACATTTTAATGACTGTATATTTATTGAACAAAAATTTATTCTTTTATTTTTCAAAATAAGCAGAAAATAGTACAAACTATGCTAAAGTGGTTGTTTTGAACAAGTATTAACTTAGACATTATTTTAAAAAAACAGTATTTTAGCTGAAGTATTTGTATCAATACCGTGGGCCTTTTACCCCGTGTGTGGGGTAAAAGGCCCCTCTTGCCACCTCATACATTTATAAGATTTTTAAACAAAATAAACAATTGGAATAATTTATTTTCACACAAAATATGTTGCTCCATTAATGTTCAATACGACGTATATATTTTTTCTGCAATTATACATTTTAGGCACAGTTAATAGCACATTTTTTTTTTTCTTAAGGGGGGCCTTTAGCCTCATTGTACCCTATACGTATATTTCACCAGCCAGTGAAATACACTTGCGCTTTTGTGTTGCTATGGCGGTAACAATCCTTAGTACTCAGGGGGCGATAGAGTTACATTTAGAGGTCACTGTTGCAGAAATCAACGGTTGTGTCATTATTCGCCTAAGTCGTTATAAACATTACTTTAACTAACTTGCTTAGTAATATTCTCTTTAAACTTTTGCTCTGCTATAACACAAAACTTGCGTTGTTATCAGTTGCTTTATGCTTATTTCACAGAGCAAAGACGCGTGGAATCGCGACTGACCAATCAGAATCGAGTATTCCGAAGTACTCATTGTAAAAACTGTTTTCGAGTTAATAGACCTAACTTATGTGGCCGCAGAATTGAAATTGCGTTTTTACCATTAATTGACATCTGTAGTGTTTTACAAAAAAATATTCCACACTACAGTGTCATAGTTTATAGTTGATTTGATCTGTTATGCAACCCCTCTGAAATGGCATTGCATAAAAAATATAACGCCTTTTTATATAAAAAACGATTCCACAAGTTATGAGTGATTTAACGGCTGATTACATCCTCAAATGATGCTGCTGAAAATGGAATAGCCTTATAAAATGCAGTGATATGACTTTTTGTGCTCAACGCAGCACTCAAGTGGATGAGATGCCTCAGTCTGGTCCATCTAAGTACAAAAATATTATCAACAGAATATTTTAACTGAAAATGTGCTATTCCAAATGGGTAAAAGGGCTAAGACTAATACATCTCAAAACATATTATTCAGAATACCTTTACCCTTACATTATTGTCTAACTGGACCATCATTTGCTCCACCTCCAGTTTTAACAGATAATGTTATGGAGACTTCATCAAGGTCCATCTGTTATTTAGCCTAAATTTGTTTCTGTGTTCTATTGTAGCGACAAATCGATACAAACCCACACATATCCTAACTTGACTGTTGCTCTACCAGTAAATTTCACAAATACACTCTTTACTCAGTGGAAATAATTAGGGTTAAAGTTACAGGCTAAAGGTTTCTGGCAACTTTCCACATTATCAGTCACATTTTCATATGTAACTTGGACATTTTTATTTAGAAAAAGATGTGAAATCATACAGGAAGTTGATGTCTCTCCAAATGTATTTAAATATCAAATATAATACACACAAGGTCTAAACAATATCCTGCAATTTTGTGTAGAAGTAACCAAAGATGGTTACACTCTCATAAAGAGATATACAGCCTTTACTATGGGACACAATTCCTATGAGCTTTCTGTTTATGGTGTCTATCCTTGATAGATTAATGCCTGTTTCTGCAGTATTCATGCCTTCACACATTTGTGTAAAGCAGCTGCTTTCTTGAGGTCTCTATACTGACAATTACTGTATATTTAGCAATGTGAAAATGAAGATGGGGCTAAATCGAAAGTATGCATCTTTGTGTTACAAACAAATATGAATACATAAATGCCATTTAAACACACCAAATGCAAGTAACAGAGTCTCATTTTTATACTTAAGCAAAATACATTTGAAATCAGATGCTATTGACTGTATACTGTATAACAAACAATTCACTGGAGTAGAAACAATTTTCACTCAGAAATTACTAGTAAATTTCACAAGCAACTACAAAGAAACAGCAAGTAACACATTGAATTATATGTGAAATTTTGGAGTAGAAAAACTGACACAGTATTTTCTGGTAAAACATACTCCAATAATCTATATTTTATTTACAGCTTTAGACATAGAAATATTTACATTAAAAAAATTACAGAAAATTGTTCATTTTAAACGAAAATATAAAATATAATTATGTTTCTTTATTAATGGCAAAAAAAGAAAAAACACTTTAACAGGTCGACTAGTGCTGGTTAAGTTCTGACCTTCCAATATGTCTTCAAGAAATCATCTCAGATTCATCAGCAATTATGAATTTTTATGCTAGAATCACTACTACAGCAGCAAGCCTTTGTTCTCAGCTTCCTGTATAGGATAATTGGCAATGAATTAAACCCTACAGGCTTTTTACATAACATGAACACAAGACCCAAATACATATTAATCAGTTAACTCTCTCTTTCAAATTTTGCTTTAAGGAAATTACAGAAAAGTGGATCCGAGGGCCAAATGGAAAAGTGATCCTTTGTTTTAGGCAAACCATTGCTCAAGGTGACCTGAAGCAGTTTGTTTTCCATAAGATGGATAAGTGGGTAACTTGATCTGACACTTTATCCTCTATCTATCCTCCATCTCAGTGTACCGAGCTGTTGTTGAGTCTGATTGCATGGGATCCTGAAACTGTTAGCTGCACTATTTTGCATTAAGAGAGACAACACTTCAGAGATAGTCAGTTCTCACCCTTTTTTCACTGGCTCTCTTTTGTCAGTGGATTTAAGGGAGAGTTCAGCAAAAAAGAAAATTCTGTCATCGTGTACGAGTCTCTTTTTTCTGTTAAGCACAAAAGAAGATATTTTGAAGAATGTTGGTAAACAAATAGTTGACAGTAGCCACTGACTTCCATTTATTTTTCCATTCTATGTAAGTCAGTGGCTACCGTCAACTGTTTGGTTATCGACATTCTTCATTTTTTTTTAGGCAAACTATTCCTTTAAAGTTCTGTAGGAAATGCTGATTATCTTTAGAAAGGGGTTTAATATTAACTATAAGACAAAATCAAGAGGGTTTATCACGTAACATTCACATTGTAGATTGTAAATTAATAGATTAACCGGAAATCAAAATTCTGTCATTATTTACTTTTGAATGTTTTAAGCTTTAAATGAGATATCAATGAGTTCTAGTTTCATGAGATCTAGTTTCATTTTTATAAGCTTGACATCTTCTGGTCACCACTGACTTTCATTGTATAGAAAAGATCATTGTCAGCATTTTGCTATACTTCTTTTTTTTTTTTTTTTTTTTTGTTCCATGGTGAGTAAATGATAACAGAATGATTACATTTTTATTTTTGGGTGAACTATTCCTTCATATCAGCATGAAAGGTCAAACATACATTGTGATATTTTCTAAGATTAACCTGGAAAATAAATTATCATACAAATGTTTGCATGTCTCAAAATAATGTTCATCGACAGTGAGTCAGCAAGTTATTTAACCTTCCTACCAGTCACTTTACAGTTTTCACCAAACTAAAAACATTCTGGTTTCTGTGCTCAGACTCTTTTTTTTTTTGTAAATGTCAATGCATTGCATAATGAGATGTAACCTAAGCTGCCCACAAGCTTATTATAACCAGCACAAATAATATAATGACCTTCAGACACTGAGAGGTGATTCTCTCATTCAATATCAAATAGCAACCCTGTTATTTATATATATATATATATATATATATATATATATATATATATATATAACAAATAAGATTAATCACAATGAATATTAGCAATTACATATGTGCTAAATTAGCAAATATTCTAGATCTTGACATATTTCAGTGTGGTTTGCAGGTTGGGAAGTAATAAGAATAAAAAATCTCTGTCTTTCAAGTGTATTATCTCCTCTTTTGACTGTATTTCTAAGTAAAAAGAAAAAAAAAAACTTTACATTTTTTGAAAGTTATGTGGAAGGTATGTTGTAACACTGAAGGGCTTTTCAGGATTTAGGAGGTTGTCTTCTTGACCTAGCTTTTATATAAAGATTATGACGTGAAAGGAAGTAGTGTGAATGTACAGGTGAAAAATTAAACATGAGTCATTTGAAGACTCATTTTAATGGGGCAATTTTAGATTGTTTGCTAAAAAGGGCTACTTTTTCTAACAGGCTGACTCAAGGAAAAGCAATTTTAAACAGGATGTCTACAAGTTTCTCTTGACTTGGTACATTTCTTGGAGTAAACTGTTCAAGTTACTGTGCTTACAGACTAATTGTATGTGGCCTTGCAGGCTGATATTCAAGGTAATCACCACCATAAATGCATGATGGACTGTGATTCTCCATCTGTTTCCAGGCAACATCGGCCAGCACAACACAGGGGAATGAGAGCTCATCTGCCCCAATCATATTTTCTACCCTGTCTTCACGGTAAACACCAATCTGTGGGACCCATCTGAGATGAACGAGGATGCATTCCCAAAGACATTATCCAGACTACACACACTGTCCAGAATGTTTCAAGCCTCTCAGAAAAATAACCATATATCAATACCAGAAAGTGAGGTCACTTCCACTAAAAACATAATGATTTTTCATCCATCTATCTATCTATCTATCTATCTATCTATCTATCTATCTATCTATCTATCTATCTATCTATCTATCTATCTATCTATCTATCTATCTATCTATCTATCTATCTATCTATCTGTCTGTCTGTCTGTCTGTCTGTCTGTCTGTCTGTCTATCTATCTATCTATCTATCTATCTATGTTAAGTTGTATTGTTCTGTAATATCCTGAGAGAGGTTCCTGACACTATAAAGCATAAATCAAGCTCACATCTGTAAATTTCTCATCTTTGCATTGAGATGTTATGAGAGCAGTATACAATTTCATGAGGCATAAGGGTCTGAACTGAGATAGCACATTATGCTCTGGCGCATGGAATATTTTGATACACATTTTTCGAGGGGGATGAAAAAATGCAGAGTTTGTGGTATTCTGGGAAACAAGGCCAAAGGAAATTTTCCACTTCTCCAGTTTAGAATACACCCTAAAAAATGGATATGTGCAGTTATAACATTAAAGAGTTATTTATACTTAATCTGACCAATAGAAATAACCTTTTGTTGATGTATCCAAATGTAGTATGGTTGATTCAGTCATATTCAATTACTGGTTAACTAAAATTATTAAAACATTCTTGTTAATTGAAGTAAAGTTATAAACAAACAAATAAATAAATAAATATGAAGATGAAAAACTTATTTCAGTTAGTTGCCAAAACAACATTTCTAATTTTAAAGTTTAAGCTCTAAAATTACAACTGGAAATAAAACTGAACAATCAATCAATCAATCAATCAATAGACAGACAGAAAAATAAACAAAAACTAATAAAAACGACAAAAGCACATAACAAAATTACTAAAAATTAAACTAAAAATAAAATGAAAACAAATTATAAAAATGAAAGGAAAAAAAACTATTATATATATCAGATTATTAGAAAAACTCTTAACGCATTTTGTACGTTGCCTTTTTTATTCATAAACCTTACACTTAAAAACAGTGTTTTCGGTTGAGGAAGAAGAAGAAGTGAAATAGAAATAAATGGAGAAGGAGGTTGGTATTAAGGTCACCAATAAAATCATGCCCAGATCAGACACAGTATAAAAACTCTATAGTTCACTTAAATAAAACACAAAATTAAAATACTCAGGGCTGAAGCAACAAATAAACCAGCTGATTTGAAAAGCTGTCTGTTTATTTATCTGACCTGACCACTGTGTCCAATCCTTGACTAAAAAAAAACTTCTGACCATGTCTGGACTTAGTGAACACAGACTTGCTGAGACAGGTAGACAAAAACAGACCTGGCAACCAAAACAAAATAGACGTCTCACTGCACAAATAATGATAATAATGCCTTAAATACACATAAATCACATTCTTATATAGATCAGTGGTCCCGCCCTGTCTTCCTGTTTCAGTGGAAATTACATCAACACATGGAATAGCGCTGCATGTTTCAAAGCACTTCAGTGGACCTTTAAAGCTTTTCCCATCTTTAATCTTCACACATTATATTCCCCACTGCTGAATAAATACTCTGGCCCACAAAAATCCATTTAGAGAGCTCTAGGAGATTGCAGCTGGACATGACTGCAACATTTGCACCTACTTTTTTTTTTTTTTTTTGGTTGTGCCCCTGTGGATTTAAGTGTCTAAGTTTCATTAATATTTCCTCTAAAGGTGAATCATCATTCCTCTAAAGATAGATACAGACCATCTATTCAAAAAGGCAAGCAAAAGCAGTGAGTCACTAAAGAATACAAATCCAGTTCCAGTAAGAGTGTTGTGGCCGCAATCAGGATTTTAACATGACAAATCAGGAATAAGCAGGAAATTGATATTAAAAAAAAAAAAAAAAAAAAAAAAAAAAAAGAATAGAAATGTGTTTTCCAGGCCTGGAAAAGTTGTTAAATATACATTTTTTTTTTTTTTAAATTTATTAATTTTTTTTTAAATTATTTTTTGCTTGCAAACCAGACTTTTTTGAATCTTTTTTTTTTTTTTTTTTTTTTTTTTTTAATAATTGATTGAACCATTTTACAATATAGGTCTGAATGATTCATTCAGTCTGAATTTGAATGTTTAAAACATTCAGACTGATTTTGCTAATGAAGACTGGTTGGCTAAAAACCTTGAATGACTCTTATGAGTCGGTTCGTTTTACTGAATCAATACTTAGTGCCACCAGAGTAGTTCGATTCCCAAATGAATGACTTTTCTGAGTCGGTTCTTTTTAAATGAATCGAAACATACGACCGCGACCAGCTTAGCTTGATTCCCCAACGAATGACTCTTATGAGTCGGATCTTTCTTGAACTGAACTGCAAATTATTGCTTTTCATGTCCGCTTCGAAATAAATAAAGAATGAACCGATCGTGACACTTAAATGAAATTACTGACTATATAAGAACTTGAAGATATGACTTTTCTCTCTCTTGATTGCATTATCCTGCCTCTGTGAAGAGTCATTAAAATTAATATTACTTATGATTTATATATTCTGGACTCTGGAAATGAAATAATTTAGCAATAGACTAGGCTACTGTGGGCAGATGATACAATAGGAAATTGCATTTCTTTCTTTAAAATATTTTTCCCTCAAAAGTAATAAAAGAATCGTAAATGGAATCGGAATCTTCAAAGAGAATCAGAACAAGAATCACGAAATTCTTTAGAACACTTTACCAGAACGAAGGTCACCCGGAAGTACGTGACACTGACTACCGCGCAGTCAATGAATACTTGGAGTAGTTGACTATTTGGAGCCACAAACTAAACTACAGCGTACTTGTTACTCCACATAACTCTGGAAGCGTGTGATTGCCTCGCCTGCTGGAATGGCTCCATTACTGAGCTGGTCATGTAGACCGCTGCTTCTACTGCCTCTTGTTGGAATATGTTTCACAAAATTTGCAAGAGGTGAGTTATTATTCTTTTTTTCTGATTATCATTTCATTATACAAGTTCATTTTCCTAAAGGTGGAGTGAATATGCACTTCTGAAGCACTTCTAGAAGTTCTAAAAGCATTTCAAACGGTTTAACAACAGAAGACTCAGATGCGACAAATATACTTGTTGATTTAAATGCTGTAATAAAAGTATTAGCCTATACTTATTACAGTTGCGGTCAAAACTTCAAGCTTATCCTGACGCGACCACTGCAAGGAAATGAAAGTAAAATCAGGCAATATTGACATTTTATAAGCGTTTAGGAGAACTAAAGCTAATCTGAAGGTAACGTGACAGATTAAGTTTATATTTTAGATGACGGGTTATTTGTAAAGATTGTAGAATTGCATACTAAATACTAGGTTGCTTACGGCATCCCACCAGTGGGAGTTAAAAAAAATAAAAATAAAATAAAATACAAAAAAACAAATAAAAAAACAGTGGGAGTTTCACAAATAAATAAATAACTAAATAACTAAATAAATAAATAAACAGTGGGAGTTTAAGCGCTCAAAAGTTTCAGCTCAACTTTGATGATTAAATCCAAAACAAACTTCAGAGTTTTGTCAACAAGGACTGTGTGTTTACCACAATTTCTAAGCGAGATGATACTCTAAGATTGAAAGGATTTAGGGTCATTAAAATGAGCATTTTGTGCCTCTTTTGTTCTGTTTTGTCTGCTGTCAGAAATATGGGAAGATGACATTTTAACCTTTGGGAACTGTAATATAATATTTAACTTGCTAGGTATATTGAATCCCTGCAATGCAAACAAACGTGTAAGTAGATTGTTTGGCTATAGTCTTTGCCTTAATAATGATGTAATGTATTTCCCATGATTTAATATTATTAAAAGACGAAAATGTTCCTAAATGCTGTTACCTGTAAAATTAAATCAATGTTAAATACAAAAGTATCTGTAAATAATACAAAAATAAAAAATAAAAAAATCTTTTCACTTCCGGTAGCGTTTTTGCCCCAAGCCCTTGTTAATTCTTGACCCTCACTACAAAAAATGTAATTCCAGCATACACAATTCTGATATTTTAGGTACAGAGACCACTATAGATCTCATTATGGTTGGGATATAACGTCAGTAAGATGTGATAGCTTGGTTGTTAATGTAATATTTTCTCAGCACCCACCCCTTGGAACCACAGCTCTTTAATAAGTTACACATGGAAAGCGCTTACGCTGAAGAAATATTTTTGCACCTTTTGGCTGCAGTCCAAGCATTGTGAACTTTTAGACCTGCTTAACTGCACCAATCAATATACTGGCTCTCTATCCTCCATAAATCTCTTTAGCGTCTCTGAATGCGTGGAGGTCACAATCTCAACTCAACACTGTTGCTGTTATAATGAAAGGATTTGTTTTAATTAAATGATCTTTAAAAATAGATTGGTGTACGTATGGGTGCGATGAAATATTAATACTGCAGAACTCTAGCTAGTGTATATGGTAATGTTATAAAATCTGCCAGCTTGACACTACTTGCTTGATGTTTTTAGGCAGATTTTACTTTGACTTCCTATTTGAAAGAAGATGCTTCATTCCTCTGAAGACTACAGTGTGATTATATGGTTTATAAATCCCTTATATGAACTTGATTGAGTATCTTATCCTAGGATAAAATGAAATAAACTATAAGTTCGCTGACATTGTATTTGTGATTAATCCAAAACATGATGGCTAATATCCTTTATTTTATTTTATTTTATTTTATTTTATTTTATTTTACTTTACATGTATTACATATTTGACAAAATGCAAAATGCAAAAAAAAAAAAAAAAACTGCCAGATTATTTTTGGCTGTTTACTTTGCTGGCGCAATGCATAGAAATAGTAGTATAATTTATTTCGAAAGATTCTGTCACATATGCACTTTATAAGGAATATATATAGAAGGAAGAGTAAAAAAATGTTCCTTTCTGTGAATAATGGGCATGTACTCTAGTATCGGATGTGAAGCTCACATAAAGAGACATCCACTCTCGCCAGATGTGACCTCCATTCTCAAGATGCTGCAATGCAGAGATCAGGCTTCTGATATGGCGTGACAGTTTGTGAACAAGTGATTTATTAGTAACCTTTTCGATGAACAAACGTGTAATGAATTCTCGTTATGCTAATGACGTAACTGACAGTATTATGAATATTATATGACAAAGGTTGTGTAAATTAACACATTCTGCAGGATTTTTTATTTGTTTGTATTTACAGTTTTTACACACTCAGCCTCACAAAGTATGTTGTTGGCTTGGTATATTTAGTTTGGACATTATGGCTACTTCCCATTAATTTTCATCAAGAAATTTTACTGAACCTTGCAAAGCCATCCTAAACTGCAAGACACATAATCCTCACAAATTTTTTCTTTCTGTGTTAAATATACCACTATTAGTCATGCCTCCTTGAATGAGTCATTAGAGGAAGCCTTGTCTGAGCTGATAGCTCTATCTTTTTCCTGAGGTCTGACCCTTTTTCAGGACGAATGGCTTATTTCAGTGATTGTTGAGACACTTCGCAGAATTGCACAAAGCTCCTCCCTCACGGGACTTTTGAATGGTCTGTAAAAGTCAAAGTACCATATCTAGAGTTCCAATGAAACATCAGGAGAGGTCAGAGAGAAGTGTGCTCTCTTGATTAAACTATGACAGAGACTGTAATTGCGTCTGTCATTTCTTATACGTTTACTCTGAAGAGGAATCCATGCAAGACCGATACCATTAAATATAGACTTAGATAGTTAAACATGCAATGGAATCTAAAATGTTCTCATATGGCAGCTGCATTGCTCAAACACAGTGTAAAAGGACAACGATATATAGAGTACTACCCAGGGTCCTTGTGTGGGCTGTAAAAAGCTGGGTGAGATTAAGGGCGCCTACACACTTTTATACCGTGTCAGTGATGTGAATACATTGATTTCAGTAGCGTGTCAGGAAAGCATAGAGATGGAAAACGCAAAGGTTTTTACGAAAGTGACAAACCAATCAGCCAACGAGAAAGTCAGGGAGGCAGGTACATTTGTGTATTCCCACTTGATTTCAACTTGACACAGCTTTTCCATGCCCTTTAACAGAAGTGTAAAAGTACTGGGACTGCCATTAAATTGTACTTAAGTTAAAGTACAAATGCCAAGTCAAAAACTGTCCTAAGTACCTTAAGCCCAAAAATATATGGAAGTAAAAAGTATGCAAATACTTTGTAAATAAACCTGTCAAAATACAAAATCTTCTAATTTTTCTGACAATGTGAGATGTTAAACTAAAACCAATATTCTGAAACCTAAAATTAGCAGCAGACAATTATACAGTGGTTTGACATTTGAATATAATGATTCTTATAATAATCAAGACTGATCATGAGCAGACCATGTTCACACTTGACTCAAGTTCATCTATCAACAGTGATGGTTATTAAAAAAAAAAAAAAACATTACTTATAGTTCAAAGTCTGTATCTGAAATGGATAGTTTTAAGTATCCACATCCACATGAACATTTATTTAACTTTGCAACACAAAATAAGTTATTTATAGCAGAATGTCCATCTTGTATGTACAATGAAAGAGAATGAGGACCATGGCTGTCAAGCTAGATTTAAAAAGCAAGTGAATAACAACATAAATTTCATTCTGTACATTACGTGTCGACTACTTTTGTGATGCTTTCATGCTCACATGATATGATTCTTGTTTCATGCTCTGATTTATTTTTTATTTATTTATTTATTTATTTTTTGTCATATTTGGAACATATTTGGAACTTTTGGAATTTTTATAAACTTGACCTGGTACCCATCCACATTCATGATGGTCGGGAAAAGCATGAACATTCTTCAGAACTTATACTTTTGTGATCCTGAAGAAAGTCATGAAGGTTTGAAATGACAATGATGGTGGGACTTATTATTTATATTACATTATTTATTTATTGATTGATTTGTTTGTTTGTGTGAACTAGTCTTCTAAAAAAAAAAAAAAAACTGCTGCCTTATCAGTATTTACACTAAAATAAATGTAATTGGCTGTTTAAATAAAATGCTATTGCCTAAAGAAAAATGCCATTTTTATTATCAAATCATTTTGGAGAGATTTAAGGAATATGGATGTATGACTTGTTTTATACTTTTAGGACTAAATTAAATTGTAATAGTTTAATAGTAAAAAGCATTTTTTTTTGTACTTTTTTTGTGAATGTAAATGTAATTGAGTAAAAGTACAAGTATTCAGCTTTAACGGAACTGAAGTAAAGTACAGATTCTCCAAAATAATACTTAAGTATAGCAGTGAAGTACTACTACTCAAATATTTTATATCTCAGCCTTTAAAACATATTTTATCGATCCTATTCATCAGATGGATCCCTCGTGTGTAGGCGCCCTGAGACAGCTGTTCAGTGAGAATTATCATCAGACCCACATGGAATTTGTGCCCACAGAGCTCCACAGAAAGCTTAGTCGATTTCAACAGAACTGGAACATACGCAACAAGCCCACACTTTCCATTTTGGGCTAATTTGATAAAGAATTCCTTTTTTTTTTTTTTAAATCATCACATAAAATGAACCAAAAAGGTCTGCTGATTCTGTCTGGGCCTGCTGGGCCATATACTGTATTAAATGTTCCACAATGACTCTTCATTGAGATGACATCATTGCTTTGCTTTCATTACAAACTAGCTTAGCAGCAGGGTTGAGTCAAGGCACGTTCTGACATTGTTCTTTGTCTTCTTTTTAAAGGATCATAAAGGAACTGTATTAAGATCACATATCAAGACTACGGTATTGCAAATATCCCTCCGGGCTGTTTGTTACTAGCAATATAGTACGGTTGAGTTGTTTTAACACTGGATGGGTTTTGCATGCAAAATACACTAGATTAACATCAAAATTACTCATGTGGACTATATTATCAACATTATCTGCAAACCTTTGCTGTCAATTTGTGTGTGTGTGTGTGTGTGTGTGTTTAAACTGGAGAAGGGGACTTCTTTGTGGCAGAATCATATTTTTCATCCATGCCAAAGTCAATTCTGCAGGGATCAAAACAGTTATTGAAGGACACTGTGTTTTAATGCTTAAAGTCTTCTCATTTACAAGCCTTTAAAAGTGTGTGTGCTATGTGTTTATGTGTATGTCTGCCTTCAGCCATCTGTATCAAATCTCAAAATATATTAAAAAATAACCAAAGTTCCTTTAAGGGGAGTCAGTGTACTTGGCAACCATGTTAGCAACACCCCCAGCAGCTATTTTCTATCGAAATAGGCATGCAAGTACAGGTCCTATCTGCTTGAATGTGGAACTGCATGAATGTGGAAACCATCATATTGTGATTTCTTCCATTAAAGGAATAGTTCACCCAAAGATTTACTCATCCTCAGGCCATCCAAGATGTAGATGAGTTTGTTTGTTGCATGGTAAAAATGTATGTCAGTGTAATATCAGAGATAGTATAAGGGGACAGATAATTTAAAGGAACAGTTCACCCAAAATGTAAAATTTGCTGAAAATGTCACTTACCCTCAGGCCATCCAAGATGTAAATAAGTTTTTTTTTTTTCTTTGTCTGAACAGATCTGGAGAAATTTAGCATTACATCACTTGCTCACCAGTGGATCCTCTGCATTGAATGGGTGCCTTCAGAATGAGAGTTGATAAAAGCAGATAAAAGCACTACTCCAGTCCAGTCAATTCACATCTTGTGAAGTAAAAAAAAAAAAAAAAAAAGATGCATGTTTTTAATAAACAAATATATCACTAAGGCATTTTAAAATTCAAATCACTCTTTCCATCCATAATACTGCTTTCTCCAGTGAAAAAAATCAAATGCCTTAATGATGGATTGTTTCTTACAGGTACACAGCTTTCTGCTTCATAAGATGTTAATTGATGGACTGGAGTTGTGTGGATTACTTGTGGATTATTGTGGTGTTTTAATCATACTAAATTTCTCCAAATCTGTTCCGATGAAGGAACAAACTTATCTACATCTTGCATTGCCTGGGGGTGAGCAAATGTTCAGTTTTGGGTCAACTATTTCTTTAATTTATCTGTCCCATTGCGATATCTCTGATATCAGTTATGAAATTAAACTATACTTTTACCATGCAACGTCTTACCCTTGCACTTAAAAGTGCCAAAGGCATGTCTCAATTCTTGCTTTGACTTAGTCAAACAATGTCGCCAAGAGTATCAACTTGTTTCATGACACTGTTACCATGGTAAGAATTATTGTGAAAAAGAGTCAAAAGGTCTCCGAGTTTGTCGAGATCTTGTTTGATCTGTTGCATTAACTCATCAGATCAAGACACCAAACTTAGAACCGCACTGAGGTTTCTCTCTTCAAACTCTACTGCACTGATATTTCCAGCACTGGAATGGTATTCATGCATGCATAGACAAATATTGGGTCTCATCTTCCCTCTGACCTTGAAAGCTTTTGTACCATGATTGATGACATTTCACGACTACATTGTGTTTTTCAAGGATAATCAGTGTCATTCAGGGAATAGTCTACACTCCCCAATAGTGTGCGGTGGGAAATATTTTTTTTTATTATTATAGATTTTGTTTCTTTGGACTGCTTGTAGTCTGGCAGAGGTTATCAGAACATTTTTCATAGATTATGTGGAGATACGATTACTTACATAATGTAATAGTGGATGAGTTTTGCTTGCACTTGTTTTATGTACAGCTAAGCCTGTAGTAAAGAAAAATTGGTAGCACTTTATTTTACAGTCCTGTTACTCATGTACATACTATGTATTTATTATAGTAATTACAATAACTAGGTAATAACTAGGTACTAACCCTGAACCTACCCCTAAACCTGCATCTCCTGCTACTTGGAATATTCTCTTGAGAAAATAATTTTCCAAAGACCATTTTAAAGAGAGTTACACCATGCATTTAGAATTGTAAAAAACAGATTGTATGACTACTCTATTGCCATTTCTACAAAATATGTTTACATTAAGTTGAGATTGTTAATTTCATAATACATCTTGTAATTAAGCATACTATTATTTAAAATATACACACAAAAGTTGCATCATTTTATTTTAAATAGTTTTACAATATACAGTGTGTTACACTTGAATACCAGTTTACAGAAGTGAATAAATATAACAAAGATACTACCTGAATGAAAATGTTTTTTAAATCACATCCTATTTTTTTTCTATAACATTTTATTACCAGTCTAAGTCTCCTTGAAAAGGTAGAGGTAGATATTCCAGAGGTCCTTGGTGCTTGGTTTTGTCAGCCATGTTGAATTTATGTAGTCATAAATAAAAAAATAAAAAAAAACACCATATAAAGAAGACAGAATTATGAGAAAGGGCCAAAGGTATTCACCCATAGTGGTTTGAATGTACAGTAACATCACACCATGAATGGTTAAAAATGACTTTTAAAGATCTTTCCATTGTAGACACCATATATCAGAGGACTGAACAAGCAATTGACTGAAAGTATGTGTAAATATCCTTGTACAATACAAATCTGTATTCAATACGAGGCCTTTAAACCATGCTGATTTATTTGCCCTATATGTATTCCTGCCTGCACACGTTTACATCAACTGCCTTGTGGTGGTTAATGGGAGATCAGTGCTCTCAATTTCCCATTATCTGTATTGTGTACAGACTTATTGCAGAGAGAGATAGAGATCAACCATTTAAGCCTTTCACCTTAGGCGGTTAACTTGCCATACAGCATACCATGCAATGCTGTGGGTTATTTTTCCCCTCTAAGCCTTATGTTTAACGTATGTCCACATCAGGTGTCCCATATGGTTGAACAGACCGGTGACCACACACTCATTTAAAGAGCCAGAATCCTCTCATGCAGTCAGTTGCAGACCTGACAATGATTAATTGGGGTGTACAGGATTATTTGCTTCAGCGAGCCCTGCACTGCAGACCTCAGATAATTGCACCAGGTGACAACGAAGAGGATTTTCTGTCCCGCATGAGTTTCATGGGATACGACACGACAAGGTTTACTAGGTCACCCATTGTTGTTATCTGTGAACAGTAGTAGAATAAACAAGTTCTGACCTATCTGGGATTTTAAGGTGTTGTAGCCATTGCTTGAGTGGAGGATTTTGTAGACAAAGACGATCTGCAGTGCCACCAGTAAACAGGCCTAGACATGGATCAAGCCTGGACGCCTGACAATAGTAAAGCGAAATAAGTCCAAACTTTGTTACAAGCTAGTGCATAAAATAAACAAAACAAAACATGTATATAGATTTCTCAGTTTTTTTTTTCTTTTTTTTTTTTCTGTTAAATATACTTTCTCCTATCCCAGTCAGGGTTCAAATGAACTTTTTTACTTGGTAGCATTGGTGCTCCCAGCTACGAAAAGTTAGGAGCACCACTGCCAATCGAGCAGAATGGCCGGCAACATCCTGCCGATTAAAAGCTTTAACAATAGAACCAGATTGTGAATTCTTTGCCACATGACTTATCCTGGCATTTCTTGTTAGTGATGCACTGATCTTGTTTTTTCAGGGCTGATTTCGACTGACAGTGTTTTACAAGAAAATGGGCTGATTCCAATAGCCGATTTTTTTTTTTTTTTTTTTTTTTTTTTTTAATATATGTTTCGTTTAGCAAGACAGAAGAAAGAATGAAAATATGAGTACATGAACAAGATGTACACGTGGTCAGAATTGTTGGTACCCTTGGTGAATATAATCAAAGAAGGCTGTGAAAATTAATCTGCATAGTTAATCGTTTTGATCTTTTATTTAAAAAATTCACAAAAATCTAACCTTTCATTGTAAAATAAGAATTTAAAATGGGGAGAAATATCATCATGAAATAAATGTTTTTCTCTAATACACATTGGACACAATTAACGGTACCCTTTTATTCAATACTTTTTGAAATCTCCATTTGCCAAAATAACAGCTCTGAGTTTTCTCCTATAATGCCTGATGAGGTTAGAGAACACCTGACAAGAGATCAGAGACCATTCCTTCATCCAGAATCACTCCAGACCCTTTAGATTCCCAGCTCCATGTTGGTGCTTCTTCTCTTCAGTTCACCCCACTCATTTTCTATAGGGTTCAGGTCAGAAGACTGGAATGGCCATAGCAGAAGCTTGGTTTTGTGCTCAGTGACCCATTTTTTGTGTTGTTTTTGAGTTTTGTTTTGGATTATTGTCCTGATGGAAGATCCAAACATGGCCTATTATAAGATTTCTAACAGAGTCAGTCACTTATTGATTTTTTATCTGTTGGTATTTGATAGAATCCATGATGCCATGTGTCTAAACAAGATGTCCAGGACCTCCAGCAGAAATATAGGCCCACAACATCAAAAATACAGCAGTATATTTCATTGTACACATGGGGTACTTTTTATCCCTGTGTTCACCAAACCCATCTTGAGTCTTTGCTGTTAAAAAGCTCATTTTTTATTTTCATCTGACCATAGAAGCCAGTCCCATTTGAAGTTCCAGTCGTGTCTGATAACTGAATATGCTGGAGTTTGTTTTTTGGTGAAAGCGTTTTCATTTCTTGATTTCTTTCTTGAAACCATCCCAAACAACATGTGATGATGTAAGTGCGGTTTGATCATTTTTTTAAAGGTTTTCTGACCCTGAGACTCAACTATTTTCTGCAATTCTCCAGCTGTGGTCTAGGGATGCAACGTTTATAGATTTTGTTGGTACGATTATTGTCTGAGGAATAATCACAGTTTTACAATTATGACGATTATGCGTTTATTCATTTCACAACATTACTAATGTATAAAATCACATGAACACTCTTTAGATATTAAAGTGTTATTTATTGCTAACTTTTGAAACAGAAATAATACAGTAACCAACAATACAGCACAAAATAATAGTAAGCAAAAGACAAACAAAAGTCCATCTCTCGCATTGGAATTAAAAAAGGTGACCTCTGCTCTGTAAACATTCATGACAGTATTTCTCTTTTGAAAATAACAAATGCAAATAGATCACAAAAGTATTTCATGTTTTCAGTTTGTACAATCTTTACATTTCTTTTGGACCTGGGGTAGAGAATTTGGAAACTCTGTTAAAAAAAAAAAAATCTTGTTGGTTTTTACTTATGAATAATACTACAATAGGGATAGTAAATAACAAAGTTAATGAAGTATTATTAATATACGTAATATTAACTTTATTTATCCCACAGGAGAAACTGTTACGATGGAAATAAAAATATTATTGTAATCAACTGTCATCCATACGTATTCATTTTAATAATCTTTATAATACAGGTGTATCTCAATAAATTAGAATGTCGTGGAAAAGTTCATTTATTTCAGTAATTCAACTCAAATTGTGAAACTCATGCATTAAATAAATTCAATGCACACAGACTGAAGTAGTTTAAGTATTTTGTTCTTTTAATTGTGATGATTTTGGCTCACATTTAACAAAAACCCACCAATTCACTATCTCAACAAATTAGAATATGGCGACATGCCAATCAGCTAATCAACTGAAAACACCTGCAAAGGTTTCCTGAGCCTTCAAAATGGTCTCTCAGTTTGGTTCACTAGGCTACACAATCATGGGGAAGACTGCTGATCTGACAGTTGTCCAGAAGACAATCATTGACACCCTTCACAAGGAGGGTAAGCCACAAACATTCATTGCCAAAGAAGCTGGCTGTTCACAGAGTGCTGTATCCAAACATGTTAACAGAAAGTTGAGTGGAAGGAAAAAGTGCGGAAGAAGAAGATGCACAACCAACCGAGAGAACCGCAGCCTTATGAGGATTGTCAAGCAAAATCGATTCAAGAATTTGGGTGAAATTCACAAGGAATGGACTGAGGCTGGGGTCAAGGCATCAAGAGCCACCACACACAGACGTGTCAAGGAATTTGGCTATAGTTGTCATATTCCTCTTGTTAAGCCACTCCTGAACCACAGACAACGTCAGAGGCGTCTTACCTGGGCTAAGGAGAAGAAGAACTGGACTGTTGCCCAGTGGTCCAAAGTCCTCTTTTCAGATGAGAGCAAGTTTTGTATTTCATTTGGAAACCAAGGTCCTAGAGTCTGGAGGAAGGGGGGAGAAGCTCATAGCCCAAGTTGCTTGAAGTCCAGTGTTAAGTTTCCACAGTCTGTGATGATTTGGGGTGCAATGTCATCTGCTGGTGTTGGTCCATTGTGTTTTTTGAAAACCAAAGTCACTGCACCCGTTTACCAAGAAATTTTGGAGCACTTCATGCTTCCTTCTGCTGACCAGCTTTTTAAAGATGCTGATTTCATTTTCCAGCAGGATTTGGCACCTGCCCACACTGCCAAAAGCACCAAAAGTTGGTTAAATGACCATGGTGTTGGTGTGCTTGACTGGCCAGCAAACTCACCAGACCTGAATCCCACAGAGAATCTATGGGGTATTGTCAAGAGGAAAATGAGAAACAAGAGACCAAAAAATGCAGATGAGCTGAAGGCCACTGTCAAAGAAACCTGGGCTTCCATACCACCTCAGCAGTGCCACAAACTGATCACCTCCATGCCACCCCGAATTGAGGCAGTAATTAAAGCAAAAGGAGCCCCTACCAAGTATTGAGTACATATACAGTAAATGAACATACTTTCCAGAAGTATTCTAATTTGTTGAGATAGTGAATTGGTGGGTTTTTGTTAAATGTGAGCCAAAATCATCACAATTAAAAGAACAAAAGACTTAAACTACTTCAGTGTGTGTGTGCATTGAATTTATTTAATACACAAGTTTCACAATTTGGGTTGAATTGCTGAAATAAATGAACTTTTCCACGACATTCTAATTTATTGAGATGCACCTGTAATTCATATGATTTTACATGTGGTCTGAGAAAATCATGTGTATTATTTTGGTTTGTGAGATCGGAGATCGCGCTGCGCACGTATACAAACATTCAGGAGGACACAAACTTCTTGAGAACGCTGCCCCGCGACTTTTATTAATAATATAGATAAAATAGCCTACTGGAGAGACCACAGAATTTGGGCTTTGTTTTCCCTCCTATTTATATTTCTGTGAAACAGGAAGCCATGGCTGGATAATTTCGTGTTCATAATCACCCCGGAGTGCTCAAAATTGTGAATATGAATGGGAATATATTTCAGATATATTTTACTCATAAGATTTTCTAGGGGACCAATAATTGTGTCCAACGTGTATTTGAGAAAAATATTTATTTCATAATGGTATTTCCCCCCATTTTAAATTCTTATTCTCCAATGAAAGGTTAGATTTTTGTGAATTTTTAAAATAAAAGATCAAAAGGAATAACAATGCAGATTTATTTTCACAGCCTTCTTTGATCATATTTACCAAGCGTACCAACAATTCTAACCACGTGTGTATACATATATGGGGGTTTTAAAATACAGTAAAAAAATAAGAATGTTTTCAAATATTATTACAATTTAAAATAACTGTTTTCTACTTTTATATAATTTTAAAATCTCAGTTTTCAGCAGCTATTACTCCAGTCTTCTGGGTCACATGATCCTTCTTCAAAAGTAATTTGAATATACTGATTCAATGCTCTAGATGCATTTATTATTATTAACAATGTTGATTGGTGTTTGGTAACACAAGTGACAGAAAGATTACTAAGTTGACCTTTGAGGAGCAGTAGTTTGATTACTGTGTAAGGCCATGTTGCCCTTCCTTTTCCTTATAGTTTGACCTTACATCAAGTCATCAACCACAACCTCATGATTTAGTTCATTTTTTTGTCACCTGGTGGTATATATACCTATAGTGTGTGTGTGTGTGTATATATATATATATATATATATATATATATATATATATATATACACACACACACACACACACTAAGACTAAAGCGACTGTACCCATGGACTTTAGACTGTATCTGCTGACTAAACCAGATAATCCCAAATATGACTCAGACTGGTAGAATCATACCCTCATACTATAAAATCTGTGACTGCTCTCTAACACACATCTGTATTTCTATCAGTGATATTACTTCTGACAAATGGACTCACTGGTTACTAATTTACAAATAACAAATACTTTGCCACTCATCCTTATAGTGTCATTGTGTTACGGTCAGATCCGCTGCTGACGCTGTTATTAATCATTGCATTGTTGCTCAGGTAACTAACAGCAAACCTTGAGCAAACATGACATTTTGACACCTGTAAACAGATATTTATATGCATTGTGCTTTCCACCAGACTGAGAGTTCCTGCATGTTTTACTCTTTTCAGATACTGACCGATGTGCTAAATTCCACCTTGCGATAAAATCAACACCTCTCTTTCATGACGGGTATAAAACAAGCAAAAGCTGAGTCTCAACATGGGGCAACCTGCCCAAGCTCAGCACTGGCAATGAGTCTGGCAAAGCACCAGTTTTGGGTTGTTCTGACCACTATCCAAATTGAGGTGAATCCAAGCAGAACAGAAAATTCATGCTGGGCTAAAAAAGTAAAAAATTTTAACAGCCAGATCAGTTTTTTTTTTTTTTTTTTTTCTTTTTTCCATTATAGACAAGTTTTTTGGGGGAACTGCAGTTCCAGGTATTTTCTGTGTTATGATACACTTAAATTTGCATGTTTAAATGGTACATTTAAAAGTAGTTAAATTGTAAAGGAAGTACACAAAACCTCGTTGTCTTAAAGGAGCTGCTGTATCCATGGGAATGAAGAAGAAAACAAGCCCTCTGCAATTTTGGCTCACATAATTAATGTAATTATCTTGTTCAGCTTTTTTTTTTTTTTATCTTCATAATGGTTTATGATTAGATAGAAACTAATAAATATCCTGATGAAGGCTCTAGTCTCTCAAGGTTCACATGACAATGTGAGGTCAAATTACATTACTGTTAAATTAGTCAAATGTGACAGTAAAGTCATTTACGTTACAAAAGATCTCTTTTTCAAGTAAATGCTGTTCCTTTGAAAAAATCCTGTAAAAATGTATCAATGTTTTCACAGAAATATTAAGCAGCACAATTGTTTTCAACATTTATAATTTTACAAAATGTTTTTGAGCTCCAAATCAGTATATTAGAATGATTTTTGAAGGGTCATGTGACACTGAAGACTGGAGTAATGATGCTGACAAATTCAGCTTTGCATCACTGGAAAAAATTATTTTATAAAATAGATAATAATATTAATAATTATTATTAATAAATCATATAATGTAAAATAAATTAAAATATAACAGTAATTTTAAATTGTAACATTTCACAACATTACTTTTTTATCAAATAAATGTAGCCTCTATGAGCATTCTTCTCTGTCTGCATTTAATAATAATGCAAATAAGAATATTGATGTTTTACTTATTTTTCTACAATGGCAAACCCATCAAGATGTATTCTATGGGGTGTGTGTTTCCTGCTTTTGTGCAGGCAAGAATTTTACCCAGAGCATGTGGAGTACCTCTCTCCAACCCGAAGGCAGCATGAAGAGAGTATTTTAGAGTGGAGAGCTTTAGGGAGATGAACATCAGGATGTGACAGGATAAGTGATCCAACCGCCCGCAGGATGTTGTCACTCAAGTCCAAGACCATCTGTTACTTTAGTTTCTGGCACTTTGGATTCAGCCCTTGTTGTATGAACAGGAAGGACCGCAGAGTTCACTTTACCCAGCATGCTCTTAGAACACACTAATACGGTTGGTTCTTGGAAGGGATTAAGAGCCTGTTCCTGGGGAAAAGAAAAAAACTATTTGATTTAAACCATCCAAATTTACATTCAAGAAAGCGTGCTTTATCTTCCTCGTTGGCTTGAGAGTGGAAAAGTGTAGGAGGTTCATCCTGATTTAACCAAGCGTTAAACACCAAGGGCAAAGCTGTCAGATCCCTCAAATCTACAGACTGTCGTGTCAATGAGATCTCTTTGAGAAAATGCTCTAGCTCTATTAAAAGTAGGTATATAGTAACTTTCCAGTGCCAGAAAGCTCTTTCACCCCCTACAAAGCCTTAGGTGAGAGCTTATAGTTGGCTTGAATTTACCACGCCGAGTTTTGTGAATTATGTCCGGAGCAAATTATAACTTCTGGCTTCCTTCCACCCTCAGCAGATGGAGTGAGGTCTGAACTCCACATATTCCATCACTCATGCGCCCTGAAGAAAGACGAAGGGCCGTGCAAGGCAATAAAGGACAGGTTCTACTTTGACATTGACACAGGTCGCTGTCAACCCTTTGAATACGGAGGCTGCCAAGGCAATGCAAACAATTTCGAGACCCTGCAGGAGTGTGAGGAAATGTGTCTTGTGAAAGGTAAGGCAATATTTACCTCAATTGTGCTCTTCTATGACAAACAAAAATAAATACAAATATGACTAATTTTTTTTTTTCCAGAAAATGTCAGAACTTGTGTAAAATAACCTTTAGATTCAATGCATCTTTCGAAATGAGGATGTCTCCTTTGTGTTAGCCAATTCCATTTTCGCTCAGTGTATTGGATGGCCTGACCCAGACTCATGTGTCATGACAGTATCCCACACACCCATGCTACAAACAGCAATCCAGATAAGCATATCTTGGGTAAAGTAAAAGCAAAGATTACTAATAGAGTATTAGGCAATAAGTTATGAGAGACTGTGCTATATTGTGAACGAGTCAGAGCTAAGGAGCGTTGTTAGGCTCAGTGCACAGCAGTGTATTTACTCACAATATTGTACGGCCTTGAGGGGTTTATTGCTTTTATGAAACGCCCACTACATAACAAAAATATTAGGGAATTGGATTATTTTAATAAGCAAATTCATTATGTACAACGTGTTCCAAAATCTGAAAGTACTAGTGAAAGTGCTTCTGTTTTGCATTTTTGTAACAATGTTGTTACTGTTAACTAAAACTAAAACTTTAAAAAAATAATTTTCAGTAATTGAAATAAAATATAAATATTAAATGAACAATCTAGAAAATTACTAAAACTGAAATAAAAATATATTAAAGCTATATAGGCATATTTAAATAAATAAATAAAACATGAATATGACAAAAGCACACAACAAAATTACTTAAAATGTTATCTAAAATTAAAACTTATAGTAACTAGTAAACTAGTATTAAAAATAAATGCTAACTTTTTTTTTTTTTTTTTTTTTAAAGATGTATCAGAGTTTTGGGCCCCATTGAAGTCACTGACATGTGAACAATAACAGCACATTAGTCTATGGGTGCAGCACAGTAATGTGGGTGTTGTACGTCATATCTGTACTTTACAACAGGTGGAATGCTGTATTGACCAATCAGCATCCAAAACTACTTTTTGTTTTATAACCATAGAAATTACACACATTCCACTATATACTTTTGAGAAGAGTGAAGAGTTCACCATGAGGGAGTCGTTCCCAACGACTCATAAAAAAGTCCATAAAAAACAATAATGTAATGCATTGGTGTGGTACTGCAATTATGGATCAGTTTAGACATCAGCAAGTGTTAACACCACATTACTTTGTAGAAGGCATGACAGATACTTTAAAAAAACACAAGGCCAAGATCAGAAGAACAGTTGTTTTGTTCAGAAAACCTCCATGCTTTTGAACAAAGATATTATTGTGTATGTTAGATAGCTATGTGGGAAGCCATACATGGAATAATGCATGTTTTGTAGCCATTCAAAGCAAAGCTTTGATGAATACAAAAAATTCTAATGCAAGGAAAAGCAAACAAACCAAATATTAACTTCAATATTGGCGTTAAATTAGTATATAAAGGCAGAAATGGAAATGACTCGAGGACGCAGAGTCAACTTCATGGCAACAAGCCAAAGCTGAGATGAGAGAGATGAAAGATACCATTTAGGCAATCTGATTATTTCTACAAGAATAATAAGGAACTCTTGGTCCTCTTCCTAATAAAACGAGGACAAATGTGCAGTTCACAGTAAAGTCAGGCCACATTGGATTATTTACAGCACTTTGGTTGGTTGGGTGAGTCATATCTCATTATGCTTTCCATTGGGGGTCATTGTGATTTGGACGGGCCCCTGAAACGTCGCCTCCTGTGAGAGGTCATCATAATAATCAGCACAAAACAGACTCTGTCATGTGACTGCTAAAAAAGCCTCAATCCCATCACAGCCACAGAGTGGGGAAAACTTTGCGGCTCATTTGGACAAACACCTCCAAGGACATGAGCTCTCGTAAATGCCTGCGAAGTATTGCCAAAGATCCCCCACGGAGGCAGAAAAGGAAATTGACTGCTGTGTTTGGATTCATTTCTTCTGCACTCTTCACCACATGCCCCTGATTATTTGCAGCTCTGCCAAGTCAGTTTCTAATTTCTGCGGCCACCAAACTTGCTTTTTCTAGTACTAGTGGGAGCATTTAACCCTTTAAACATAACATCCCTTCTAACACAGCATCTGGTCTTCAATGAACCAAAGAGGGTTTATGTCACACTCCTCTTGGTCAACGCTCTGATGTTACTGCCTGCTGCATTATTTAAAAAAAAAAAAAATTTAAAAAAAATAAAAAAGTTCCTAAAGGGCTATAAAAATGCTATAGAAGAACCATTTTAGGTTCCCCAAAGAACTTTTCAGTGATCAGTTTTTAAAAGAACGAAAAAGTTCTTTTTTTATTTATTTTATTATTATTTTTTTTTACTAAAAAGGCCCTTTTTCCACTAAGAACCTTTTTGTGTAAATGGAAGTTTCCACAGTCCTAAAAATAAAGACCAAAAGGTTGTTTTCACATTGATACCATAGAAGAACCATTTTTTTGGTTCCTCAAAGAAGAACCTTAAAAGAACCATTTAATCTAAAGAACCTTTTTCCACTATAAAGAACGTTTTCTGCTATGAAAATGTTCCATGGATGTTAAAGTTTTTTCATAGAACCATCAATGCTACTCTATTTTTAAGAGTGCATAGTTAAAGGATATTCATGAACCATAGATGCCAATAACAACCTTCATGAAATGACTCAAGACAGACCTCTTTATGTACGTATCTCAAACAATAACCCTAAGCAAATGCACTTCTTCTATAAAATCTCCTCTTTCTCTCTCTGTTTTCTCTGCACTGTAACTCTGCATTGCGGTACTGTGAATATTTTTGGCTCTTGCTTGTGGTGTTCCTAATTTGTTAGTCACTTTGGATAAAAGCGTCTTCTAAATGAAAAAGCAACAATTAAACAAGCTCTCACTGTTTGCATTTAAGCACTTAAAATTCAGATTCAAAGGGAATCACTGAGTAAATGGAATAAACATTAAATAATAAACCACTGCGAGAAATGAATGACAAATGTCTCCATCTAGTGAATCAAATCATCAATGCACTTTAAAGAGTGGTTTGTTTGTGTTTTTTGAATGTAACGTATTAGACAGAGAAAGAGACTTATAAACTGGTAGAGGAAGATCATTTTCTACATTTTTTTCCCCTGCAAAACTGATCCAGTTTCTTTAGAAAAATTTTGTTTTAAATTTTGATATGTGTTTTGAAATGTGTTGGATATGTATATTTGTGTGCCTCTGCTGGCAATAGATGGAATTGCAATTTGTTTGTCTGGGTCAATGAGGTGTATGTGTTGAGAGAGCTATCCATATAGCATTTGCATTCATTTCAGTGGGAGTTGCTCAGCTGGCACAGAACCTACTTGAAAGTACCTGTCTTGCTGCCATCTTTTTTAATGAGCACTCAGTTAAACATATTGCATTAAGTCCTGCCCTTGTGAGTAAATGATACATGGAATGAGAGACAGTAGCCTGGCATCAAGACAATCTCCTTTCCTAAAAAGCACCCAAGAGGCTGTTCAGAGGAACAGCAGTTTTGAATTATTCATTTTGGTAAGTGTTTTAGATGCAACCCATCTACACTTCTGCTAGAAGTAGAAGTATATTGACTATGACCATTTAAAACTGTATAATTCATTTGTTGCATTTCAATTCAGTTAATTTAATTCCGTTTATTAAGTGTCCTTTTGTGAACTTTTGATCAATGCTATATGTGAGTGGTCATTTGCTTGGTCAGGACGACTGTCTGGGACATATAGTATCTAATGTAGTGAGCTTAGCTGCAGCCTGATGAATTCTCCCACTTTATTATGTACAACAAAGTGTGGAAATTGGTCTTGATGTATGTTATCTTTCATTGTGCATGCATGTTTTATCTAAAGTCAATGGTATTCGAATGACTGGGATAATCCACCTTTTGGCAACACAGTAAAGCAAATGTGACCCTGGACCACAAAAGAAGTCATAAGTAGCACAGGTATATTTGTAGCAATAAATAGCCAAAAAACATAGTATGGGTCAAAATTATCGATTTTTCTTTTATGCCAAAAAAATATTAAGATATTAAGTAAAGATCATGTTCCATGAAGATATTATGTAAATTTCCTACCGTAAATATATCAAAACTTAATTTTTGATTAGTAATATGCATTGCTAAGAACTTCATTTGGACAACTTTAAAGGTGATTTTCTCAGTATTTTGATTTTTTTGCACCCTCAGATTCCAGATTTTCAAATAGTTGTATCTCGGCCAAAAATTGTCCCATTCCAACAAACCATCAATGGAATGCTTATTTATTCAACTTTCAGAATCTCAATTACGAAAAATTGACCCCTATGACTGGTTTTGTGGTCCAGGGTCACAAATAAAATTTGACAATGTTATCTTAAATTTCATTTTAGGGGAAACTACATCTTTATGTCATCATTTATTTTGAGATATTTTGAAGAAAAAAATAAATGCTGTTATATGAATAAATAAAGTAGTAGTAAAAACTTCAATGTTGTTTTTGACCCTGTTGACTGGACCAAAAGCAGTTTTTGAAATACGTTCATTTATTTTCTTTAATCACTTTCAAGCAGTAAGTGAAAGTGCAATTAACATTGAATTATATCCAAAAGTAGCAACCGGCTTCAATCTGTATGGTCACTTTGTGACATTTATGATCAGGTTAGTGCGACTCATCGTTCCTCCTAAATCCGATTTATCCGAAAGAAGAGAGAAAAACAAAATACCCTGATGATTTCTCCCAGCTGATTGGATTAAAGCTGCCTTTCTCCACGATGAATGACCACTTAAGTGAAATATTTTAATTAGCAATGGCCATAAATAAATTCTGCATTACAGGGCAAAAACGTGGCAGGAAATTAAGTGATTTTTTTAATCTGTGGAACTTTGGAATCCAGCCATTAATTTATCAACAGGGTATGTGCTATAGATGGAGCTGGACTATATCAATCACTCCAGCCTGTCTGTGGCTCACGGCCAGGGTGTTTGTTAAGGGGATGGTAGAGCTGGTTCTGCTGAAAGCCGCTGCTTTAGAATTCAATTCCAATATTTGTCTAGTTGTAATTCTTGCATAAAAATGGTGTACAAAAATGTGCTGTACATCCTTATCCTGAGCTGTAAAATTAAAATAATAGTTCACCCCAAAATGGAAAAACTTGCTAAAAATTGCCTATGCTAGTGAACCTTTTAGCCCCCTCCCCCCACCATTACCCTATATATAATATTTCAAAGCATGAAAAAAAATCACTTCTAGCACTTATAATTTATGTTCATGTCTACAGTTGATGAAAAAGAAGCTTTAAATAAAGAATTACACGATTTATGGTCTGCTCCATCTTTTTCCTTGTTTTTTTAGAGGATAAGAGTCCATGCCATCTGGAGGATGAGCCGGGGCCATGTCGAGGACTGGTGCCTCGTTATTTTTTTGATTACAAGAACCAGGAATGCAAGCGATTCTTTTATGGTGGCTGCTTTGGGAATGCCAACAACTTCAAGACCATAAAAGAATGCCATGCGAGATGTCTACGTATGTACCAGCAACATAACATTTCTCTTCTCTGCAATTTTCAATAATGACATATTGTTTTTGTATAAGCCCTGTGATTAAAGTCATCTGCATGACAAAGGTTACAGCCCCTTTGTATTCTGATCTCAATAACCTTCATTCCATAGTACAATTAACACTTTTAATTCGGCCTATTGTAATTCAGTCCACATTCTGTTTTTTAGCAGTAATTTGAACAGCCACAGTCAGTGCAGAACTGCAAATGTAGAAAATTTCTCAGCAAATTTAGTGCTAAAGGGGTCATATCATCAGGAATCAAATTATCCTTGAAGGATAAGGCGGTTAAAAACTATACTGGACCCGACAGCAAACAGACAGCTTGTGTGTGTTAGATACACTGTATCCAATTTCACATGTGAAAAGGGCATTTACACAGATGTCTTAAAGGGACAGCAGTCTGTTAAAGGTCAGAGAGAAGGTGAAAACAACAACAAAAAAACAAAATTAGGTTTTTGGCAAACAAAAAACGCTTGACTAAAACTATAAGTGGACCCCAGGGGAATGCAATAAATGTTGCTTTGTTTGTCAGAATTGTATTTTGTAGATGATACAGTTCCGTAGATGCTACAGAAATATATAGGCATATTAAATTGGTTATAAAATTATATAAAAATTAGTTTATCAAAATTGTAAATAAAGATGATTGAAGTATGTTTTACAAGAAAATACTGTTTCAGTTTTTCTTCAAAATTTCATATTTAATTCAATGTGTTACTTGCCGTTACTATTGGTTGTGTAATTTACTTGCAGTTTCAAGATGAAAATTGTTTCTACATTTTTTTTTTAAGAGAAATGTCCTAAATAAAATGAAATACAAAAAAAAAAAAAAAAAAAATAGCCAAAATTACAAATAAGGAAGAGTCATGTGAAATGTAAAATACATAAAAAGAAGTGCAAATAATGTTTTAATGGTGTCGTGCTAAATAGTTGCTTGTTTATAAGCATATGTTTGAATACATAAGTACTTAGGGTGACCATATGTCCTCTTTTTCACAGACATGTCCTGGCTGGTATTTCTAAATTGCTTAAAATGTCCAGCTTTCGGCTTAGTTTTCCTATTGACTGTCCTCATACATTATATGTATGCATATTTGCATTGCTTTGACAGTTCCCTGTAGAACCCACCTTATTGCACACCACGATTGGTGGATTGTGTACAATTGCCTGCATGCTATGGACAAACTAATTTTCAGTCATTATTTTCAGCAAGTATGAAAACAATAGGAAAACAAAGCCAAACCCAGACATTTTAGGCAATTTATAAATCCCAGCCAGGACATGACTGGGGAAAAAGGAGGCTATTCCAAGTATTAAACTTGGAAAAACAGACAGACAGGAAACATGTTAATAGTGCTAATAGTGCTACCTGAGAGAAAAAGACTCCTCTGTAACAAGAGGACAACAAATATGTTCATATTTTTCATTTTCTTCCCTCTTTTTAGCTGCCTCAAACCACATGGAACACAATGCTCCATTAAAGCCAGAGGAAGCAGAAGCCAAACCCAAGACAGAACCTCTCGCCAAACATGGTGAGATGAGTCACACATTCTGGTTGTTTATAATATCAGAAAATATCAGAAAATACTGGATATTTTTTGCAGTGATCTAAAGGTGCACTAAGCCATTTTTTGTTTGTTTTGGATTTTTGTTGGACCCTTTAGCACATATGCAGCATCACACAAAAACAAATGTTTTGTAGAAATACCATTAATACCTTTTATATGAATCATATTTGTGGTTTGTGCATTTGGTCATTTTTAGTTGAAGCTCCATTGAATGCATCACATTTGCCACCGCGGAGAATGTCCCAACCATCTGCACAGGAAGCAGGTGAGAGTCACACATCTCACACACGTGTACAAACACACACACACACACACACACAAAGGCAGAGGGTTCTAGACAGCTGTGCCTTCGTGTCAGACAGTCTGTTTGTCTGAGTCCAGAGGGCAGCGTAGCAGCCATTTTTTCTGCCTCTTCCTGCTTATTTTGACAGTTAAGAGCTGCTCTCTGCTCCGCAGCCTCAGGGCACATGACATCCTTGTCTGGCACACAGATTCCACAGAAATCCAAGTCAAATATGTGATTTTTGTAATATTAATACTAAGTTTTGGAACATAACTGAATATCAGTGTAATTGCAAGTATATTTTGTTGTGTTAAATTACCTCTTCTTGGGATTTGAGCTCTTGAGGGGAATTGCAAACAAACTATTAATCATTCTGTATTTACGTGGTTGCCATGTGTTAATGGGAGCTATACATAGTAGGCTACTCCACATTTGCCTCTTCTTGCCTTAATCGCAGTGGTTAATGAAGTGTAGTAAGTGATGTTCACCATCCTGTCAGAGTTCTGTTTTACTAAATTATTATTAGCAATTTACTTTGTGGGTTAAAAATAATTGCAAATTAATTACAATAATTGCTTTTGGGTTAAAAGGCTGACTTGGAAGCGCAAATGCTCTGTGGTTCCACTGAAGGACAATGCTTAGATTTTACTGTCATCTAGTGGATCAAGTATGTAAAGTCAAGCTGAGTTTATTGTCATTCCAGCTAGAATGAATAGAGTGCTGCAGTGATGATGCATTTTTATAGGCCAACCCAGAAGCTAGCATCACCCTGGTTTCTAAACATAAGCTATAAATGAACCACAGTCACATGACTTAAATGTCAGCACCACTACTCTTCCTTCAACTCCTTCATTTAAAAAAAAAAAAATCCCTGAAAGTTTGAGTTAGAATAGTGTGCAGGAGCATGATTATAAACAAAATGAGGCTATAAAAGCAGATAGGGAGTAGATTGTCGATAAACTAGAGGTGCTAAAATGCTAACTCGTTTCTGAGCTTTGGCCCACAAAAATACGTAATCCCTGCAGCAGTCTAGTGTTAATGCAGCTAGAACAGCATAAAATGAATCTTAAACTAACAGAAAATGACACTGATGTAGCCATTAGGATTATATTTTAAACAACGTCAAAGAAAAAATTATCATAAAGTGTCACATTTACTTGTTCAATCCTATACAATAGAATAAAATATGCAGCATAAACAATAAATAAATAAAAAATGATAGTAATCAGATTTGATGTGTAATTATAATATGTATGTAGTGTATGTTGCAATAGAGACATGAAAAGCGGCTAGTTAAATGTTTAATTGTGTAGCAGAAATGCAGGGCAAACAAAAAAGAGAAAGAAGATTAATTCAAGTTTTTTAATACTATATGGTAGCTATTTGTGATCTTGTAACTGTACTGTTTATATATACGTGTGTGTGTGTGTGTATATATATATATATATACATACACAGTGGGCACGGAAAGTATTCAGACCCCCTTAAATGTTTCACTCTTTGTTATATTGCAGCCATTTGCTAAACTTAAGTTCATTTTTTTTTCCTCAATGTACAGACAGCACCCCATATTGACAGAAAAACACAGAATTGTTGACATTTTTGCAGATTTATTAAATAAGAAAAACTGAAATATCACATGGTCCTAAATATTCAGACCCTTTGCTCAGTATTTAGTAGAAGCACCCTTTTGATCTAATACAGCCATGAGTCTTTTTGGGAAAGATGCAACAAGTTTTTCACACCTGGATTTGGGGATCCTCTGCCATTCCTCCTTGCAGATCCTCTCCAGTTCTGTCAGGTTGGATGGTAAACGTTGGTGGACAGCCATTTTTAGGTCTCTCCAGAGATGCTCAATTGCGTTTAAGTCAGGGCTCTGGCTGGGCCATTCAAGAACAGTCACGGAGTTGTTGTGAAGCCACTCCTTCGTTATTTTAGCTGTGTGCTTAGGGTCATTGTCTTGTTAGAAGGTAAACCTTCGACCCAGTCTGAGGTCCTGAGCACTCTGGAGAAGGTTTTCGTCCAGGATATCCCTGTACTTGGCCGCATTCATCTTTCCCTCGATTGCAACCAGTCGTCCTGTCCCTGCAGCTGAAAAACACCCCCACAGCATGATGCTGCCACCACCATGCTTCACTGTTGGGACTGTATTGGACAGGTGATGAGCAGTGCCTGGTTTTCTCCACACATACCGCTTAGAATTAAGGCCAAAAAGTTCCATCTTGGTCTCATCAGACCAGAGAATCTTATTTCTCACCATCTTGGAGTCCTTCATGCGGGCTTTCATGTGTCTTGCACTGAGGAGAGGCTTCCGTCGGGCCACTCTGCCATAAAGCCCTGACTGGTGGAGGGCTGCAGTGATTGTTGACTTTCTACAACTTTCTCCCATCTCCTGACTGCATCTCTGGAGCTCAGCCACAGTGATCTTTGGGTTCTTCTTTACCTCTCTCACCAAGGCTCTTCTCCCCCGATAGCTCAGTTTGGCCGGACGGCCAGCTCTAGGAAGGGTTCTGGTCGTCCCAAACGTCTTCCATTTAAGGATTATGGAGGCCACTGTGCTCTTAGGAACCTTAAGTGCAGCAGAAATTTTTTTGTAACCTTGGCCAGATCTGTGCCTTGCCACAATTCTGTCTCTGAGCTCTTCAGGCAGTTCCTTTGACCTCATGATTCTCGTTTGCTCTGACATGCACTGTGAGCTGTAAGGTCTTATATAGACAGGTGTGTGGCTTTCCTAATCAAGTCCAATCAGTATAATCAAACACAGCTGGACTCAAATGAAGGTGTAGAACCATCTCAAGGATGATCAGAAGAAATGGACAGCACCTGAGTTAAATATATGAGTGTCACAGCAAAGGGTCTGAATACTTAGGACCATGTGATATTTCAGTTTTTCATTTTTAATAAATCTGCAAAAATGTCAACAATTATGTGTATTTCTGTCAATATGGGGTGCTGTGTGTACATTAATGAGAAAAAAAAAATGAACTTAAATGATTTTAGCAAATGGCTGCAATATAACAAAGAGTGAAAAATTTAAGGGGGTCTGAATACTTTCCGTACCCACTGTGTATATATATAATATATATATACACTGCCCTCCAAAAGTTTGGAAACACCCCTGGCAAAGTGTGGTTTTGGATGATATCAGCATAAATCCTTATAATATTTTGGTGCAAATACAGTACATTAAAGTAACTTGACATTATCATTGAAGACCAGTAATAATAATTTTCATTTTGATTACATAATAATGGCAATATATACATGTCAAAGTCAGACATGCCCCTTTGCCAGCTGTGATGCCTGGTTACTGGTTTAAACTTGGCCCAGGTTTTTAAAAGATTTTTGGGTCAGCACACCTTAATAGCTTCAACAATTGATTGCCAATTAAGATAAGAATACAATTAACCTGTTTTATGAATGAGCTGTAATAGCTGGTAATGGTGGATATTTTGATGAATCAAAAATTTGAGTATTTTCTGTGTATAAACTGTTTATGTAATAAAATATGTTTTCGTAGTTTGTGTTGTCCCTTATCAGTGCAAAATTATCACAAATTAAAAATGATTCATGCCAATATTGTCCAAAACCCCACTTTTCTAGGGCATTTCCAAACTTTTGGAGGGCAGTATATATATATATATATATATATCGTATTTCGATTTGTTGTTAAATCAAACTTAAGTCTTTCAAATAAAGAAATATTCCAAGCCCAGAGTCGATTACTCAAAAATAACTGTTTTGATCTGATCATATAGCCTAAACGAGTCATGGGTCTGAGTGCAGTTATTGGATAGCACTATATTGTAGACAGATTGGAGATTAATCCTAATAAACATGCAGCTACAATTAAAACCATTACATTAAAATAAATTTAAAACAGTGTATTTCAATAACTTCAGCAGCGTGCAGATCCTCGTTTATGTCAGACTGTGGCGACAGCAGCACGGACAATCACTTAGTTCGCTCACATAATGTACCATATATATATTATAATGGGAAAACATATCGTTTTAATTGCATATGTCGTTATTACGAGAAAAAAATACGTTTTAATGAGAAAAGATGTTGTTTTAACGAGATAGTTATATCATTTTTACGACATCTTGTTTTTACGAGAAAAGATGTCGTTTTAACGAGAAAACATCTCGATATTACAAGAAAATATGTCGTTTTAATGAGAAAAGATGTTAAAACGACATATCTCGTTATTACGACATAATTGAGTGGAAAAAATAATGTGTGGCAGCAATGCGTCACCGTAATATATCTATATCATTTATTATGTATTATTATGGAATGTATCTTTTTTGTCTCAGATTAACAAGTTTGAATGTATATAAAATGTTTTTGTTTTTTTTTTTAAGCTACTGATATTTCCAGCATATTGTTATTGCATTTCAGAGTATTGCATTTCAAGTATAAAATATAATCTTACACTCTTTATTGTTTCATAGGGAAGAAAGGACAAATTTCCGCACTAAAATACTCATTACATTTCATTAAAAATTACTTAGCTGATTTTTTTAAACTGCTACTGATATGGTTAACATATTGTTATTGCATTTCAGACTTCAATCCCCCAGAATTCTGCTTGAGTCCAGTTGATAGGGGCAATTGTGATGGCTCTGAGAGGAGATACGTGTACAACACCAGGACTGGAAGATGCCAGATGTTTCGCTACAGTGGCTGTGGAGGCAACAAAAACAACTTTGTCCTCAAGAGACACTGCATGAAAATGTGCATGAAAGGTGTGTTTTCTGCAGCCCTTGCTTACTTTAGAGGGTTTGATATTATAATTGAGAAGAACAGTGCTGTTTAGTGTCAATAATGATGATGCATGCTCAAAAAAACAACTTGGGTTCCATTAGGCTGGACCACAAGAAAAGTGAAGCAGGAAAATTTGTGTCTGTTGTTGATTCTGTATGTTCAATGTTTTCTCTTTCAGATCACATCCGGAGGAAGCAAATACGGATAAAGATGAAGAACTCAAATATCTTAATCCAATCGGTCTAGGACATATTTTTCATGATACCAAATCCAAAACCACTGTTTAGAGAGGAAATAAGAGAAAATAAGAAACAGCAGCATGTGCTAGTACCTCTCTGACCCACAAATTGTTGTCCTGTGTATAATTATCACAGTTAATGGATTTTAATCTGGGCTTCATATATAAAGACATTCTATGTATTTTAAGTTTAAAAAATATTATAACACTCTAAATTGTTTTATGGGTAAGAAAGAACAAATTTACGTACTAAAATACTCATTACATTTGGATCTATTTAACACTATTTATGGCTGTTATAAATATTTTCTGAAGATTCTAAATCCTTTTTCTTTCTTCTGTATTTTTTTTGGTTAAAAAAAAAATACGAATTCTTAGTCTTTTTAATATGTTTATATAGTACACTCCAAAATGTTATGTTTTTTTATGCAGTGACCTTGAACTCTTGCCATTGTTTATATGTAATGACTAGAGGCAAATATTTTTTTTATTTTTTTTTTAAATCCAGGACACAGTGATTGAAAGTTGAGTCTAACATAGAAAAAATATATAAAAAATGTGACCAACAGATCATCATTAAGAGTATCACTTACCCCTATATGACTGTATAATTTACTAACATCTTAAATTACCAATAGAGTACCAACGATTCCATCGTGACGGGTATTGCACGACTTCGTGATGGTTAGAAAAAAAGAAAGCACATAAAACTGCTTACGACTCAGTCTGTTTTCTACACAAGATGGAGCTGTTACTCTTAAAAGACATTTCGAAATCCACTACTAGTGGTTAAAATGCCTTTACATGCACTCTTATTAAAAAATTGTATTTGAATGAACTTTCAGTGGTTTCATTACGACTGTTATTAACATTCACTGTTATTAAAATTAAAATCTGCTGGAGGAGTTTTTCTGCCCCACTTTACATTAGGTGGCTTTAACATTTACATTCTTAATGTTTATACTTAAAATGTAAAGCATTTGATACAGTGTACTTGTTAAACTGTCATAAGATGGGGGTCATCTTACCCTGAGGGTCTAACTTTTCATTTCAAAACAAGAATGTTTACCCCACAAATCTAAAGTAATTACCACTATCAACATAAATCTTCAAAATGCAACATAAAATATAACATACGGTAAGAAGAAAAAAAACATACAAGCTTAAAAATATAATATATATATATATATATATATATATATATATATATATATATATATATATATATATAATTTTAAAATATATACAGGCATCTTTAGAGTATATATGCATAATTACATGCAAATAATTATAAACCAAACCCTAATCCTAGCTTTAACCGTATAAGTATAAATGTTAATTAATATTACTGAGTACTAGTAACAAGGACAACCCTTATAATTTTAACTAACAAAGCAAAGAGTGTAAGGAAAGCTCCAGTGTGCCATTGAGGCGGGGATAAACTGTGATGATGTAACAGGAAGCTACTACTCTGAATATCTTCCAGTCTGACAGCCGTCGTCATTCACCCTCTGCGCGGCGCGTCTCGTGCGCTCTTTCATCTCGCGCTCTGATATTGTTACATTGTTTCATGACATCGTGACGCCGCGAGGGAAATTAATGACTGTTTGTGTTTTTAAATAACAAGAAGACGCGTTCGTTTTTGTCTGAACATCTCCAGAACACCTTGGATTTAATCTGCAGGTAAGGATATGCCTGGTACAGATGAACGACTGGTGAATTATAAATATGGTCTGACAGGGAATTAATTTACCAAGTCATGTTATAATAACTGCTGACTGAACGGACTCCAAGACTTCTTATGAATTAATGACAGCTTTAGAATGAAAGAAAAAGTAAATAAATGGTGGTTTTGTCTGTTGACGCTATTAAAAAGAAATTTCTGAAATATCATAATGGGCAGTTTGGCACTTGTGTTACCGTAAGTTCATAACTCCGCTGAGATGCGATGTGTGTGTGTGACCACATTTGTGCATTTATATGTCTGTATTAAATATTAGAATGATCAAGACTGGATTATTCTTGTTTATACATACAAATGCAAATTAAAATCCAGTCTTGAATGATCAAGACTGGATTTTAATTTGTATTTGTATGTATAAACTGCATTATTTTATAACAAAGAATGACTGTACCCGATACTGTTGTCATTACCATCATGTCAAGCATTATAGTGAATCGTTCTTCCAATAAATAAATAAATACTTCATTTGAATTGTAAATGAGCAACGATCAATTTCTTTATATTAAGGTTATCTTCCAGATTACTTAGCAAATACATACTTATCCAACATTCGAAATCCACTTAAAGGTTGAATTTAGGTAGTCAGAAATGTGCCAGAAAAAAAAAAAAAAAAAAAAAGTTATGTTTTCTGTAAAGAAAGTGTCTGCTTTGATATAAAATTAGTCAAAGCTAAACTGAATTTGCTAGTAATTATTTTGGGGACCTCTAAATATATTCTTTTCCATTCAGTCTTAGAACTGTTGCTCTTATTGTTGTATTTCATCATTATTCCAAAGCCTTACAGCCTACATCAGTGCCAGGAACTGAGAAGATAAAATACCAGTATCATGAAGTAACTAGAAATACTAAGGTCTGTTGACACCTAACCTGACATAAGGGGTCTGACAATCTCTCCAAAGAGGAAGAATTGTGATAATTAGCCAACATATAGTCTTGGTATTTGTGTTTTTTGGCCACATGGTTACATGAGCAGCTGCTTGTACATGATGAAATACTGTGAAGCTGATGAAGTAAAGATTGCTAAAATTATCTTTACAGATTTCGCTCATATGATGCAATGACACTGTCTCTGTTTGATGTGCAATATCTTCAGAAGATCTTTCATGTGAAATTCTATCTTAACCCTGTTGCTTGGCTGTCTAATCTCAAATGCAAGCATCAATTATTTTCGCTGATACTTACAGTTACAGATCTTAAACTTCCAAACGTAAAACTTCAATTATGGTGTATAATTCATACGCCATTTATGCTGTTGGCGTGAATAATACCTTAAATCATGCAGCCATCATAGACCAACCTGAGCAGATACCTACAGCAGCAATGTAACCACCCAGAAATCCCCAGTAAGGGCACAGAAGCATGGTAAAACCACTCAGAACACCTTAGCAAAGGCATAGCAAAGCTCTGTCAACCAACCATAACATCCTAGAATCATGGCAGTGAATTTTGCATGAACAAGCACTCTCTAATATCGCTTATTTTCATAATCGGACCTTATACATAGTGCTGAGGTATGAACAATTTGTGCTATGAATTGAGCTGCATCGGCTGCAAAATTAAAAGGTTAGTGACCATTCGTCTCTAGGGAATGCTAGCTGGCAAAGAAACCTAATGAAAGAGGATTTGTTACTTAGATCACGAAAAGCCAATTAATCCGCACACAGAATATGTTAAGGAGCATAGATTATGTTTTTGAAAGGGAATCAATTATTTAGCCTCACCGTTTGAGAGCCTTTTATGTGGATCTCAATGCAGAGCCCCAAAGCATGCATGTGTTTGTCAGGGTTGAGTGCTGCTTTCGAGGAGGATTTAATGTAAGTGGAACAAAGCTGTGTTCCTGGCCTGGCGACATTGCATTCAGTTACTGTGCCATTACCATGGTTCACCCCTTACCTCCGTCACGGAAACATGGAGAGCAGACAGTAAACCATGCCAGAATGTTTTACTGCAAATATAGCTGTCACAATCCTGTCCTCAGCGTAAAAGCCTGCTGTTGAGCAATATACTTTACAGTCCCACTGGTTGAATTAATAGAGTTTGTGCACACTGGTCATAATTAGATGCATGTGAGCTCAAAACACCCCTGAGCATTTACAAAGTAAATGTATTCTCTATCTCCACCACAAGACAGGCCATATGTCTTGCATTTTTCATTAGCAGAAATGTCAGAGTACATGATTAGATGTTTTGAATTAAAGCAAAAACAAAAAACAAACAAACAAAAAAAAAAAAAACTTGGTTAATTACAGTCAGGGATTCGGTGTCTTGTTTCAGGCATTAAACTGGAGTCAGGCTAATATGACCGTTTCATTTCCTCTCTCCAGATTCATTAGGCTTTATGTGCGTTGAAGTGCGGCAAGCCTTTTATCGCAAAATGCTATCAAGCTGTTATTTCCATCGTATCTATTTCATTCACTAGTCAGTATTATCACATTGCATTAAACACAAAATCACTGATGTTTTATTTCTAACTGTCATCCAGATTTGGTAGAGAATTGTTGCTCTAGGTATAACCTTATGAAATATCTCTGTCTGCAGTATACACAAGTAGTTTGACTGATATATACCACTTCATATTTTTGTGGATACCGTGATACACTACCATTCAAAAATTGGGAGTAATCAAATAAAAATTGAAAGAAAAAAGAAAACTTTTATTTAGTAAAATTGATTTAAAAAATTGTCAAATTTACATTTATGCATTTAGCAGATGCTTTTATCCAAAGCGACTTACAGTGCATTCAGGCTATACATTTTTTTAATCAGTATGTGTGTTCCCTGGGAATTGAACCCACAACCTTTTGCGCTGCTAACGCAATGCTCTACCACTGAGCCACAGGAACATATGGTTCAAATATTTGCTGTTTTAACGTTCTACTCACAAAAGATTGTTGAAAGAAAATGTATCAAGGTTTCCACAAAAGTATTAAGCAGCAAAAACTGTATTTAACACTGATAATAATAAGAACCATTATTAATAATTAAGCACCAAATTTGTATATTAGAATGATTTCTAAAGGATCATGTGAAACTGAAAACTAAAATAATAGCTTCTGAAAGTTCTGCTTTGCCATCATTGTAACAGACATTTTAAAATATATTAAAATAGAAAACAGTTCATATTTCACAGTATTACTGCTTTTACTGTATTTCTGATCAAGTAAATGTAGCGTTGGTGAGCAGACATCTTTAAAAAAAATCCTGATTATTCCTAACTTTTGTTTAGTGTGTGTATCTACTGACATATTAACAATTTTCCCAAGTATTTTTAGCGATTTTGAGTCAATATTGTGTACAATAAATATTCAGCTATTTTGTGAAAATCTTATTTTATTTGGTATCATAAAATATTTATAGTGAGGTCCACTGTGAAACCACACTGAAAATATTCACCCAACTTATTTAATTCAGACATGGAAATAAACAAAGTTTTAGATTTTTGAGAAAAAAAAAAAGTACCTACATAAAATATCTTAAATTAGAATATTTTTCCAATTCAAAATTTCACATAATATAATTTGCATTAAATCATGTTGTGCAATATTTTATATAATTAAATTAAATTATTCATTTGAATTATGTAAAAATTGTATATTGGTATTGCATCCACTATCAGCCACCCTCCACTCTAGATATCAGTAAAGGTTCACTATCCACATGACTACAAATAACAGCTTTATAAGAATATACCAATGGATACTGGCAGCCAGGTTTGTCCTGCAGTATGATTAATCATGGCCAAACATGTCACTGATGACACCGAGTGAATGGGACAGTAGTATTTTTAAAATGGGCCCTAGAGATGAAGGGCTTGTGTGGGTTGCTGGACAGTGGAAATATAAACAGAGCTTCAGAATGAGTGTCTAAAAGCTGATATACACTAAACAAGCTGCCGTTGGCAGACAGCGGCTTTAAGATTTACTGGCCTCTGCCACCACTCAGAGTGCGGGGGATCCCGGGAACATATGTGGATGAATCAGAGCCCACCCATTTCCAAGTGGGTCAGTCTTGGGTTATCATGTGTCTGCCAAACACTTCCTTGTTTAATTTTTCACGGAATGATTTAGGAGCACCAAGTGGAACTGGATCTTCCTCTTCTAATTTTAACACTCTCCTCTCTTCCCCTTAATCTCTCGGTTTTCTTTGCTTCTCACTGAGCTTGCTGAAAGAGTTACCTGAGTTGCATAACTCATTGGACCGGAGCGTTTCGTGCTAAACCTCCGATGCCATTCCCTCCTGTAAGCAGCGAAGTCAACTGCAGTTCAAGTTCAGGACCTTTCACATGCCTTCTCTAGTCCTGAAGGGTACAGACTGAAGGTCTGTGGGTTTAAAAATAGGAGTGAATGTGATCAGGTTCCGAGTTTTATTTTCATAGCTCAGAGGAATCCTGGGAGCGCAGACTGTTGGCCTGTAGAGGCAGAACTCTTCTGTTCCTGGGTCTGCAGAGGAAGTGGTTTTACATGTTAGACACAGAACAAGCTGTCTATACACAGCAGGACGTCTCTGGGGATCTTCTATGAACACAATGGTTCCCCCTGAGCTTTTTCAGCTGTCTGGTTTTAATATATTGGGAATATATTTGCATGTGTTTGGTCAGATTTCCTTGCAGTGAAGTAGATAGAATAGCACTTCATTTTGGTTGCTGAACTCAGAATCACAAGAGGGTCGAGGTTCAGTGTCTGTGGTTTGAGAAAGTCCTAATTGCCTCTTCAGTTTGTTTATGCATCCTAAATAAAGCCATGTGAAATAAACAGAGACCTGGTCCATCTTTTTGATTTATTGGATCAAGCTTGTTCCTGCAGAATATATAAAATCGGTCATTTTAGCCCTGGATGCTTCATTAAACAAAAGACTTTCTTCATTGCAAGAGCTTCCATGTGACTGTCTTGCATATGGGCATCTGTGCTACACACTTTGAATAATGCATTTACTGTAAACTAGAGATAACTGTTTTTAGCAGGCATAAAATCACTACAAGTTCCAATATGCTGTCAGGTAAACACTTGAATATCTGAATCATGCCAGGCAGCTGATACCGCTTTATTTACATGCATTTTGTTTAGTTGTTTAGCATCCAACCAAAGAAAGTCTGCAAATCAAGCAGCACCACAAATTAAATGGAAAATTTTACATTTATAATTTTGTAAATGCAGGGACAAATTTATTGAACAGCTCAACCAGATATTAAATGCACCAAAATGCACTGAGGGTATTTAAATATTTGTATAAATTTCAATTTTTAATTTGTACTGTTACTTGATCTGCAGATTTTCTTTGGTGAATGCTTCATTAATGGAATATTTTACCCAAAAATGACTATTTACTCACCCTCAGGCCTTCCAAGATGTAGATGAGTTTGTTTCTTCATTAGGACAGTGTTGGAGAAATTTAGCATTACATCACTTGAATCTTGCCAGAATGAGAGTCCAAACAGCTGATAAAAACAAAGTTTTTATTTACACAACTCCAGTTCATTACTTAATGTATTGTGAAGCATTTTTAATAAACAAATTCATCATCAACGCATTTTTAACTTCAAACTATTGCTGTTCTGGCTAAAATATGAGCCCTCTATCTAAACATTGCTTTCTCCAGTGAAATATGAACAGATCAAGCACTGTTTACAAGCAGAAACAGTCCAAAACAGTTCTAAACAAATATGTTGGTGGATTTTGATGTGCAAAACAACAAAGGATGGGCTTTTTCACTAGAGGAAGCATTATTATGGATTATGGATTCGTATTTTAGCCAGAAGCAAACAAAACGCCTTAATGATGGATTTGTTTTTTATACAAACACACAGCTTTTTATATTAATTGATGGACTGGAGTCATGTGGATTACTTGTGGATCGTTGTGATGTTTTTAATCAGCTGTTTGGACTGCCATTCTCACAGCACCCATTCACTATAGAGAATCCACTGGTGAGCAAGTGATGTAAAAAATAAATTACTCCAAATCTATTTTGATGAAGAAACAAAGGGTGAGTAAATTTTCAGCAAATTTTCAGCAAATTTTTCTCTCCATTGCATTTAGCATCTGGTTGAGCTGTTTAGTAAATTCGCCCATGCATAAATATCATTTTCAAATTTTCCATAATGACATGCATCCGAATCCAGACTCTCAAGAGCAAGTAATGACAAACAGTGGAAATTCTTTGGGGATGGATTATGGTTTGAGCCTCGAAATAGCTTTAAATATGTATTTACTCTGCAGGTGTTATTCTGGAGCAGCTTGTGATGGCTTTATTTTTAAATGTGTATTTTTGTAACTGTATATGACCGACTTTGCCACCCTGTATTATTTCTGTTCTCCTTGGGGTGTTTGTATCAGTAGCCACACTGGAGGATAATGGTCGCCCCTGGGGTTCTGCATATTCAGCTGTACTAGGCAGGAAAGGGTGGTTCACATTACCGAGCATCAACATTAGCAGATTTGTCCAGGTAGTTAGCTGCTGTGTTTCTTAACAGCAATTTGCTGACCTGATTTGGCAGATGCTGGTGTAGCTTTCAGTCTGAATTAAACATTCATACTTTTTTGCTTAATCCTCAACTTTTTACATGCTGCTTTTCATACTCTCTGGCTCTATTTTAAGTTAAAGTACTGGTATATTCGTCAGATTGTGTTACAGTGCATGTTTTCACACCCTCTTTTGTAATATCCTGCAGCGATCTAGATGAACCTGATGCTCAGGTTTACATAATCCCTCAAATCGTTGCTGCATTAGCTGCTTTTGTTGAAACCATCATAACTTGACATTGAAATAACCTTATTATGTTTATTTCATAGGAAACTAATATGACAAGCTTGTGTCTACCGTGGTTCTCAAAAATGGATCTCAGGGTTAAAATAAAAATAATAAATGCAAACTTTGGTGCTCAGTAATTATATATATTTAATAAAAATATAAAATTTATATATGTGTGTGTGTGTGTGTATATATATATATATATATATATATATATATATATAATGAAAGATTTAATATAATTTAATATAATTCTATTTATATTAAAATAGATAACAGTTTGTTTTAAATTGGAATATTTCACAATATTAGTTTTTACTGTATTTTTGATCAAATGATCAAATAAATGCAGCTTTCATGAGAATAAGAATTATCTTTTTTAACAACACCCCCCCCCCCCCCCCCCCCAAAAAAAAACCTCAGATTAGATTCAAAATAAGTTTACTTGCAGCTTGAATAAAAATGTTATCTAACTGTGATAATACTTTTGCATATTGTACATTTTAAAGTTTGATTTAATTTTTTTTTGTTTACTTTTGTACAAAAAAATACTGAAATCAAAAAGAAAAAACAACTATGAACCACTGCTTTACAGTACTGTTAGAGACGAGGATGCTAATGCACATAAATGTGATTCAAAATTGCTAATTGAATATATTAATGCTAATAACAAAGGGATAATAAAAATTTCTGAAGCTATTTACCTGTTACAGGCATCACAGCCATTACTGCCTATAAAGCAGAACTAAAACCATCATATACATTGCTGCACATGTGACGGTAGTTGTGTATGTGTGTGGAAGGGCACAGGGATCAGACAAAGTAAAAGCTTGGCATTTTCTAATGGTCTGTTCAGAGCAGAGTTCTCTCTGACAGCATTGCCAGTCGTGTTCTCCAGCATCTGCATGAGTTCATTATGATTCGCTTTGTAAAGCTCAACATCTGGTTGTGCCCAAGGCAAGCTGTGAGCCAATGTTGGCTTCATTTTCATGTTCAGCTAATATACATCAGCTGCAACCAAAAAAAAAATCCACAAGAGTGGAATCGCATGAAAGGATGGTTTAAGGGTTTGAGGTGCCTGACAAAACAAAGGGGTGGAGTGAGTGTGTAAAGGAGTGAACTGCACCTGAGGGCTTTGGGCTGTTAGGTACAAATCAGGTGGCAGGTTACAGCTGAGAATATCTGGTGCAAAGACAGCTGTTGCCCATTTGTTTTTTTTTACAACATGTATGTGGTCTTGTTCCAGATTTTTGTGGCAAAAATTACATAAGGGTTGCTAGTTACAAGAAAGAATGGGTTGCATTTAGGAGTGGTGTAATTGCTAAAGGTCTAAAAAAATGCTAAAAATTCTCTCACCCTCAGGCCATCTAAAATGTAGATGAGTTTGTTACTTCATCAGAAAAGATTTGGAGAAATTGAGCATTACATCACTTGCTCACCAATGGATACTCTTCAGTGAATGGGTGCCGTCAGAATGAGAATTCAAACCGCTGATAAAAACATCACAGTAATTCACAAGTAACCTACATGACTCCAGGCAATTAATTAGCATACTGTGAAGCAGAAAGCTTTTAAGATGATAAGAAAATTGTTAAGATGTTAATGATAGATTTAATGCTAAATTTCTTCAAATCTGTAAAACAAATTCATCTTGGATGACTTGATGGCAAGTAAATTTTCATTTTCAAGTAAACTGTTCAGTTACCTAAAACTATTAAAAATATTTTTAGTTAATTTAAATTATCTGAAATAAAATAATAGATATTATCTGAATTAAAATAATATCAATAACAGATAAAAACTTAATCTGAAAATAACTAACTGTGCTAGAAACTGAAGTAGTAATTATTCTAAATAAATAAATATAGATATATAAACAAAGTTACTAAAACTTAAACTAAAAATTAAAATAATATAAAAATAAAAACTAATTCAAAAGTTGAATTAATAGAACTAACACATTTTAGGAGACAAAATGCCTTACAGTTATGTTTCTAGACAAATTACATTTACAATATGCAATCGAATGTCAAACCTCTTTTAAAACCTTTCAAGTTAGGCATTAAAAAGGCACTCTGGTGCTAGACAGGAGTAATTCACCATTTTCAAAAGAGTTCAAAAAACAAAAAGTGGAAACTTTGTCCACTTTTTACACACAGCTAGCTATCATATGACTTCATAAGACTCCCCTTTGGTTGTCCATGTCAAAAATAGGAGCAATTGAGTTTGGAATAACATTAGGGGTAATTATTGACAACATAGTTTAAGGAGTGTTTATCTTGAGTGCACAGTGTTGCAATGTTTACATTTGCATCTCTAATGGAAACTAGATTAATACAAATTGTATGCAGGGCATATTTACATCCATAGAAGTGCCACTGGGTCTGAGTCAAACATGCAGCTGAACGATAAGTCTAATCGCTGCAGATCACATTGTGGGAGTTCTGAGCAAGCTGGGGTTTTTCTGAAAATAGGAAAAGGTAATTGTGAATGCTCAAAAGGAACTTGGACAGCAAGCAAACATCTTTTGGTCACTGTAGGATGTTTACAAGCTTCAGCTACATTCAAAACAATAGTGCCGATAAAGCAGAAAGAAAGATTCCTTACTAATCCATTCACTAGTACACAGTCCTGTGCCACTATAGTTTTTATTAAGACTTCACATGGGATCAGTAAATTTATGATACATGGTCTGCTGCATTACGTACCGCACATGTCAAAGTCTTATATATTACCCAATGAGGAATAAAGGGAGATTGCCTGACCAACAGAGTGACCTTTTTTGTCTATCGATTGCAACTATAATAAGGTAACACACAAGCAAAATAGTCTGGAATGCTCAGCCATTTATCAGATTGCATGTTTACAGGAAAGTGTGTCATTTTCGCTTATGAATAATGGCCCCAACAAGTGTTATTAAAGGAAGCGTTATTGGATTTCCGTTTTTGGATAAGTAAGGATGGAGAAGACTGGTCATTACTTAGAGAAGTGTGCGTGCACTTACGTTCGATTATTTCTTGCTTATTCTGAATTGTTCTCCACTTGATGTGGCACATGAACGATTTAACTTCTGGAGTGACCACAATACAAATGTATTGAAATCAGAGCAAAAGTTCATTTCAACATGTTTACCACAGTACTAGTATATACAGAGCCTCTCATGACATACAGGGGAAAATATTGTGGATGACTTAATTTGCCCAAGTTTAATTAATTTGTTCCTGTTTTAATGTAAATTGTGTTCTAAAAGGTGTTTCTTTATAAATTTAAAACATAAAACAAGGGCATGTGGACTCACAAGATGGGAGAAAGTACGATTATAACCATAGTTGTTGTTTTTTTTAATTACTCTAACATTGAAAGCCAAAAAAAAAGTTTGAAAGCATGCATTGCAATTATCTTAAAACATAACTACAATGTATGCTTATAGCAGCTTAAACAGAACATTATCCACCATTGTTGTGGATTCTAATATAGTTTTCATTGTAGTTTACCTAAAACTATAGTGAACAAATTAGTCAAATGTGGCAAAGATTATCCTAAAACGAGGAAACAAACTAATAAAATAGTAATGGGGAAGAATTCTTCAAATTCTCTCAAATGCCAATCAGTTTGCAGGCAGATTTTATTATTTATACACATGCGTAACAATCTGAGGACTATAAAAGTACATGATGGTAACACAAGTACATGTAAATATGGCAAATTCTGACTCCCCCAAACCAGTTTTGCACATTTTTATTGACAGAAAAAAAATATGAATCAGAAATAGAATTAGGAATGCATCAGTACAGATATTTTTCAGTCCACTCAGATGTGTGATAGGAAGTGCTGTTACACCATCTCAACTTCAATCTAATGATCTGTAAAGTAATTATGTTCATTTTCTGAATTGCTTATTCATCAAGTTACATTTCCTGTAGGGATCTGCATAATTAACTGAATATTCAAATGACAGCAGTGATTGATAATTAAGATACACTGGCTGCATCAAAGTTGGTGTCAAATACATAAATTGGGGTGCTTGTTTTTAATTTGTGATTTTTTTTTTTGTTATTGGTGGCATTTTTGCGGTATTTTGTGATCTCACTGGTTAGAAGAAAAATGGCAACTTGTGTACATGGTGACTAAGTCATGGGGACCAATACAGTATATCACCAAGGCTTATATTATATTCTATATTATATTATTTTATTAATGTTTCATATAAATTATTTCTAATTTACTAAATATTATATTAAAACAAGTAGTGTGTAATTTAATATTATTAAATAGTGTGAAATCATATACACTAAACAAAATTATAAATGCAACACTTTTGTTTTTGGGCTGAACTCAAAGATCTAAGACTTTTTCTGTGTACACAAAAGGCCTATTTCTCTCAAATATTGTTCACAAATCTGTCTAAATCTGTGTTAGTGAGCACTTCTCCTTTGCCGAGATACTCCATCCACCTCACAGGTATGGCATATCAAGATGCTGATAAGACAGCATGATTATTGCACAGGTGTGCCTTAGGCTGGCCACAATAAAAGGCCACTCTAAAGGCCGTTCCACACTTGAGCGCGATGCGAAAACGCAAGGCGAATCGCCGACGAAAGGTGCTTTCACACTGAACGCGAAACGAATGTTCGCCTTCTGCTAATTCACGCCTGCACGCTAGGTGACACTGACCAACAATGCATTTTTCCTCAGATATATCTCATGTATGGATTTAACATCGTCCACTGCTCAATATACAGCATTAAATTATATAGCTAAATAAAGTTTGGTTCTACACCAGAAACACAAACTATCTATATGCTTACATGAAAACATCTTAAAATATAAATAGAAGTACAATTAGCATCAAGCCACGTTTGAAAATTTGGTAACACTTTATTTCGATAGTCCACTTTAGACATTCTACTAACAGTAAGTAACTTTGCAACTACATGTCAACTAGCAGTCTTTAGAGTATTAGTAGACTATCTGCTTATTATCTTCTAACATTTTATTTTGATGGGTCCACAACATACAACATACTGACTATGAGAAACTTTGCAAGTATATGTCAACTTATTCTACTAACCCTAAACCTACACGACTGAGAATTAGTAGACATGTAGTTGCAAATTAATGAGAATTAGTTGACATGTACTTGATATGTAGTTACAAAGTTACTTGTAGTTAGTAGAATGTCTAAAGTGGACTATCGAAATAAAGTGTAACCGAAAATTGCACACTGCTTATTGTCATAAACATCCTTTATTGTTATGAAAATACCATGAACTGTATACAAAACACATACAGAAAATACATCGTCTAGAAGATCTAGAGAGTGAATGCGCTCTAAATCATAACACTCGCGCACCAGTCAGTATCTGGTGTGACCATCATTTGCCTCACGCAGTGCAACAAACACATCTCCTTCGCATAGAGTTGATCAGGTTGTTGATTGTGGCCTGTGGAATGTTGGTCCACTCCTCTTCAATGGCTGTGCGAAGTTGCTGGATATTGGCAGGAACTGGAACACGCCTGTCGTATACGCCGATCCAGAGCATCCCAAACATTCTCAATGGGTAACATGTCCGGTGAGTATGCTGGCCATGCAAGAACTGGGATGTTTTCAGCTTCCAGGAATTGTGTACAGATCCTTGCAACATGGGGCCGTGCATTATCATGCTGCAACATGAGGTGATGGTCGTGGATGAATGGCACAACAATGGGCCTCAGGATCTCGTCACAGTATCTCTGTGCATTCAAAATGCCATCAATAAAATGCACCTATGTTCATTATCCATAACATACGCCTGCCCATACCATAACCCCACCGCCACCATGGGCCACTCGATCCACAATGCTGACATCAGCAAACCGCTCACCCACACAACGCCATACACGCTGTCTGCCATCTGCCCTGTACAGTGAAAACCGGGATTCATCCGTGAAGAGAACACCTCTCCAAAGTGCCAGACGCCATCGAATGTGAGCATTTGCCCACTCAAGTTGGTTACGATGACAAACTGCAGTCAGGTCGAGACCCCGATGAGGACGACGAGCATGCAGATGAGCTTCCCTGAGACGGTTTCTGACAGTTTGTGCAAAAATTCTTTGGTTATGCAAACCGATTGTGGCAGCAGCTGTCCGGGTGGCTGGTCTCAGACGATCTTGGAGGTGAAGATGCTGGATGTGGAGGTCCTGGGCTGGTGTGGTTACACGTGGTCTGCGGTTGTGAGGCCAGTTGGATATACTGCCAAATTCTCTGAAACGCCTTTGGAGACGGCTTATGGTAGAAAAATGAACATTCAATTCACGGGCAACAGCTCTGGTGGACATTCCTGCAGTCAGCATGCCAATTGCACGCTCCCTCAAAACTTGCGACATCTGTGGCATTGTGCTGTGTGATAAAACTGCACATTTTAGAGTGGCCTTTTATTGTGGCCAGCCTAAGGCACACCTGTGCAACAATCATGCTGTCTTATCAGCATCTTGATATGCCACACCTGTGAGGTCGATGGATTATCTCGGCAAAGGAGACGTGCTCACTAACACAGATTTAGACAGATTTGTGAACAATATTTGAGAGAAATAGGCCTTTTGTGTACATAGAAAAAGTTCAGTTCATGAAAAATGGGGGCAAAAACAAAAGTGCTGCGTTTATAATTTTGTTCAGTGTATATATAGCGGCTTTATATCGGCCACCCTGCTCTCAACATCAGATTGACCACAAGTAGATTGTGCATTACATATAGTGTTTTTGCATTCAAAAAAGAGAAAATTATTTAATGTTAACACAACCACGTAAAAACAGCTATGATTCAAAACAAAGACTATTTAAAAAAAAAAAAAAAAAAGCACAAACTTAACTTGCTCCATCTCTCCTCTTCCCCCGAGTACTGAGATGATTTGTTCATGTCCAATTCAAGCAGTTAAAATGACCATAACACGCATCCAGTTTCCTCCCATGTGCTTGTACTCAGAGGTTTCATTGGCAAGGGAAAATACTGCTGTTTGTTCAAGTAGTGCGATCAACAGAAGATAAAAGAGTGCGGATATCAGAAGAGGACCGATATCAGCACGACCAGCCTGCAGAATGGCTCACAAAGGCTCTGACTTGCATGTTTATTCCCTCCAATGGAAAAGTAAACACCATTATTTCAGCTGCAGCCAATGATGCAGCTATAGGCAGTGGTCCTTGGGATCCGCCAGTGCTGTTATGCTGCATTGTGGGTAACATTACCACTGGCTTTCATCATCTGTTTCTAATTTGCAATACCCCCCTTTGCTTTCCCCCGACACTCCTGCAAGAGTGTGACCCAATATGAGCAGCGTAAGTCCAAACAGACCTGAAGACATGCCATAACTTCCATGTGGGACATTATTTAGTAATATCAGGGAAGGTTTCTTCACATCAGCTAGTCTTTTTTTTATGCAATATTTTCTATTGCGTATGAGGGTCCCTCATTGACTAAACCGTTCTTCACCATTGGGATTTGAAGAAACTGCACAATTTAGGTTAAAGTGTTTGCTTGACCTGGCAAGAATCACAAAATAACCATTCTACATAGGGCTGAGTAACGAGTATTTGAGTTGTATTTACAATGGTTTTCCTGGTGATATAATTGAGCAAAACTGAGATTACTGGAATGGCTTTATTTAGTTAAAGATTTGTCATTAGACTAATTTACCCATTACACGCAGTACATTTGATGTGAATAGGTTCAAACAGTATTTAAGTGAACTGATTCCATCTTGTTAAGTGTTATAAGAACTAAAGTAACCATCAGAGACAATAGAGTTCAAATATTACAAATTTGTATTCTGTGCATGTGTCTGTATGTTTATGTGTGGGTGTATGTTTGCAATAAACTAGAGAAGAAGACAAGTACTTCCGTTTGTGTCAATAACAGCATAAGAGCCCTTAGAACTGTGCACAGTGTTTATTGACATTACCTTCCTTGCAGATCGATAGCGGGTCCCTGCAAATGCCAAAGAAGATGACAGCTAGCAGCTGGATGATCTGTCTGTTTCTGCTGGGATCTGTCACTGAGGTGAAAGATTATTTGACACATCGTTTTTATAAACATGTTTCCCTTAGTTTTAAAATATAAAGTGGTGCGATGATAACATTTTTGTAGGCCAACCCAACCCAAATTAGCATCACCCTGGTTCCACTGACAAAAACCTAACAGGATTTTTTCATTGGCTTTCAGATTATTGCAGAAAATCTGCTCTGAGACCAATAAAAGTTCATGATTCTCATGCGTTTTGTTCATCATGATAATCTTCACAAATGAATGTCACCATCATTTTTTACTGATTACTGTATTACTGATGTAGTTTATGTCATAGAAAAAAAAAAAAAACATGAAAATGCCTTACATTTGTTGACCATAAACCTTATGGTCCCCGTGGGAACTTTTTCACAAGATGCGAAATATGTACCAATAAGTTCATATCACTGCAGTTTCCAACAGAAATGAACACTAGAGGTGGTAAAACATTGAGCATTTGTAATCGTTTTCGTACACACAGTTATGATTACAATAACTGTGTGTTTCCATATGTTTCTCTTTCCAAACATAACAAGCTTGCTCGGTAGCTCAGCTGGCACAGAATTGGACTTGGGAACGAATCCCATCAAAAACATGACTCATGATGAAAGAGTTGAAAGATGGCAGATCTGAGAACAAGCTAAAATGGCAAGCTTGTGATTGCGTTTTTACATCACATTCGCTTTTGTTCATACTATCGGGTAGGTTTAGGTGTAGTGCAGGTACGTTATTTTAAAACGTCATGGAGCATTAGACTTATAGCACCACTCATTTCAAGTCAGAACTGCGGTGACACGTACAAAACCAACGTCACATAAAACGTACCATATGTACGTTCATCTGTTCTGGGGGAAAAAAAATGAACACTCAGTGGACATTTCACATTGAATATGTCACGAAACGTACATGGTGGTACTTATTTCGCATCTTGTGAAAAAGTTACCACAGGTACAAAGTCAAAGTCAAAGTCAAAGTCTGCTTTATTGTCAATTCTGCCACATGTACAGCACATACATACAGAGAATTGAAATTGCGTGACTCTCAGACCCATGGTGCATACAGTTAACAAAACACTAACAGTAGACGTAGAATGCAAATAAATACAGTTTAAAATATAAAAACAAACTATACAAATATACAAATAAGGACATTGTAGAAAAGAGTTTGATTAAGTGGCATAAGGCACATGGCAGATGAAATGCAAATCGGTTAAATAAACAAAACTAAACAAAACAAAACTGTGCAGATATGAGTGTAGTGCAAAAAGAGCTTAACAAAACGAAAACTGTGCAGATATAAAGAGTGTAGTGCAAAAATAGCTTATCAGGCTGTTTAAAGTGACAGAAGAGGTAGTTGAGTGGGGTCAGTTCAATACTGACTGAGGTAGTGGGCAGTCCAGTGGTGCACTAAGTGACTGGTGCGGGTCACAGTGTGTAAGTGGGAGGGGGGGGTCAGAGTTCAGTGGTGCGTGGGGCAAAAGAGGCAAAAGAGGGGAGGGGGGGCAAGGTCGGGAGGGAGTTCAGCTTCCTGACAGCCTGATGAATGAAGCTGTCCTTCAGTCTACTGGTCCTGGCCTGGAGACTCCGCAGTCTCCTTCCTGATGGCAGCAGACTGAAGAAGCTGTGTGTCGGGTGGGTGGGATCACCCGCAATGCAGAGGGCTTTGCGGGTGAGACGGGTGTTGTAGATGTCCTGGAGGGAGGGGAGAGAGACACCAACAATCCTCTCAGCTGCTCTCACTATGCGTTGGAGTGTCTTGCGGCAGGACGCATTGCAGGCGCCATACCACACAGTGATGCAGCTCGTTAGAATGCTCTCGATGGTGCCTCTGTAGAAGGTGCACATGATGGGGGCCAGGGCTCTGGCTCTCCTCAGTTTGCGGAGGAAGTAGAGACGCTGCTGTGGTTTCTTGGCCAGTGCTGCGGTGTTGTCAGTCCAGGAGAGGTCCTCTGTGATGTGCACACCCAGGAACTTGGTGCTGCTCACTCTTTCCACGGTCGCACCGTTTATGGTCAGAGGAGCATGCTGAGTGTGCACTCTCCTGAAGTCAACAACAATCTCCTTCGTCTTCTCCACATTCAGAGAGAGATTGTTGTCACTGCACCACCCGGCCAGGCGGCTCACCTCGCACCTGTAGTTTGTCTCATCTCTGTTACTAATGAGACCCACCACAGTTGTGTCGTCCGCAAACTTAATGAGGAGGTTGGAGCTGTGTGACGGTGTGCAGTCATGGGTCAGCAGAGTGAAGAGGAGGGGGCTCAGCACACATCCTTGAGGGGCCCCTGTGTTAAGTGTGATGGTGCTGGATGTGTTACTGCCGACCCGTACTGCCTGAGGTCTCCCAGTCAGGAAGTCCAACAGCCAGTTGCACAGCGAGGTGTTGAGCCCCAGCTGGACCAGTTTGTGAATGAGCTGTTGAGGGATGATTGTGTTGAATGCTGAACTGAAGTCTATGAACAGCATTCTGACGTACGAGTCTTTTTTGTCCAGATGTGTGAGTGCTGAGTGGAGGGCAGTGGCGATGGCATCATCGGTCGAGCGGTTGGACCGATATGCAAACTGGAAGGGGTCCAGGGAGGGGGGGAGGGCAGACTTGATATGATGCATGACTAGCCGTTCAAAGCACTTCATGAGGATCGGAGTAAGTGCGACTGGACGGTAGTCATTGAAGCAGGATGGAGATGGCTTCTTCGGGACTGGAATAATGGTGGTAGCCTTGAAGCATGTGGGGACAACAGCCTGACTCAGCGAGATGTTGAAAATGTCTGTGAAGACATCAGTGAGTTCCGCTGCACAGTCTCTCAGTACACGACCAGGAATGTTGTCAGGACCCGGAGCTTTGCGTGCATTGATCCTGCTGAGGGATCTCCTCACGCTGTCCGGGGACAGCGTCATCACCTGGTCGCCGGGAGGAGGTGGGGTCTTCTCTGCAGTGGTGCTGTTTTGTGCCTCAAAGCGAGCGAAGAAGGCGTTCAGCTCGTTCAGCAGGGGGATGGTGCTGTCACAGGTGCGCGGTGGGGGCTTATAGTCCGTAATGGTCTGAATCCCCTGCCACAGGCTCCGAGTGTCCCCGCTGTCGCTGAAGTGATGGGCTACCCTCCTGGAGTACTGTCTCTTAGCCTCTCTGATGCCGCGGGATAGATTGGCCCTAGCTGTCCTCAGGCCCACCTCATCTCCAGCTCTGAAGGCAGCGTTACGAGTCTTCAGGAGTCTGTAGACCTCCCCTGTCATCCACGGCTTCTGGTTGGCCCGGACAGTGATGGTCTTTGTGACCGTTACATCCTCAATGCACTTGGTGATGTAGGCAGTGACAGACTCTGAGTACTCTTGGAGGTCTGTGGTGTTATTGTATGTGGCAGCCTGCTTAAACATATTCCAGTCAGTGGTGTCAAAACAGTCTTGAAGTGCCTCTGACGACCCATCCGGCCACACTTGTATCTGTTTGTGAACTGGTTTGGTGACTTTAACGACCGGTCTGTATGCAGGCATTAGCATGACATTGATGTGGTCTGAGGTGCCAAGATGGGGGAGGGGAAGGGCCTTGTAAGCTCCTCTCTGGGTGGTGTAAACAAAGTCCAGAGTGTTGTTTCCTCGTGTTGGAAAGTCTACGTGTTGTTGTATTTTTGGGAACACACTCTTTAAGTCTGCGTGGTTGAAATCCCCAGCTGAGATGAGAAAAGCATCTGGGTGGGCTGTCTGCTGCTCACTGATGTGCTGGTACAGTTTATTCAGTGCCTCACTCCTGATGTTGTTGTTGGAGCTGGGAGGGATGTATACAGTAACGAGCAGTATGGCTGTATATTCCCTCGGTAGATAGAACGGCCGGCACTTAATAATCATAAACTCCACCAGGGGCGAGCAGTGTTTGCAGACCACAACAGCGTCGCGGCACCACGCGTCATTAATGTAAACACAAAGCCCGCCGCCGCGGGTCTTACCTCCCTCGACGAGAGCTCTGTCCGCTCGATAGCATGTTAGCTGGTCGAGCTGAATGGCGCAGTCCGGAACGCTGTTGTTGAGCCATGTTTCCGTGAAAACAAAAACACAGCAGTCTCTTACAGTCCTCTGAGTTGAGCGTAGTAGTCGGATGTAGTCCAGTTTATTGTCTAAAGAGCGTACGTTAGCCAGTACGATGGTGGGGATAGCTGGCTTGTGTGGGTTAGCCGCTAGCCTAGCCCGGATACCTCCGCGCTTACCCCTCTTCTGCTTCCTCTCGCGCCGCTTGTGGCGCCTCCGCTCTGGGCGAGATGCAGCAGTGGGGGTCGGTGATGTTGTAGGCCTCCGGAGCAGACCGAGGTCCCGCAGCTCTTCGGCGTGCGCGAGGTTTAACTCTAAAAATGTGGTTCTGCCGACGTCGAGCAGAAACTCACGACTGTATGCGCGTTTAAAGACAGATAGACGCGACGAAGACGTACAAAAACACTTCGATTTACAAGATAACAAACACGAAAACACCGTTCTGTCGGGAGAGAGAGAAGCCGCAGCGTGTGCACGCGCCGCCATCTTGATTACGTTTTCGTCATGAGATCAGGTTGAGCATTTAGCAACTTTAAGTGAATATATGGGGGTTTGTGCAAATACATGTGTTTTATTTACCTTTATATCCAAAATGATTATATGGAAACTTTTACAATGTTCTTTGTAGTTAAAGAGCAACCACATAAGGCAGTATTTTACATTTACCTGTCTGAAAGTGAAAGTCGTGACGTATTGTCAAGTATGGTGACCCATACTCGAAATTGGTGCTCTGCATTTAACCCATCCAAGTGCACACACACAGCAGTGAGTAGTGAACAAACGCGCACACATACCCCGTGAACACACACCCATTGGAGCCATTGCTCCAGCGCCCGGGGAGCAATTGGGGGTTCGGTGCCTTGCTCAAGGGCACCTCAGTCATGGTATCGAAGGCAGAGAGAGTGCTGTTTGTTCACAATCCCCACCTTCAATTCCTGCCGGTGTGAGAATCAAACCGGCAACCTTCAGGTTACAAGCCCGACTCCCTAACCATCAGGTCACGACTTCCCCTCATACTTGTGAAATCAGCCTGTTCTCAGACACTTCCTAATGTGTCTGTTGTTTGTAGTTCATTGTTCTAGCCAGTCCTGAGGTAAACGAAAGCCAGCAACAACATCCTCAAAATGTGTACCATGACATCGGTGTTACCAGAAACAAGATTGTGACGGCACAGTTCGAATGCTATCAGAAGATCATGAAGGACAGCAGTCAAGACAGAAGAGGTAGACACTTTACATATTAGAGTTTTTACAAGACAGAGATCAAGTTGTATTATTCTGTATCCTGACAATGTGTCGTTTTCCATTTTGAAACATGTTACTTTACTACAATTCTAGGTCTGATGCTATGGTGACAGAGAAATGACATATAGCAGCTTCATGCCAGTTCAGCATTATAGCCATAACACTTTTGTACTCATATTTTACAACAAGCACTCTCAAATGTGTCATGCTAAATTAATAAACTATGCTAAATTAATATAATAATAATAATAATTCAATACAATTTTCAATAAGCCTCTCAGAGTATGTATTGCAAACATTGACAGTAGTTTTTGTCATCCTGTCTAATTAGTACAGCAAGAACACACAAAGCCTCAGGTGGCTCATATTCATTCTGTTAGGAAGAGTGCATTTGGCCCCACTGGGTGGCAGGACAGCTGTGAAATATTAGCTCTGTTCCAAAACCTAGTAGACTTCCTACTTAGCATCCTAAACAAGACTCAACAATGACTGATTTGGAACGCTTTCCATAGGCTGCAGCACACCTATATATAGCTCACGGGGGACTGGGTTTTGGAACAGGCTGGTAGAACTAAGAATAGTGATCATGAAAATAACAGGAAGTTGCAGTTTCCTAGTCTCTACAGAAACCAATAAATGTTTTGGGCTTTTTTTCATATCTAGTTGGCCCGGTGTGCAACAGGACCTGGGATGGATGGTTGTGTTGGGATGACACAGAGACCGGCGTCACTTCTGAGCAACACTGCCCTGACTATTTCCAGGATTTTGACCCTACAGGTGAATATTCAAGTTATAAGGTTCAGTGTAAGTGCTTTTTGACTCATCTGCCTAATACACTTACATCATTGTCAGTTCTTTCGCTCCATTATCCCTCACTATAATGCATGCTAAATTCATAGGCTAAATGACTATTAAAACTTTTATATGACTTATTTTTATTGCCCTGAAGTAAGATAAGGTGAATGGATGAGCATGTTTTCAATATTAAAGACATTTTCCAGGTTTGATCAATTTTGCAGTGAAGTTATTAATTACTGTAATAATTTATAACTTTAATCTTAAAAAGGGCTTAGAAAAATAACAATAAAATATTACTTTAGCCATTATTTTGGTGTGGTTTTTATTTTAACCCTTTACAAAACATAAACAGAAGCAAATGAACATATCCTGGCATTTACGTTAAAAAAAAGCATGACGAGAGAAGAGGAAGAAAAAAAAAGTATTCAATTAAGACATTTTCCAGGTTCAAAAAATTTTGCATTGAAGTTATTTACTTTATAACATTAATGTTAAAAATTGCTTGGAAAAACATCTATATTACATTTGCTCCACAAATAAATAAATAAATAAATAAATAAATAAAATAAAAACAGCACAAACTTTTTTTTTTGTTTTGTTTTTGTTTTTTTTTACATTTTAACCACTTACAACATATACAGAACCAAATGACAGACAAAAAATACATGGAGAAGAAAGCATGAGGAGTAAAAAGCAAAATGTTGCTAAGAGAAGCAAATATTATTAAGATGTCTGGAGTCTAGACACAGTGAAAAGCTTCAGTTGACAAACAAATGAAGCTTTTCACCAAGTCTGCACTCCATATTGATGCACTCTTAGTAACACATTTTGGTTTACTTCTGTTTCTTTGCAGAAATGGTCACCAAAATATGTACAGAAAGTGGGCAGTGGTTCTTGCATCCTGAGAGTAATCGCACATGGACAAATTTCACCAGGTGTAATTTGCACACTACTGAAGGACGCAGGGTATGAGCATGGACACTATAAACACTTGAGATGAATATAAACACATTTGAATTGGCTTGCAGAATAAACACTTCATGCCTCTATTGTTTATGTGTTTGCAGACTGCAATGAATTTGTTCTACTTGGCGTTAATTGGTCATGGGCTCTCTTTAACATCTTTGTTCATCTCGCTAGCCATATTCTTTCATTTCAAGTAAGTGCAAATGTCTCTTACACTACTGTATTCAAGTTTCAATGGTTTAGAACAATTATCTCTTGTCATTTTGCTGTCTTTTTTTGTGCCTATAGGAGTTTGAGCTGCCAGAGAATTACCCTGCATAAAAACCTTTTCTTTTCCTTTGTATTAAACTCCATCATCACTATCATTTGGTTAACAGCAGTGGCAAACAACCAAGAACTAGTTCACGAAAACCCAGTAAGTAGCATGTATTGACATTAACTTAGTCTACCAAAAAGAAAAGTAAAATTTGTCATTTTTTACTCACCCATTTATTTATATTTTTTTTATTTCACAATTCTGCCTTTTTCTTTGCAACTGCAAGTTCACATCTCACAATTCAGACTTTTTTTTTTTTTTCTCAGAATTGCGACGATTGCTAGTTATAAACTGGTAATTGTGAGTTTACATCTGGCAATTCTGACTTTTTTCCTCAGCACTGCGAGAACTGGCAATTTTGACTTTTTTCTTGAAATTCCACGGTTTTTTTTTTTTCAGAATTCTGATTTTACAATCTTACAATTTAGTTTTTTTTTTTTTTTAAACCACGGAAAAAGGGTAAAAAACATAACTGCAACTTTTTATCTCACAATTTTCTCGCAATTGTGAGTTTGTGAATTGAGAATCCCACAATTCAGACAATTCTGATTACCAGAAAAAAAGTCAGAATTGTAATATATAAAGTCAGAATTATGAGTGAAAAGGTCAGACTTATGATATGATATTGCAAATACTTTACTTTTAATCCTGTTGTGATAACAAGCTTCCATACAAACCTGCATTCTTTTTGAGTAATAATTTTGCATCTATTGCAATACAATTCAGTTATGGAACAAAAGGGTGAATAAGTAATGACAGTATTTTCATTTTTCTTTGATCATTTAAAGGCATTACAGCATGTTACCAATCTGCTGTGCTAATCATTCTTAAATGTCCATTTTGCTTCTGTTCAGATCAGCTGCAAAGTATCACAGTTTATCCATCTGTACATCTTTGGATGCAACTACTTCTGGATGCTATGTGAAGGGATTTACTTGCACACACTCATTGTTGTGGCAGTTTTTGCTGAAAAACAGCATTTAATGTGGTATTACCTTCTTGGATGGGGTGAGCTTTCTAATAAATCAAAGCAATTTATTTACAGCATTAGTTGCATAAACTAAATCTAACTTCTTTGAATCTCTATTTGTTTTAAATTACAGGTTTCCCTCTTATACCTGCTACAATACATGCAGTAGCCAGAAGTTATTACTACAATGATAAGTGAGTAAACTTCTAATTATTATTGCTAATGTAGGATATCATAGTGAGATTACAGTTTTTGTAATTTGTACTCTTATAAGCTATACTTTTTCTTAAAATCTTACCTAAATCCTTGTGAACCAAAGCAATTATTGTACACAATAATACTCCTGTTTAAGGATCCATATCAAAGGTTTGGCTAATCCTTTCCCTCCTAATCCGCAGTTGTTGGATCAGCTCAAGTACTTCCCTGCTATACATTATTCATGGCCCTATCTGTGCAGCACTGCTGGTAAGACATCTGGATGTTTTTGTCCTTTTTGTTTTCAAAACAAATCATTTTGTGCAAGATTAATTGTAATCTTTTTTGTATTTTTTGCGCAAATTACATCCAGAAGTTTGTATTTGCCAATCTGAATTTATTTTTGAGTAGCCGAGCACAATGTTTATATGTCAGTACATCAAAAAGAACACTAGGATCCTAAAGCGGTTTGAAGTTACCTACATCTCAGAGAAACTCTCTTCTGACATCTGCCATCCAGCTGGGATCTCTTTGTTTTGTGTTTGCCATTCATCTTGCCTGTCCTTCCAGGTGAACTTGTTCTTTCTGTTGAACATCGTACGAGTTCTCATCACCAAACTTAAAGTGACTCATCAAGCAGAGTCTAGTCTGTATATGAAAGCTGTCCGAGCCACCCTCATTCTGGTTCCACTGCTGGGCATCCAGTATGTTCTCCTCCCATACAAACCTGGGGAACGTGTGTCTGCCGAAATCTACGACTACATCATGCATATCGTAATGCATTATCAGGTAAGCAGTCAAATCAGTTTACGGGCACTCACAATGTAGAATCTTACAGATACATTCAAGGCCCAAAATTAATCTTTCGCCACATCTGCCAATGCCTAAAATATCATTTTAATCAGGCAAAATGTATATTGTATATGGCAATTTTTTAAAGATACAATACATGCATACATCTGGGGTCAGTAAGACCGTTTATGTTTTTGAAAAATGCTGCATTAAGGCTGCATTTATTTGAAGAAATCTACAGTAAAAACAGTAATATTGTGAAATATTATTAGAACTGAAAATAACTGCTTTCTATTCAAAAATATTATAAAAATGTTTTTTTTTTTCCTGTGATGGCAAAGATTTTCATCATCATTATTCCAGTCTTCAGTGTCACATGATCCTTCAGAATACATTATATATGCTGATTTGATGCTCAAGAAACTTTTTTTTTATTATCAATTTTCAAAACAGTTGTGCTGCTTAATATTTTAGGAATACATTTTTTTTTTCAGGATTGATGAATAGAAAGTTCAAAAGAGGAGCATTTATCTGAAATTTTTGTAAATGTATTTACTGTGACTTTATCATTTTAATTCATCCTTGCCGAATAAAGGTATTATTTTCTTTCTTTTTAAAAAAAAAAAAAATACAGATTTTCATAAAACCACAGAGAGAACTTAATTTTAAATAACAAAGAGAAAAATCTTATTCTGAAAAAACAAAAATACTAATAAAAACTAATAAAATGCTAAACTAAATAATGAAATATTTTCTCACTCAAATTGTTATACACTATAGATAATGAACAAAAATATTTTTAAAATAGGGGGAAAAAAATTTAGTTGGTCTTTTGGCATGTGCTGTGTGTTGTCACATGGAGTTCTGAAACTTTAGGCTTCTTACAGTAGATAAACATCTGAGATTAGATACATTTTCCTAAATTTAGCAAAAAATCAATAGAACAAAAAGATGTTTTCTTTAGCTGATGGTTTATGTCTAATGTCACTTATATCAGAAAGGGTCAGAATATCATTCTCAAAATTGAAAACCAACATTATGTTTTAGTTCCCAACTTTAAATACTTGCCGATGTCAAATGTTTACTTGTATTTTCCACTTGTGGAGTGTTCGATTTTGACTATGGGTATATTTATTATTACTACAAGATATGATTTCCCAATCTCTTTGTCTCTTTGATTGGCAGAAGCTCAGCAGCCTATAATTAAGTTTACTTCGCCATTAGTGACTTAAAAAGCTTCTAAAACAAATGACAACAATGTCCTGCAGCTCTGTAGATCAGCCAGAGGGGAAAACTTGTCACTTTAGAAATCCTGCTATTAATTACACACCCTCATATTGTTCCTAAACAGTATGCTTTTCCTGTGGTAAACAAAAGAACAGTTTTCACACAAGCCTTTTCCAGTGTAAGTCATTATTCACAGATATTCTTAATCTCAATTGAGCTAAACTGAAAAAAATAACTGCAAATAACAAAAGGCACTTCCTTTTTTGGGGTGAACTATTTATTTACAGAAGCAATTGTTAGGATCAGGTCACTTGCCTCCTAAAAGTCTGACTCCTGAACATTTATTTTGAGATGGGTAGGTGTTCAGCAGCAAGAAAATAATCATTTGTAGTCTGTTGTGAAGAAAACAGCAAAGTGAAAAGCCTTGGACAGCTGGTACTGCTAGACCTAGCTGAATCGGCACAATGAATAATGCAACAAAACAGGCTTGTCATCCCAGATGACTCTCTGTGCACATCAAGAGCACTCGCTCTGGCAAAATGTGTCAAAACACAAGGGAGAACAGTACTCAACACCATCCGAGAAACGATTAGTGAAGAGCTTGCGATATAGGAGATTATAGTTTAGCAGTGAAAGATAGCAATTTATGCTGATTTACTGCTGACGTGCATTTCTGATTTTATTTTTAAGGGACTGTTGGTGGCCACAATCTTCTGCTTTTTCAACGGAGAGGTAAGTATTTACCCAGCTGAAATGAAAAATTTCCTGTTTCCTGTTTATCTGCAAGGAATTATGGATTGTGCAACATCCTTTTCCTTGAAAGCAAAGCTCAGATATGAAGATTCTGTACTGGCTGTTTAAATCCTAAAAACATTGGCAGATGTCCACATGTACCAATACAAATGCCTGACTCAGAGGGAACCTGTCCAAATCATTTTGTTTTTGCATAGAGCTGTTTTAGAGGCACTGTGGTAATGATGCATGCAGAAGGTATTATGGATAATATCACCAGTACAGCAGTATTATATGTTTAAATGGATGGCTGGTCAGAATGACGACATAAGTGTCTGATTCGTTTTCTAAATCTATAATGAAAGTCTACCTCAAATATATAAGAAGGTACATGTGACAATCAATTTGATATGTTTTGAGTTTTGTTGCAGTGCTATTTTAGCTCTGATGCCAGACTTAATTTGTCATTAATATTAAATTAAATTATCACTTGGTTTGCATACCAGAGAAAATAATAAAAAAAAAAACCTGTAACTATTTTAATTAAAATATGCAAAAAAAAATGCATTACCATATGGTTATTTAAGCAACATCCATTGTTTAGTATCACTGAGATACTATTATAGATTTTTATGAAGATTTTAAATTATTTTTTTTTATTTTATACTTTGTTTTAATTTAATTTTAGTTAAGGTTTTATTAATTTTGTAGTGTTTGTTATTGTTATTATTATTATTATTATATTTTAAATGTCTGTACAGTTTTTATTTTTATTTCAGTTTTAGACTATTTTAGTATCAAGATAAACTAAATGGGAAATGTTACCTTGGCCTACCTAGCTAAAACAAAAAATGTTTAAGTACACACACACAAACATATATACATCCTGTATCTATGGTTTTATTTTTAGATAACTACAATTATATTTTATTATTTGCAAAATTTCCAAATAATAAACCATTACTATGAAATAAATCTTATGATTTATGATCATTACATCCCCAAAATGGTACCATGAGATGAAGTCTAAATCATGAATCTTATTTTATAAATATGAATTTAAAATAAATAACATTAAAAATATCAGATAAAAAATATTTCAGTAAAATATTTTTAAAAATTTGATTTTTTTTTTTTTTGAAAAGTTAATTGTTAAATGCTTAGACAAAGACGACAATGGATTATTCATGCTGCGTGATAAGTCATTTCTGTTTACTAAGCAGATGATCTGTCCATATCTTCCTCAGGTCCAAGCGGTTTTGAGAAGGCACTGGAATCAGTACCGCATTCAGTTTGGAAGCGCCATCATACAGTCTGATGCTCTGAGGTCTGCGTCGTACACGGCGTCCTCCATTACGGATGTCCAGGGCTGTTACAGCATCGACGGACACACAGAACACTTGAATGGCAAAAACTGCCATGACATTGACAACAGCACCTTAAAACCAGAGAATCCCTTTGCCTGATGCCACTGAACATGGCAGTATGCCGCTAAACAAAAAAAACAAACAAAAAAAAACTTGACTACAGCAACAGCTGTCACGTGGCTGAATTGGACCGTTTTACCCATAATTCACTGCTCATTCTCTCTGAAGGGTGGAGAAAAGGCATTTCTCCTAGAATTTACACTGAAAAATATTTTGCTACCTTCATTTAATGTTAAATGGACAAATATAAGCATTTCTGGCCTTGTCTTTGTACTTTGCAGTATTTTAGTTTGCTTGACTGCTGTGCGCAGTGGAATCAAGTGTAAATATTCAGCTGTTTTTTTTTTGTTTTTTTTTTCAGATTTCATGTGTAATGTGCTTCTTTGTCTTATATTTGTCCTTGTGATAAAAAAAAATTATCTAATCCAAATCATGAACACACTAATAGGGAATTTATATTTTTACTAAAAAACTGTATGTTGAAACATAAAAAGTGAAAAGTGCCCAAAAGCCAGTGCCGCTTTTTCTTTTATAATAAAGATTTAGTAACTATTTTAATGTAATTCTGTTATTTTCCTCTGAAGACAGTATTACAGCAAATAATGGCCATTTTTTTTCTTTTTTAATCTGGACAAGAACTAAATTGAAACTTTGAAGATTTAGTATTTTAATTATACTCCGTTTTGGTCGCTAATGCTATTCATTCAAAGTACATCCTTTTTTTGACGCAAATCACTGATATTATAATTCATAAACACCTGCTGTAGGGACCCCTAAACATGACACTGGAGATTAGACCATAATTTATGTAACATTTCTAGGTTTTGTAAAAACTCAGAACTCAGCCTTACAGTACGAAAACAAGCTTACCACTTTATGTAAAATATATTTCTCAACTTATATGCTTATTTTTTCACAATTAAATTTATACTACACATGCCACATTTTCAGTGTTTTTGACTTCATATTTCTTGTAGTGCTCAGTCATGTACTTTTCTTTTAATATGTAGCTTTTGTGAAATAAGGTACAATAACCCGCTACCTAGAGTGTTATTCTGCAACTTTTCCTATAACATGCTTGGAGTGTTTGAGATATCGCTCTCGTGTCAAAGGCAGGGATTTCTTTCACCCACTCTACCTAAATTCAATTACATTCCATATGATTTGAATAATGTGCCCAGTGTTTATGTCCTCTGATGTTACAGCATTACCTAAACTCACTCCATTTTAGACTTTTCTGACAATCAACAAGTTTTCATAATGCTTAAAAGAGTAGTTCACCCAAAAATGAAAACTGTCTTTATTTACTCACCTTCATGTCGATCCAACCTCGTACTGTATGTGGACCTATGGAGAATTTCCAATTAATTTTATGCCTCTCTTTCTAATAATAGCTCAAAAACAAAATATTTCAATCTGTCCACTTTACATGACAAATAGATTGAAATACAAGTCGTTGTTAACTCTGAGTTAAATTATTATTTGAGTCGGTTCTGTCCAGGTAGGCAATTCATGTGGTTCACAAATATGTGAAAAAACTTGCATATTTCTGGGTGAACTATTCAATTAATTTCTGCTTTTGTCCATATTTAAACCGTGCAAACAGAATTGTTGGCAATGGTATAAATTCAGGAATGTGCTTGTATTATGTAAATATTATATTCTTAGCTGTAATCACATTTGAATATTTTATAGCGGTGTGCATAATATCCCTTTGTTCCACAGACATGATTTGTGTGCATTTTTTCCACCCTAAACGGGAATTCTGGGTTCAGAACAAATCAGTATTAATATTGCAAATCACTGCACTTCACAGCACGTAAACAAATGCCAATCAAACTTCCACTGTATCATTTCATCAGGTTTTCATCATGAGGCTTAACTCAATATTCTTTTCCTTGAATGTCATTTATTTTTCATGAATGCGTGCCAGTTACTGTTGCTCATAATGCTTCCTAATGTTTTTTATTGTGTTGTTTGTGATAATTTGTGTGTTTCAGTGAAAACAAAACACTCACTGCAGGACAGTTTCATATGTTTCATACACATATTTGCTTGTCATTTTTTGACCTGGTATTTAAGGTTGTACTTTGTGCGAATGTAAATTTTGTTATCAGAATAGTTGTATTGTGCATATGCTGCACCTAAATTCAACCACTTCAGATGTTCTTTTCTGTATGAATGTAATTTGTCTTTTGTACTCTTGAGGTGTATTCGTGAAACATTTATTTCATAAAATGTGGGCAGTGTTGCAATCATGTGTATCGTATTATTCTGTAATTATAGATGATTATTTCAAGTGTCCTGTTTGCATGTTAATTTGAGTTTCATTAAAAGCACTGGGGTGGGGATGGGACGTTGGTCAAAACATAAAAGCACATCAAAGGTTCCACTATTCACATTGAAGAGGATTGAAGTCAATTTACTGAAATTCCAAGGGCAATCTAATGACGTCCACTCACAAAGTCATGTTCAGCATCAAACATGCCCTTTAACTCCCTTCAGTCAAGTGCATTTTTAATAAGGTGACTTAGGAACACAGACACACAATACTTCAGGAACAAGGAGGACTTTCCTCTCTAAAAGCTAAAGCCAATCCGTCTAGATGCTCTGTCAAATAGAGTTAGAGAAAATCTAACAACTGTAATGTTGCATTTCAATCAATAAAATATCTATGTCTCCCTGTAAAAAAAGAAAAACAGTATATAGTTATATATCCAAGGATTTTAGCCAAGTTACTGGAAAATGAAAATCTCCTGAAAATTTACTCAATCTCAGTTTGTTTCTTTACCGGAACAGATTTGGAGAAATTTAGCATTACATCACTTACTCAACAGTGGATCCTCTGCAGTGAATGGGTGCTGTCAAAATGAGAGTCCAAACAGCTGATAAAAACAGTAACACAATAATCTACACAACTCCAGTCCACCAATTATCATCCTGGGAAGTGAAAAGCTGCATGTTTATAAGAAACAAATGCATCAAGGCTGTTTAAACTGTCACTTCTGTTCAAAATATAGCCGATAATTCATAATAATGCTTCCTTCAGTGAAAAAGTCCATCCCCTGTTCTGCTTTCACAGCAAAATCCACCAACATATTTATTCAGAACTATTTTGGAGGTTTTTTTTTTTTTTTTGCTTGTAAATGATGCTTGATCTGTGCAGATTTCTCTCCTGATTCAGACTTTTTCACAGGAGAAAGCAATATTATGGATAGATATAGGAGTTGTAACCAGAAGCAATGCTTTAAGGTTTAAAAAGTCTTAATGATAGATTTGTTTACAAACATGCAGCTTTTCACTTCACAATACCTTAACTGATGGACTGGAGTGGTGTGGATTACTTGTGGATTATTGTGATGTTTTTATCAGCACCCATTCACTGCAGAAGATCCATTGGTGAGCAAGTTGTGTACTTCCAAATGCCAAATTCCAAATATGTTCTGTTCTGGGGAGAAAAAAAAAAAAAAAAAAACCTACTCATATACCATGTCTTCACATGAATGAAGTGTTTAATTTATTCTTCTGATCCAACTCAAAAGAATGTGTTCAGTGTTCAAGCTAAAAATGAAATTTCTCTCAACACGTACTGTAGCACGGTGTGTAATCAGAGGGAAAGTCCACTGAAACTGAGGGCTGGTGAAACAGGTGGGCTAACATGCAAAAGCAATTGACAAACAGGAGATAAGCATTCATTCCTCTGCCCACATGAATGTGTGTTCACCGTATGTTCTGCTTTATCTAAGATTTTCAACAGCGCCCTACGTCATTGCCTTAAATAAATAGCACACATCTGTATTCAGGGAGATACAGCAGGCAAGATTAGACAGTTCTGTCAGGTGAGGAATGCAGTTATGATGAGACTGGAACAATTTTCCTCTAATAAGGATAAGAAAAAAAGGAACCAAAAGGAACCAAAACGTTCATAGTTTCAGGTTAAAAACAAAGTCAGAGTTTTCAAAACGTAACATTAGTAATCTTAAAGCAATAGTTCACCCCTTATGTGTCATCCTTATCCTCTTTTTTTCATGAAACAGAAAATGAAATGGTAAGCAGAGTGGTATAAATCATTGTTTTTCCTTGAACAGAAACTGAAGCTCAAAAACTGGTTTCATGTAAGCAGGAACCATAATATTCATTGAAGGACAATTAGCTGTATTGAATCATTTCCATGTCCTTAATATGCTTTGTACTATGTTCAGTCACAGTCTATTCCAAATGTCTTTAGTGGACATCTTACGCAATTTCTGATATCAATGCCAAAGACAAGGACATACAGAAAATGTCGGATGGAAAGGGATAATTTATGAAAGACCAGCTCTCTTTGGAAACTTTGCATATCACACACTGACTGCAAATGATGTTGTTTTAGTACATGTGGACGGATTATAGGAGCGGTTTTATTAAACGCAATGTCTTTCATTAGCTATAGAAAAGCCACAATATTATACATTATGTATTGTTGAAAGACTAAAATACAATAAACAGTATTAGGTTTAAGAAACCTGTGAAGAATATGTGCTGGTAATATTCCACCACAAAATCATAAAAAAAAAAAAAACGCAAATAGACATTGCTTACACAAAATACATTTTTCAGGGATATTTATTTTATACTGTGAAATTATTTTCATCACAATTAAGTATACCTACATGCAAAGTCTCAAAGTAATGAAAAACAACAACAGAAAAAAAAAAAAAACCTTGTTATGTAAAGCAAAAAAAGTATTTGGAAATCATGGTGGCATTTTTATATACAAACCCAATTCCAAAAAAGTTGGGACAGTGTACAAATTGTGAATAAAAAAGGAATGCAATATTTTACAAATCTCATAAACTTATATTTTATTCACAATAAAATATAGATATATCAAATGTTGAAAATGAGACATTTTGAAATGTCATGCCAAATATTGGCTCATTTTGGATTTCATGAGAGCTACACATTCCAAAAAAGTTGGGACAGGTAGCAATAAGAGGCCGGAAAAGTTAAATGTACATATAAGGAACAGCTGGAGGACCAATTTGCAACTTCTTAGGTCAATTGGCAACATGATTGGGTATAAAAAGAGCCTCTCAGAGTGGCAATGTCTCTCAGAAGTCAAGATGGGAAGAGCAATTCCCCAAATGCTGCGGCGAAAAATAGTGGAGCAATATCAGAAAGAAGTTTCTCAGAGAAAAATTGCAAAGAGTTTGAAGTTATCATCATCTACAGTGCATAATATCATCCAAAGATTCAGAGAATCTGGAACAATCTCTGTGCGTAAGGGTCAAGGCCAGGAAAACCATACTGGATGCCCGTGATCTTCGGGCCCTTAGACGGCACTGCATCACATACAGGAATGCTACTGTAATGGAAATCACAACATGGGCTCAGGAATACTTCCAGAAAACATTGTCGGTGAACACAATCCACCGTGCCATTCGCCGTTGCCGGCTAAAACTCTATAGGTCAAAAAAGAAGCCATATCTAAACATGATCCAGAAGCGCAGGCGTTTTCTCTGGGCCAGGGCTCATTTAAAATGGACTATGGCAAAGTGGAAAACAGTTCTGTGGTCAGACGAATCAAAATTTGAAGTTCTTTTTGGAAAACTGGGACGCCATGTCATCCGGAATAAAGAGGACAAGGACAACCCAAGTTGTTATCAGCGCTCAGTTCAGAAGCCTGCATCTCTGATGGTACGGGGTTGCATGAGTGCGTGTGGCATGGGCAGCTTACACATCTGGAAAGGCACCATCAATGCTGAAAGGTATATCCAAGTTCTAGAACAACATATGCTCCCATCCAGACGTCGTCTCTTTCAGGGAAGACCTTGCATTTTCCAACATGACAATGCCAGACCACATACTGCATCAATTACAACATCATGGCTGCGTAGGAGGAGGATCCGGGTACTGAAATGGCCAGCCTGCAGTCCAGATCTTTCACCCATAGAAAACATTTGGCGCATCATAAAGAGGAAGGTGCGACAAAGAAGACCTAAGACAGTTGAGCAACTAGAAGCCTGTATTAGACAAGAATGGGATAACGTTCCTATTCCTAAACTTGAGCAACTTGTCTCCTCAGTCCCCAGACGTTTGCAGACTGTTATAAAAAGAAGAGGGGATGCCACACAGTGGTAAACATAGCCTTGTCCCAACTTTTTTGAGATGTGTTGATGCCATGAAATGTAAAATCAACTTATTTTTCCCTTAAAATGATACATTTTCTCAGTTTACACATTTGATATGTCATCTATGTTGTATTCTGAATAAAATATTGAAATTTGAAACTTCCACATCATTGCATTCTGTTCTTATTCACAATTTGTACAGTGTCCCAACTTTTTTGGAATTGGGTTTGTATTTACGTTACCCTTGGGAGATATTATCAGGAGACATGGTGTTAGTTTTCACTGTTATGCTGATGATACTCAGCTCTATATTTCTTCACGGCCCGGTGAAACACACCAAATTGAGAAACTAGCGGAATGCATAGTCGATATAAAAAAACTGGATGACGAGTAACTTAAATTCTGAAAAAACAGAGGTGTTAATTATCGGACCTAAAAACCCCACATGTAATAACCTAGAACACTATCTAACACTTGACTGCTCTGTCAATTCTTCTTCATCAGTTAGGAACCTAGGTGTGCTGTTTGATAGCAATCTTTCATTTGAAAGCCATGTTTCTAGTATCTGTAAAACTGCGTTTTTCCATCTCAAAAACATATCTAAATTGCGACCTATGCTCTCAACGTCAAATGCAGAAATACTAATTCATGCGTTTATGACTTCAAGGTTAGACTATTGTAATGCTTTACTGGGTGGTTGTTCTGCACGCTTGATCAATAAACTACAATTGGTCCAAAATGCAGCAGCTAGAGTCCTTACTAGAACCAGGAAGTATGACCATATTAGCCCGGTTCTGTCAACACTGCACTGGCTCCCTATCAAACATCGGATAGATTTTAAAATCTTGTTAATTACTTATAAAGCCCTGAATGGCTTAGCTCCTCAGTACTTGAGCGAGCTCTTATCACATTATAGTCCTCCACGTCTGCTGCGTTCTCAAAACTCTGGCCGTTTGATAATACCTAGAATATCAAAATCGACTGCGGGCGGCAGATCCTTTAGCGCCCAAACTCTGGAACAATCTACCTAACACTGTTCGGGAGGCAGACACACTCTGTCAGGTTAAAATCTAGATTAAAGACACATTTCTTTAACCTGGCTTACACATAACACAGTAATACACTTCTATTATTCAAATCCGTTAAAGGATTGTTAGGCTGCATTAATTAGATCAACCGGAACCGGGAACACTCCTCATAACACACGATGTACTCGTTACATCGTAAGAAGAATGGCTTCTACGCTAATATTTGTCTGTTTCTTTCTTATTCTGTTTCTCAGCCCGTGTCCAGATCAGATGGTGGATCGGCGCCGGGAGATGATGTCTGTGACCCTGAACGTCGGCGGAGGCCGGGACACCTGGATGAGCCCCGGGGACATATCCCCAGTGAAGACCTAGACTTAAATACAATAAAAATAAAAATAAAACAAAATAACTAAAAATAAAATACCTAACTACATAATACTATTATTGTTAGAAATTGCAACAATATAAAAATTGCAATATAATACATTTATACATTTAATTTAATTAAAACAGTAAGTAAAAAAATAAATAAATAAACAATAATATCCTGGCCAGAGGAGAACTGGCCCCCCGACTGAGCCTGGTTTCTCCCAAGGTTTTTTTCTCCATTCTGCCCCTGGCTTGCTCAGTTGGGGACACTTAAATTCTAGCGATTATCGTCAATTTGATTTCATATATACTATTTAAACTAAACTGAGCTAGACAATGACATCTCTGAATTCAATAATGAAATGCCTTTAACTGAAAATTGAGTGTTTAATCTTATTATTATACTTTACTGACACTCTATCCTCCAAATTGATACTGTTAAGTGCTTTGACACAATCTGTATTGTTAAAAGTGCTATATAAATAAAGGTGACTATCATTGTATTACAGTATTTTTTTTGTGTAATAGATCTGAAGGCATTATGGTAATGAGAATTTGGTGGGAAATGAACTTAAATGTTATTAAAACATATGTTAAAACAGACATTTGGACATGTTTTGTGAGATTCACCAAATAAACATTCATTTATTTTATTTTATTTTTATTTATTTATTTATTTAGAATGTTTAAACGTAGCACAAGCCTTTACCCATATAAAATAAAAAAAAAAAAAAAATGTAGCCTATATTTTCCACTGTTGGCATACAAAGCTTAAACAGTGGAGAGATCAGTGTTGTAAAGCTGACTTCATTTAACATTTACCTTGGACACCTTTTATCACTGTCAGGCCAAAATCAAATTTATAGAATATATACAAGTAGATTGTTTATCTACTTTAGAATACAATTTATAGAACAATTTACAATTTATAGAATATATACAAGTAAATTGAAAATCATATTTCACCATCTATGAAGAGAAGTGCTGATGGAATATGAATTCAATTATTAACACTGCTTGATGGTTTCTCTCTCTCTATCTCTCTAAATATGTTTTTTTTTCTTTTGAATGTTTAAATATGTAGCACAAGCCTTGACCCATATTAAAAAAAAAAAAAAAAATGTAGCCTATATTTTCTACTGCTACCATACAAAGCTTAAACAGTGTAGAGATCAGTGTTGTAAAGCTGACTTCATTTAACATTTACCTTGGACACATTTTAGCACTGTCAGGGTAAAATCAAATGAATGGAAATTAATTAAAAAAGTATCAAAAAAAAAAAAATCTGGAAATTATCCAAATACATTACAGTAAGCCACATCCACACAAGCAAAATGTAACCTTGAAAAGAGTGTTTGTAGGCACCTTCATACTTAACCCAATCTATCTATACTTTGCAGTAGTAACCCTATGAGAATATATTCCAATTCATCTCTAAATGGGTTAATCTGTTTTTGTCTTAATAAATTAATCAACTATCAGGATATTAACATCTCAAATCTCTCATAATGGAGATGCAACAACATTAGCATTTCTGTTTCAAGATTACAGTTAGCCCTAAATGACCTAAACAGCAGACAGGCCAGACTAATGGAATATAACACAGGGTGGAGGCTGCCCGAGGCCAGTGTCACCTGCATTTAGCTTCAAAATCTGATGAAAACATGCTTTACACCAATTCACAGATGGGTGAGTAACACTCTCTCTCATCCTCACACATTCATGCGCCTGGGGAAAGACATGAGTGAAGCACAGTGAACGGAACACACACATAGAAAAGCCTATTCTTCCATTTGTTTATTTCACTAATTCCACATAGTTCTTACAATCACCAAAAAATTATTATATTGTTGAAATGATTGCACATTTACTTGATCACAATCATGACAAAAACAACATTCACAGATAAATGAAACGCACATGTGACTAGCATTACGTACAATCTGCTTTATTTAATTTCAATAGCATAAATATTGCCATCTAAATCACATCATCTCTATGGGCAATATTCTGACTGACGGCATAACTTCCACTACAGCGTAACATTAAACAGGCATCGCAATTAAAGAGACTCCAAAAAGACCTCTAGGGACATCTATGAGAACATCCTTGGGTAGGAAATTGCAATTTAGCTGTACTGTTAAACTTTGAACTAGCATTAACCTGTTGACATTTGGCCAAGCTAAATATATGAGTTCATGAGAAACTTGGACGAATGAGGGTACATCAAAAAAAAAAGAAAAGGAAAAAAAAAAAAAAAAGTCTAAGAGTTTTGTTAATGCAAAAATTGTATAAATAAATCAGGAACACCAAACTCAAATTGTTTGACTTCAAAGTACATATACTAGGGTCCTGAACCCCACCGCAGCCTGTGACAGTGACCTGGGCAGTACAAATTTGTTCCGGAAACAAAGGCGCCAAACATGTGTTTGTTCTGTCTAATCAAGCCTGGTCTTTGATAGCACAGGAAATGGGCTGACGGGAGAGTCTTTACCCAAAGAAAACAATCACTACGACCATCCAGACTGCACCAGTCCCTCCTCTGGAATGCTACCAGGACTTTATGGGAGTCGACTGTTTACTCATTCAATTTCCAGTTATCTGTAAAGTAAACAAGGCATTTGAATAAGAGCTTCTTTCAAGGGAATAAGGGACTGTGGTGCTTTTGATGTGATAATGTAGAGTTATATCACTTGTTCTACTTCAAAAAACACACTGTTTTCAAGCAGGGCTCATCTGATATGCTCCTGAGGCCTTAAACAAAAAGTCTTTGGAATTTTGGAATGTTCTTTGCACTTCATTGTAGAGTTTGGAACATCCAGACTCAAAAAAAAAAAAAAAAAGGTTTCAAATACCTTCTAATTTAACATTTCACTGTCTCTTTAACAGCAGGACAAACTTACATTTGTCAGAACTGGAATAAGCCATGATTTTTGCCAATTCTCTTAAAGGGATTCATTTTTAAGTTTTAAGCTCTGTTCCTCTACTCTGACGTATCAGCTTATGATTGTGTGAAACTCTTGTGGGAATGGGATCTGGGGGTCTCATTTATGCCGATAGACTGGACTAAGCGATGTAATGGAATTTTTCCAAAGTGCACTTCAATTTCTGTACATGAACAACATTTCTAATTTTTTCATAGAATCTATTTTAAGGTCCAATTCTCGCAATTAACAAACCATTAACTATGACTTTTGCCTCAATAAACTTTGCTGCTTATTAATAGTTAGTAAGGTACAGTAGTTGATAAGGTAGTTTAGGTATTGGATAGGATAAGGGATTTTCTCAAACTTTAGTTTTAAATGTAAGACGTTCAAGTCATTTAAGACATTTATTTTGGTCCTGTGACTGCATTCATCCATTCAGGAAAGGGGTTCATTCTGTGATCCAGGAGATAAATGGTAAACATTTCATATTGTCCCCTACATTTTATTTGCTGAACTACTCCTGGAAAGGTTTTTGATGCAGACACTAAATCTTTATTAACAATCCTTTTATTTCTGGCATAAAAAAAATGTATTTTATTGAGGCGGTCTTCACCCCAGATTCCCTCGGTCATCCTGTGGATATCCCAGTTGTCAGCTTTCTTTGCTTTGAAGAAACTACCTTATGATCTAAATCATAAATCAGACAAATTCTGGAGACATGAGAAACCTCTTCATTCTTTTCTTTTCTTTTTTTTTTAATTTTTTTTTTTACAGAAATTCTACTGGTTTCAGAAAGACTATATTTTTCCTTTCCTTTTCCATGCAGTTTTTTTTCCATTTTCCTTTATCTGTTATGTTTCTGAACAATTTTACAGTACAAGATGTATTATTACTGTAAATGTATTTTTTTCTGTGCTTTGGGTATGTTTGTCTGTTTTTTGGTATATCTGAAAATCAATAAAAACGACTGAATATAAAATGTGATAAAAAAATCTCAAAAGGCATATTTGCGATTAATATTCTTGATGATAATTTTTAAAAATAACTGTAAATAAATAATTAACCTATTATTGTGGAGCTCCACAAGAAAAAAAATAAATAAATTTTTAATTTTTCCATTAAAAAACATATACTAAAATTTATTGTAAATACATGTACATGCACATATCTATTAAATTACTACTACTATTACTACTATCATAACAATAATCATTATTATTATTGTATTTTTTAAAATGCACTCAGTCCTGATGCCCCCTAAAACAAACAGTGTCTTTCCTGAGAGCTCAAAGTTATTACAGCAAATTGAAGAAATTCTGAAGAAAAACAGATATCCCCTACAGAGGAAATCAGTGAAGCGCTCCTAGGAGGATATGTGATTTCAATTAGTTTTTATCCTTGCAATGCTTGTTGGGTGAACTGTTCAGTTTTAAAAATTTTCACATGGTACAACAAGGGAGCTTTAGTCAGGGAATGCAGAAGTGAGATTATGCAGAGATTCCCATAAATGTTTGGAAAGCAGTACAGTGTACACATTACTGCAATAGAATGCTGAATGCAGCACGAGTACAGAATGACAGTCTGGAGTGTCCCATTTTCTGAACCACCACAAATGATCCTATTTGTCCGGATGAACGGATGAAATATAAGAGGTGCTGCACTGTAATTTCACAGTTGACGTCAAGTGACGTGAAAATGCGTCACACATGGACAGTGCGCATAATTAAACCGCAGCCATTTTCAAAGTGACTGGGTCCCACAGCAACCGAGCTTGAGGTGTTATTAATCCACAACTGTTCCCCCCGTGTTTGCACCCCCAGTTTATTCCGAAAGCAATAAACACAGAGTCCATGCTGTTGTCAGATGTTTGACCCAAGCATTCAGAGAAATCGTGCTACTCTCTCGCACTTCCCAGGAGAGTCCATAGTGAATACAACAAGGACAGGTGGTGTTATTTGAGAGCTTGGGGTGTATAGGCCACAGCTGTGAGGGAAAGAGCCCAGTGAGCATACCATGCCTCTGGGAACATTCTGTCGTAGTTGTCTGGGCGCAGCGGGAGCCAAATTAAACTCAGACAGCCAGAATGTTAGCTATATTACAGATTCATTGCATCACAAATCCAGGTTCAACCGAAAACCATTGCATTTAGGCTTAGTTCACACTGCAGGCTAAAGTGGCCCAAATCCGACTTTTTTGCTCAAATGTGACCCATATCTGATTTTCTTATGACAGTCTGAACAGCACAAATCCGATTTTTTCAAATCAGGCCCAGGCCACTTTCATATGTGGTCCTAAATCGGATACATATCCGATGTTTTGCAATGCGACTTCAGTCTGAACGGCCATGTCGCATTTCATGCAATTTTTACGTCATTGAAATGCGACAATTCTGTCACAATTCTGCGCTGGAGGAAATCGTGCTCTCCTTCTTCTTAATATTCTTCTTCTTATCACTTCATTATTTAGGCTCCGATTGCACATTAACATAAAAATTGCTAAACACACGCTAAAACGAGCAGCATCCATTTTTATTTCCGTAAACACAGTGCGCTGCATCTGACGTCACGTCGTCTTCTGCGCATGCGGGTCCCTTCAGGGCCGTATACGGTTCACACATGAGACTGATGGCAGTCGCATTTAACTGACAATGTGAACAACAGCTCAAAAAAATTGGATTTCAGCAAAAAATCCAATCTGATCATTAAGACCTGCAGTGAGAACTAAGTCTTAGTCAGCAAAACTACTTGTACCATGCTAATGTTTTTGATAATTATGAAAAACAGAATAAATTAAAAAATTGAGAATACATTTAAAATAAGTTATAATAAACAGATAAACAAACAAACAAACAAACAAATAAACAATGTTTTAAATAAATAAATTTAGGGAAAAATACATTTAGGATCAATAATTTTATAATAAATTATTTCGTAATAAATATTTAAAAAAATAATTTTAGAATAAATAAATTTAGAATTAATAAATACATTTAAGATAAATAAGTACATTTAGGATTAATAAATAAAATACATTTTGAATAAATAAAATAATATTTAGGATAAAAATAAACAAACAAAAATTTAGGATTAATAAATAGCACATATAGGCCCGGTTTCACAGACGGGGCTTAGACTAAACCAGGATTAGACCATAGTTCAATTAGGACATTAAATAATTTTTATAAACGTGCTTAGAAAAAAACATTACTGGGGTGCATCTTGAGACAAAACAAAGGCATTGATATATTTTAAGATCAGTCAGTGCAAGTTTCTTTCAGTTGAAACATCTCAGATTTAAATTTTAATCTAGGACTAGGCTTAAGCCTTGTTTGTGAAACCAGGGGATAAACAAACAAACAAATACAACACAACATTGCAAAATACCAGGATTAATTAATTAATTTAGGGTAAATAAATAAACAAACAAACTTATTAAATAAATAAATAACTAAATAAATAAAATAAGCAAGCATAGGAAAATACTAATACATATTAATAAATAAATAAATTAATTAATTAATTAATTAAGGATAAATAAACAAATAAACAAAAAATAAATACATAAATACATACATACATACATACATACATACATATGAAACTCTCACAAAAATAATATTTAGCACAATGGCAATTATCAAAAATAGCAATTTAGACCAAACACATCAATACATTAATGGTAATGTAGAAATGGGGTCATTCAGCTGTCAGATTTACATGGAAAGTCGTTCCATCACTGGTGCCAACATGCGTCAGCTAGCAAGCCTGGTTACGATTGTTGGGGTTAGACCCCGCATGGAGATAGGTGTATGGTATCTGACACTCTCTAACGGGAAGTGAGAATACCTGGATAAAGCCGGGACATGTAACCAGAGCTTTTTTCATATGTGTGATTCAGTGTGGCTGCTGAAGCCTTTGTGCAGGAGGTGCATTATTATGCCCTCATGCATTTAAAAGGCTGGTGGGAATCAGACACAGGAAGAGCAGTCTTCTGTAAGGTCCTTGAGAGCAGCCTAAGCTACATTAATGTGTCCTCACTGACTCTGAAATAAACCTGTCAACCGCCCACTGAGAGGAACTCATGCTAATGCTTCCTGCAAAGTAAATCCATTAAAATGGACATTACAACCATAGACAGTCTATTCAAAAGCACCTTGAAAAAATCTGTTATTATTTGTTCATGCAAATCTGATCAAATCAGAACTTTAGGGCTGATTGCCTGCGATGTCATTTTAAAAGTGATGAAATCAAATCCATTTCTTCAGACAGTGTGGTCAATAACCCATATAATCAACACTGGTTGCCATAGTAATGATATAAGTGACAGCAAGAGACATGAGAGAAGCTGCCACTGAGAGGATTGAAAACTGAAACTTTATCTCTTCTCATCATCCTTCAGATAAGCAGCAAAAGCATTACTGCACAATTTACACATTTATATATATGCTATGTTGATCACTATGTGATCGACACGTGAGGGAAAATTAGATAATGCAGATATTACTGCGCTTTGCATATCATGTTATGTCACATCCTCAAATAAAAGGAAAAAAATTCTACTCAGACTGACATTGGAAAAATTGAAACTAATTGAAACTATTAATTCTCTTTAATCAAAGAACTGGTAAAATCACAAAAACCAAATCACAGATTAATTTGAATAATCATTCAAAAGTGTCTCTAGTAGCTTCAGCTTGGCATTTTACATACACATTTTTTAATATACATAGCTGTTCACGTATCAAAATATCAATAGGTTTCCACCAAAATGTTGTCACACGTACAATAAATAAAGAAATAAAGTTAGAATAAATTTTGAATAAGTAAAAAAAAAACCCCCAAAAAACATACATTTAGAATAAATAAAACTATAAGAATATAGAAATACATTTAGAATAAATAATAATACATTTATTTAAAAATAAATTAGGGGTGTCAACGTTAACAATTTTAACGCGTTAATATTTTTTTAACGCAAATTAATCGTTTGGTAAGGTTTGACCCCATCTTCTTCCCGTCATCGCAGCGCAGAAGGTTATCTATTATTGTGTGATGAGGGTACAGCGAACCAGTGTTGCCAGGGTAACGGCACAAGTGGGCTATTTTGAAAATACAGTCGCAGGAAAAATTACAGAGCCGTGGGTTGCGGTTTTTTGGGCTACTTTTATAATGTACCACGGCCGCCCAAGGTGTATATAGACAAATAAAAATTAAAATAGATCCTTTTACTAATGTGTATTATACTTGGAATGTGTCCCTGGCAACTTAAGAACAGAGAGGCGGTTGTAACATCTCAAACAAATCGTGAGTTTCAGCCAGAGCATACGTTAAAGGAAAACGCCACCGTTTTTCAATATTACAATATGTTTTTCCCTCAGCTTAGATGAGTATACGTATCTCTCCCGTCTCAGTGCATGCACTTAATCGCTCTAGCGCAAGGCGCCACTATGCTAGCGTTTAGCTTAGCACCATTCATTCCTTAGGATCCAAACAGAGATGAATTTAGAAGCTACCAAACACTTCCATGTTTTCCCTATTTAAAGACGGTTACATGAGTAGTTACATGAGTAAGTATGGTGACACAAAATAAACAGTGGCGATTTTCTAAGCAGATAAAAAATGATAACTATAATCATAATGTATGGCGGAAGAGCACTTCGACCTCGGCGCAGTCGAAGTTAGGCGCAGGCACAGTTAGGTGGAGTGATTTACAAACACTTTGTGAGTCAGTTCATGTGAATCATTCAACAGAAACGGTTCAAAATAACCATATCCCAGTTTCATGTGAATTTATCATTCAAAAGTGTCTCCATAGTTGCTCCAGTAGTCCCTCCTAGTCAACCTCCTTGTAAAAATTTCCATAATCATTAATTTCCAACAAAAATAAGTAAATAAATAAATAAATAAAATAAATAGTTTAGCCTATTCCACCATCATTTTACTACAACAATAACTGTATTGACTTTGGTGAAAAGTATGGCTACCTTGATAATATTATGTTTTATATCAAAACTCCTAGAGTGGAGTGATTTTCAAACGCTTTACGAATCATCTGTGAATCATTCAAAAGAACTGGTTCAGAGAACGACTTATTCACAAATCACTAGACTAGGAACAACTAAACGGATGTGAGTCGGATCAGCCAAAACAATCAGATTTTTTTGCTGCTTGTCTGAACTAAGCCGTAGTCTCTAGTTGCTCAGACCCTAATGCACATCAGTGTCTGGATGCTGAGGCGAGAAATGGGATGCCTGTGGGGATCCTTGCATAACTGAGAGCTGGAGAGCTGTCAAGTACATTTGATTGCTCTCTCTCTCTCTCGCTCTCTCTCCTCCTACATGGTGAATGAAACAGAAGTCTAAAATGTGCTCTAGATTAGTACACGAATCCTTGAATCCACTTATTTTTAATGACTTGTGCTCTGTGACCTGATCTACGTTACAATAGTATCAGCTGGGCCTCTAGTAAGGTCAAAGCTGGAAATTTTAAATTTTATTTTTAAAACTGAAAAGAGGCCCAGAGTGACCCAAAGATGCAAAAAGTGACCTACGGTCAGAGGCCCTGAATTCTGAGATTGGGCTCAGAGTAGCAGTACCACATTTGCATTTGTTAATGCTCTGGTTTCCTTTAGATTTAACTTCAAAACTACCTCTTCTCTATATAAAGTCAAGGTCAGAATTATTGGCACCCTTGGTAAATATGAGCAAAGGATGATTCCAGATTCGTAACATCTCCTGTTGATTAGAACTTAATTATTGCCCTGATGGTGGAAATGGGAATTTTTTTTCTTACATCCGCTTTCTATTCTGCAAAGCTCTGCAATCTTTCACTGCACATCAGAACTATTTTCTTTGGTTTTTTACTCAAGGGGGTCAATAATTCTCACTATGACTGTAAAACAACAGATTTTTTAGTGTGTAAACCTGTGTAAGACAGACCGACCATGAGCTCTGATGCTTGTAAGCGATGAAATGAAGGAGGCACAAAAGCCAGGACAATTTCTTACTTATTAAACTTAAATATATAAATCAAGTTTAAGTGAAGGGCAAATTAATTAAAGAAATGCACTACTCATAAATATCAAATATTTTACAATAAATGTTAAATATTTTGCATGTTATACTGTTACACTTATAACAGTATAACATATGTTATAAGTAACTTATGATAGTCATTAGCTATTGTGCTGTTGTTTCTGATACAATTACATCATTCTCAATGCTTCATGGAAAGAACATTTTATTCCCCCATGAAAACAATTAAATTTACAATTGTGTTCCTGAGATTTTCAAATACTTATTTGCTTCAAATGAATGTTTGGTTGACTTGTTTATGGCTTTTAAATATCTGTGGAGAAAATAATTGGGGAAAAAATACTAACTGTCGCACTCTACCGTTTTCTTGGTAAGCAAGCATCTGTTGATACACTGTTAAATGTAATGCACAAAATGTACCATCTGACGATTTACTTTTTTGAGTGACATGTTGCCAACCTTAATGTGTTGTGTTGGATGTTTCACTTCCATGAATAGAAGGATTGTTATTTCAGTGACGCCTAATGAACTTAATGCCAACCTATTCCACTTAGGGCGTACTAACTTTTGGCACGGTTGCCTTGTACTGAGTCTGAGGCTCCAAGTGCGTTTGTACACTAATAAGGTGAGAACCAGACCCGTTATAAACCTGAACATACTCAGATTATTTAAAAAGTGTACTATCCAAGTAGTAGATGTTCTGGGCACTGGCATGGTTAGTGATCACACTACACTGAGCCTAATCTAACAGTGCCCGAGCCACCTCTTCAAGTGGGCCAGGGACGGTATGGAGCAATCACATGAGTCAAACAAATCAGACTTTGGTGGTCAAACGTTCTTGGGAACGGTTCAGTTTGCCTAGTATGAGTACATCCTTAATTGTTCATACCCTTTGACTTGTATCCACACATTTTTGGTAAAGACAAAACAAACATAACACACATTAGCAAGCCCTACTGGAATGGTACAGAGAGTGTGAAAGTATTTGCCATGGTATTGTATGGAGGGATCATTTGTTTTCTTACCAAGAGCCTTAAAAGTCTTTCATACTAAGGAGGGCCATAAAAGAGGAAACTTCTGTCCAGTTCAATCTGAAGGAAAATGCATCGCAGTCTTCCTGTGATTCTGTAAAATTCAGCAGCAAGGATCTTTTCTACCCACTTGTGATGATTGAGGTTTTCAGAAATCATCTCAACTCCAACTGGAGATTGTTTGTTTGTTTACTCAAAAAAAAACTATGTAGAACATCAATGCATACATTTATTTATTTATTTATTTTGGATCATATAGCAGGACATTCTTGCAACAACATCAAGCAAATTCAAATAAAGCAAATCCTATGGGACTCTGGTCATATTTTGATAAACTATATCTGGTAAGCAGAATGCAAAACATTTATAATGAAGTTTAATTAAAAGGTTTTTGAGGATGAATTACGCGTGAGAGTAACATCAAATTCCCCAGAGTTGAGCAATGAGCAAAGTGCACAGCTGTCTACACATTCATGCCAGAGGGAAGTAGAGCACTTTTAGCAAACCTCATGCTCCCTTAAGAAAATCAATCCTTTACAAGGTTGTTTCTTCTAATATTGCTGTGGTTCCCTGATCATCATCATCTCATTCATTGTCTATGTGGTGGGAATGTATGCATGGGAATGCATGTCTGTCTGAATTATTTCCAAAAATCATAAATGGAGCAAGACCATTAAAACACAAGGGGACTTGTTTGAAAGTAAGCACAATTTTCCCAGAACATCTGCTACCTAGCAACTAATAACTATAAATTTTCCCAGAATTGTTGCTGGAAATCACTGTTTTGGCCAGTTGAATTTCCAAGACTACGTGTCCACATCCAGATTGACTATAGGGAACGCCGGGAGGGAATCGAGTAAGCTGAGGCACTTTCAACTTAAATTGAAAAAAAAAAAAAAAAAAAATGGACATCATTTAGTCACCTTCATTTCGTTACAAAACTGTATGACTGTGGATTCTGTGGAATATAAAAATATACCTTTTTTCGTCCATACATACTTCAAAATATAAACAATTTTATTGTCATGTTTTGACTGTAGGGTTATTTCAGGTCCAAAAAGTCTTAGATCTCTAGTAAAAATGCTAATTTTATTCATTTTAAATGGGCACTAAATTTATGATCTACATTTTCTATGTTCCACAGACAAAAGAAAAACATACAGGTTTGAAATGACATGAGGGTGAATAAATCCCTCTTGGCAAGAACTAAAAGGGGGATGGTATATATTTTTAAATGATAAATTTGCTTTGCCTTAAAATGTTTCCTGTCGTGAATAAAAACATTTTCTCCAATGCATCACTCAAATCACAGAAAACTCTTTACAGTTTGCTGGACGAAGGGGGGTGCAGTTTACCCCACTATACCCATTAGATCCCAGGCTGTTTTTGAATCTCATCCTATCTTGAAGTCCAGACAACCAATCTTTTGGAAAGCAGATTTCAAATATTGTTAACTGATGTACACGTTTAAACAGATCTGAACAGCAAACAATTTGTTTTGTTTTTATTTCTCCAAAATAAAGAAAACATACAAAAAAAAAAAATACATTGTTTTGGCACTGAACCTGTGAAAATTTCCCTCAGTGGGTGTTCAAGTCCATTTAGGAATGAATTAATGCTGCTGTGCAGCCTTGGTCTTGTTATGCATCAGGAGGGTTAGAACATGTGATGTATTGTGAAGAGGATGAATCACAGCAGCAATGACTAACCTGGTCCCTAAAAACACTTGAAGCCTCATGGCGGGAGACACGTGGGTTTAGTTTAAAGTGTCTAGGAAAAAAAAAAAATGCTGCACTGCCTACATGAACAATTGCTCTATACAGTTACGTACAGTGGGGTCCAAAAGTCTGAGGGCATTTTTTCATCATCTACTCCTGGAAATAAAAGTTTTAAAGAAAAGTTACAACAATAAATGCAAAATATTCTGATGGCCTTTGGATCATTCTCAAATCACTTATGATCATCAGGTTTTAGAAATTCATAATTTTTTTAAAATTTCAATTCAATTTTGAATTTTTAACTGTTATGTTTGATAGCATATCAGTATATAAAAACATATAAAAAATCTAATTACAATAATTTGTAATATTTTTAAAATGTACTTTTTAATTAAAAAAAAGGATTTTACTAGTGATCTCAAACTATTTGGACACAACAGTATCTTTGGTTTCAAAAATAACCCTACAATCAAAAAATGATGAGAAAAATTATGAAATTCATGAGATTTCAGTTGTAATGTTCATAAAGTTGTTTACATATTTGGGTAATTAAATTGCTTTAACTGATTAAATTTGTTATTGTCTGTACCTTACATCAGAGCATGGCAAACAATTTATGCAACAGCCTGAAAAATGCAAATTATGCAAACATGACCCTTGTCTCGAGTAAGCTTTTAGTTATGTCATTTTGATGACAAAGCTTCAGTTTTGACAGAAAGAAGAGAAGCCACTTGACTGTAAATCCCACTGTTTTGTCAATGCACCACGCTGATCTTTATTTTAATTCTGCTCATCATATCCAGTCCAATTAGATTAATCTCTGTAAATGTCACTGTTGCAGTTCCAGCTTTGAAAGCACAATATACACCTCAGCCAAGAATTACACCATTTGGCCGCACATGCCACAACAATAAAACAGAACACGCACAGCATAGCAGTTAAGACTTTCACACTAAGAGTCCCACAGCATGAGGCAGATGACGTCCCATTATGACTAAAAGTGCTGATTTTGTAATGATTCACTTAAGCAGTAAAAATAATCTTATTCTGATTTGAGCCATTCTTTATCAATAGTTCCAGATGTCATCGCTTTGGAAAACCAAGTTACAAAGCTCTCCAAGGATTTCAGACAGCAGTGACACCTACAGTAGCCAAATAATGAGATCCATATGACAGTGTATTACATGCCTTGAAAGCTTTTTTGATTCACTTGCTGTAAGGACACAATCAGTCACTGTCAAACACTTGTGATCTGATGACAAACTGGAATTAGACCACGTCTCACGAGCCATGAACACACTGCAAAGATTCAAAAGTGACAACTGCATTTCAAATGTGGGAGCCCCATTTATGCCATTTTTTTAAATGAATAAATGTTAAAATTCTGTATTATTTGGTTTACAATTAAGATATAAAACAGAAATTAAAAATGAAGACACAAAAAAGGGTATTTATTTTGAGATTTGCTAAAGATAAGTGTTATTAAATTGGTGTTTTTAAAGATTAACTTTAGGTGAGTATTATAAGGCAGAGGTAAAAAGTGTAAAATAATAAAATATGGAATGTAACCAATAAAAGTTATATATAAATGTTATTTTTATTATTGGTGAGAATCCATATACAAGTTACTCTTACTTAAGTCCATATTTAAGTCACTGATACTTTATACATTTATTATTTATCATTTATCATTCATCAGTGATATTCTATACCCCTATATACAGGTGCATCTCAATAAATTAGAATGTCATGGAAAAGTTCATTTATTTCAGTAATTCAACTCAAATTGTGAAACTCTTGTATTAAATAAATTCAATGCACACAGACTGAAGTAGTTTAAGTCTTTGGTTCTTTTGATTGTGATGATTTTGGCTCACATTTAACAAAAACCCACCAATTCACAAATTAGAATATGGTGACATGCCAATCAGCTAATCAACTCAAAACACCTGCAAAGCCTTCAAAATGGTCTCTCAGTTTGGTTCACTAGGCTACACAATCATGGGGAAGACTGCTGATCTGACAGTTGTCCAGAAGACAATCATTGACACCCTTCACAAGGAGGGTAAGCCACAAACATTCATTGCCAAAGAAGCTGGCTGTTCACAGAGTGCTGTATCCAAGCATGTTAACAGAAAGTTGAGTGGAAGGAAAAAGTGTGGAAGAAAAAGATGCACAACCAACCGAGAGAACCGCAGCCTTATGAGGATTGTCAAGGCATCAAGAGCCACCACACACAGACGTGTCAAGGAATTTGGCTACAGTTGTTGTATTCCTCTTGTTAAGCCACTCCTGAACCACAGACAACGTCAGAGGCGTCTTACCTGGGCTAAGGAGAAGAAGAACTGGACTGTTGCCCAGTGGTCCAAAGTCCTCTTTTCAGATGAGAGCAAGTTTTGTATTTCATTTGAAAACCAAGGTCCTAGAGTCTGGAGGAAGGGTGGAGAAGCTCATAGCCCAAATTGCACCCATTTACCAAGAAATTTTGAAGCACTTCATGCTTCCTTCTGCTGACCAGCTTTTTAAAGATGCTGATTTCATTTTCCAGCAGGATTTGGCACCTGCCCACACTGCCAAAAGCACCAAAACTTGGTTAAATGACCATGGTGTTGGTGTGCTTGACTGGCCAGCAAACTCACCAGACCTGAACCCCATAGAGAATCTATGGGGTATTGTCAAGAGGAAAATGAGAAACAAGAGACCAAAAAATGCAGATGAGCTGAAGGCCACTGTCAAAGAAACCTGGGCTTCCATACCACCTCAGCAGTGCCACAAACTGATCACCTCCATGCCACGCTGAATTGAGGCAGTAATTAAAGCAAAAGGAGCCCCTACCAAGTATTGAGTACATATACAGTAAATGAACATACTTACCAACAATTCACTAAAAATGTTTGTTTTTTGTTTTTGTTTTTTTGGTCATATGAAGAATTCTAATTTGTTGAGATAGTGAATTGGTGGGTTTTTGTTAAATGTGAGCCAAAATCATCACAATTAAAAGAACCTGTCTGTGTGCATTGAATTTATTTAATACACGAGTTTCACAATTTGAGTTGAATTACTGAAATAAATGAACTTTTCCACGACATTCTAATTTATTGAGATGCACCTGTATATAGTTTAAGCTATTTGGAATTTTAGCTATTTTTGATGACTGAAATACTAGCTACCAGAAACTGGTATGTCTGCCAATTTTTTGTAAACTGGTTTTCTGGCTCTTTGGACAAGCAGCCAGGATTCTTATGAACAAAGTTAAGAACAAAGTGAACAACAATTCTTATTTTATATTTTATTATTTCATATAACTTATTTATGTAGATCTCATTCCATCTGCCTCTTGTTATTAGTACTGCATAAGAGTTTGCAGATTTAAAGTAAAAACATTGCTGAAAAGTGAGTTGGATTACAGAATGCAACTGTCTCTCATGAACTACAGCAAACACTGTGTGGACAGAAGAGAACTCAGGACTTATAAAGTGACAACTGTATTTAGTTGCAGTGTGTTTGTAGCTATGGTGACTTGATGACTTGATGACAGTGAGGCATGCAATGATGAGCTTGCTCAAGTATCACATACTTCCATCTCAGTCTGACGCAGATAATGTGAACTAACGCCACTACAGATCTGTGAAAGAGCAGTGAAAGCAACCGTTTGCCCAAACAGAGATTTTATGAAAAACAGCACCGCTGATGAACATGGCTCATTAGTCCGGTCAGGTCTGAATGTTTAACACTGTGGAAAACAACAGAGGAGCTCCATGGCCTGGGGGAAGGGGCGTCAGGCATTGGAGATCTGCAGTTGGGTGGTGCTGAAGGAAGTGTGGTGTGTCTGAATAATGCCACAGCGGCAATTCATTGAGCTATAAATTTCAGTCCTCCCATTACAACATGTGACGTCATTGACCCTCGTCTTGGCAGCAGCGTTCTGAAGAGGCAATGCCTGAGTTAAGAATGATGAAGTGACAGTAATCCCACTATTACAGGTTAAAGCCAAAGAGCTACTCTAGAGAGCTATGATATTTGCTATAAAGAATGACCATTTAATGGAAATGATAGATCATAACCTTCAGAGCATGTTGTGTGATTACTGCAGCTTTCTGAAACCTTTTTTCTGGTTTATCATATGAAATTAAGCACTTTGGGTGTTGACTTGCTTTACACGTCCCATTTATTGTAAGTCTTAAAGTGTCTATTTCACCAAGGGCCTAAACACAGCTTAACATTTAACAACTAGAGCAGTGATTCTCTGGTAACCCACAGCAAAGCTTAAATACAGCTTTATCGACACAAAAACAGAAATGTGTTCCTTTATATTTGATATTATACTGAAAGCATAATATCATTTTGTTTATCATTAATATATCTTAAAGATTTATTTTTGGTGTTTTATGCCTTTATATTCATAGGATGGGAAGCAAAGTGGGAGGGGGGGGGGGATGGGTGGGTGGGATCGGGAAGGGTCCATGAGCCGGGACCAAAACTACTTTTTGTTCTGCTTCCAAAAAAAAAGAGAAAAGAAATAAAATTGTGTCAAGCACCACTGCAGAAACATACCTCTGCCCAAAGTATGTTTAACAAGCCTAAAATAAACCTTTGGTTGGGAATCACTGACTATAAGGTAATACTAAGACTATGCACCCTAGTAACAGCTGGAGGATCACCCATCTCTAAGAGTAACAAAGAGGTCAATGCAGTCAATTAAAGGTCATTGACTGCTAACTAGTCTCCCCCATTCAATGTATTGACTTTTCTTGCACATTTTAGAAGTCATTCTTATAACAAAAAGGAGAGCTCTATGACCCAAATTTTATCTTCCTTGTTTCCTGCCATTGTCCTGATGAATGCCCAGTCAGACATGAGAGGGGGTAGAATTACCACCAGCTTCCTGTCTGCTCAGAGACTATCTGCAAATAGTCAATGAAGAAAAACTAGCATCTAACCAGTCACACAGATAAACTTTTATGTATATCAACAAATGAACATTAAATATAGGTATGGACATATTAAACCAATACTAATCAGACACATACTGTAATACACCAGAAATACTGGGCCTTCAGTTTAATGCTAACTGAAATCCCCACTGTTTTGTGCCAGATAAATACTGATCTGATTGCAAAATTGAATTTTATCATCTGACATGTATATTTAAAAAGGTATTATCGGCTTAAAATGCTTAGTTAGCTATTTTTCTTTAGCAGGTTTAGTGTAGCTAACATTTGAAATGGCAGATTGACAGTGATGTAACTATGTTATGAGAAGCTTGCAGCTTCGCAGACTAGTTTTAAAATATCTTAACACTGAATACTAAGAAATTAAGCATTCAACATATAAGATTTAGAGAAAGAAAAAAATGAAGAAGAAGAAAAAAAAACACAGCAGTGCTTTTTGGATCTTAAGAGGAATGCAATTACAAGACATGTCAGGTACTTTATATTCCGGGTTTCACTTTGTCATTTACTCAACAAAAGGATTTTAATAGTACAGGCAAATATGCAAATGGAAAGTTGATATCTTCAGTCATTCCGCACTTCCAACTTCTTATTTCTCATCACATCATACATCGCTGGCTTTAGACTTCCACACGAGATGCTCAGTCCACTGCAGGTGCATCAACTCTGGCAGAAAAATATTCCCAGTTCACTAAATATATCAGCTTTTGTTCTGGAAATGTGTAGCATACAAGTCAAATATTGCACTGAAAATGCCAAAATGACTTGTCAAATATTGGAGGTGGAAAACATTATGCTTTGGGGGTGTTTTTCTGCTAAGGGGACAGAACAACTGCACCGCATCAAAGGGACGATGGACAGGGCCATGTACCGTCAGGGCCAGGGCATTGAAGCCAGCCAGGGCATTGAAAATGAGTCGTGGATGGGTATTCCAGCATGACAATGACCCAAAACACACGGCCAAGGCAACAAAGGAGTGGCTCAAGAAGAAATTCATTAAGGTCCTGGAGTGGCCTAGCCAGTCTCCAGGGGCCGGTTGCACCAGCTAGACGTAAAAAAGCTGGGTGTAAGTTCTACGCTAGGCTTTGCAACTTCCAGCTTTACGATAAATATTTACACCTGTTGCACCAACTAAAACCACGATCAGGCGCAACTACGCCCGGCGAAGACAATGCACATCCACGCTGACACATTCTCCCGCAGTGATAGCAGAGACGACGTTCACGCTGCAATGACTACAACTATTAATATGAAACTGAATTGATCAAGACAACAACAAGTGAAGCCACCGCGCCATGATTTCATTAAACGGAAAAAACAAGTCCGTGTTTTTATCTGAAGTCTCCCTGCATGTTCCCATGACAGATTTCTTCAAACAAACATTAAAAATGAAGGCGGCAGGTTAAGTAAAATATAATGAATGTAATACAATATTTCTCTCTAGAGCTATTTTTTCTAGCTGACTTTCGGGTTTTTGTACAATGAATGTCTTTCCTGAGGTAACTGTGACTTTACGTGACTGTGTGTTTATGTCTTTCTGTGGCTGAAAAAACATATTTATAGTTTGTATTTTGTGATAAAACTGACAGAATTTGAAAGCTGATACTTTATTTCTGATTAAAAGTAACAAAGCACAAAACTAAATAAAGACGTGAAATATTTCCAAGCATTTATACTGTCTTTCCAAGCAAGATGTCGTCACGTCGAATGGTACGGTTTCTTTTAATAATCCCAGATCATATGAAATATTTTACTGCATAATTACAAGCTGTACAGAAACATTTTATATTAGATCAGTTACTGTCGGCAGTGTGGTAGATATAGTCTATCGAGCTTCGCAATTGATATTGCTTATCCTGCCCGAAAAGACCATAAACATTACAGTTCACGTCTGCAGTAATAATTAATTAACAGACATGAATCCAAAAAACACTAATAATGTCCGAGCAAATCATGACTTTTCACTTTACACCTACTTCTGACTAGGTGTAAGATTTAATCTCAGACGTAGCATAAATTCTACGCACGACTTAAAGCACATTTTACCTCCAGCCTAGTCTTACAACCGGGTGTACATCCAGCTGGTGCAGCCAGCCCCTGGTGGCCAACTACAAGAAACGTCTGACCTCTGTGATTGCCAACAAAGGTTTTGCCACAAAGTACTAAATCATGTTTTACGAAGGGGTCAAATGCTTATTTCACTCATTAAAATACAAATCAATTTAAAAAAATAAAAATATTTTAGTTTTTTATTGTCTCTCACTGTTCAAATAAACCTACTATTAAAATTATAGACTGATCATTTCTTTGTCAGTGGGCAAACGTACAAAATCAGCACGAGATCAAATAATTTTTTTCCCTCACTGTATACTACTGTACAAAACGTTTGGGGTTAGTAATATACATTTTTTTTAATTTATTTATTTTTCTAAGCTAATATTTTTATTCAGCAATGACAAATTAAATTGATCAAACATAATCAAAAATTAGTTCAAAAAATATATTTCACATACGTGCTGTTCTCTTGAACTTTCTATTAATGAAAGAATCCTAAAATTAAATGAGTCTCTGCACAAAAATATTAAACAGCACAACTGTTAACATTCAACTCTGCAATCACAAGAATACATTTTTAAAATATATTAAATACTTATTTTAAATTTCAATATTTTACAACATTACTGTTTTTACTTTTGGATCAAAATGGTGAACATAAGAGACTTCTTTCGGGAACAAAAACACTTACAAAACACTCACAAAAACATACAAAATCCAGCCCCAAACCTTTGAACAGTAGTGTATATATACATATACATCGTATTTTAATATGATTAATTTGAATGCATTAACACTTGTGAGTTAGAGAAGTGGGGGACATTAGTCAAGTCAGTTTACTTATGCAATGCTTTTCACAATACAGATTCTTTCAAAAGAGCTTTAGAAAATAGTGCCTCTGTCAATCAAATGACCAGAAATAACTGTTGTATAAAAGCCTATAGAATAGCCTGACAGTTTCACAAACTACTAAGTAATGGGAGTGCCAGCAGTTAAAGGATAAATAGTACTAGATGGCAGTAGTGATGGTCTGACTGAGTCTTTTCAAGTTGGGTAGGCACATGTCTTGGACATGACCTAATAAAACCCAGACTTCCAACTGCAAGCTCTCAGCATTTGGCAGGATAACTACAGTAAATGTTTTTTTTTTTTTTGCTGGTAGAAGAGAGGGGCCAATGTGAAAGTAAGAGAGCTGTCAAATCCATAAATTACAAGCACCAAAATTTGTTTAAAACAATACCAATCAAGCAGCCCATTGGAGCGTTAGACTATGACTCCCTTGTCTACAGTTGAGGAGTAATAAATGATTGTGGAGTATCCTTCTCCCAGTCCCACAACAGTCAGTTTTTCCAAGTCAAATAATATTTATTAACTAATGAAAACAAAATTAGAGAAGCAACAACAAGACTTTAGGAGAGGGAATGGCCAATATTAAAAACATAACATCATCTACCTAAAGGGGAGAGGAAAAACTAACCAACCTGATTTCAAAGTAAATACAAACAAACAGAAATCTGCCCTGACTCAGTTTCTAAACTAAAACAGGAGAAAATAAAGACACATTTGAATATAAAATGGCACCCAGCCTTTCTACAGCTTTCTTTGTATAACAAAACTGAGGGTTTTAAAGGAAAACAAGATGTTTGAGAATTAATACAGAGTATATCTACCAAATTATGACACCACACCATTCTAATCAAAGTGGGTAAACACTTTCATCAAACACTATAGCAATATACATCCACAAACAAAACATAAAAGTCTTTTGGGGGGAAATCTGTGATTTTTTCCAATAAAAATTACAAAAAAAAATAAATAAAAAAAAATAAAAAAAAAAATACACGTTTTCTGAGCTTTTTTGTTGGGCTGCACCATTTCAACAAAAATGTGTGAATGTCAATATGGAATATAATAATAATAATAATAATAATAATAATAATAATAAGACAAAATAAATTAAGAAATTACTCTCGTAATAGTTTAACGTAAAATAATAAAACAAATAAGAAAAATATATTTTTGTTTTATATTTCAACTGCAAAATTATAATACGAATATTTATGACTGTCTTAAGTTCTTCATTTTCAAGCATTAAACCATCACATTTATTTTGATGGAAAAAAAAAAAATCTCATTTTTAATTTTATTTCATTTAATAACAGCTGTAACAGTAAAAATTCCTAATGTCAGTTGAGATGAACAAAAAAAAAAAAAAAAAGAAAAAGAATACTTTTCCCTGTGCCATTTGCAGAACTCTTCAGGCTGGACTTATACATTGTCTATAATCTTGAATCCAACATATTAGCCTAAATAGAGGTTCACTTTAAATAGCGACTGGAACATACATCATGACAACTGACTTAAAGCTGTACATCCTTGAATTTCAAAAGCAAATAAACAGAAAGCAAACAAACAAACATAGGCAGCAGAAGAATGGAGTGGGGTGCCTTTCTCCACGTCCTCATCTGGAACCCTTATATGTTTGTAGCATTTGCTACATTACAGTCTCTCTTTGATACTCCCCTTCGCATGGGAAAGGGGGTGTGTTTTTCAAAAGATAAGAATCCAGGGGAAATATAAGCACTTTTTTGAATGCCCACACAATCTGTCAGCATCTCCCACCAAAGAGGGTTTTCAACCCTAAACAAACAGCATTGTTAATAGGATGAGGCGGCTGCTGTCAAACGAGAAGAACTGAACAGAGAATGATACAATAAGACAGAAACTATTGCAGGCTCTTAACTGGCTGGCTTGCGCACTCAAGAAGACAGGCATTCTTGCACGTCATAAATAGATACAAATTACAGCAATCATCTGGTAAAATACAACTCATAATGATATCTGTGCGCATGATTATGAATGACATTACATCATTCTGTGTAAAGAGATGAAAATGTATTTATAATGGCCTTAAATGACATAAAAATTGAGTGAGCTGCAACTCAGAGCTGTTTTCCATCTGCTATGTAACACGGTTATATAACCAAACAACAGATCAAATCAATACAGGGCTTTAAAAAGCAACTTGTAACATATGGAACGCTTCAGATAAAATCTGTGCATGATGTATCCTTTTTTTTCCCTTTTAAACTGGGTGAATGTGTCATTTAACCATTCAAAGACTTTTAGGTGGAAATGCCCTAAAGAAGTCATTCTTTGTTTGAGTTAAACCACGCGGCACAACAGATGCATGGTGTAAATACTGTAATACTCTATCTGTTTTTAAATATCTCATTGTAACATGTTCATTCAGTATAATTATAGTAAAAATAATTTGATAAAGAAAAAAAAATCGGTTCATGTAGTACCATATAAATTCAAAACATGCTTCCACAAATCTGCAGTCAGTCCAGCCACAGACATGGAGCAGGAAGCACAGAACTAGAGCGGTTCATACAGGATACGTTCTGGCATTCAAAAACAATTACATGGTGCAATGGAATGGAACAGAATGCAGGGTTCACAAACCATTTTTTTTTTTCAACTTTAAACTTAACATGGACACTTAACATGCAGAAACCATCATGCAAGACTTGATAACATACACATACATTTATATGATGAATTTAAATGTACTCCAACCATTAAAATAAAAACAAACAAAAAAAAAGCCTACAGCAAGAATGGCTACTTCATCTACCTTAGACAGATTAACTACAGTACCTTGGGCATTACATGCAGTTCAGACACATTATTTAGATCAAGAAACAATAAAGTCATCAACAATAATGAAATGAATAAATAAATATACACATACTGATCAACATTTAAAGCAATAGTCTTCTACATGAAAATTTGGTCGTCATTTACTCTCTATCATTTCATTTTAATCCCCCAATCTCTTGCACAAAAATGTTAAATAAAAAAATTTAAAAAACAAAGGTACTTCCTATCACTATATCTTGGACGCTATTACAAAATGATATGTTTAGGTAAAAACAACAGATTTAGATCTAAAGCCACTTGTTTTTACTTAATTTATTTTCTGCCACAATAATTTTGTTGAATTATCTTCATTTCCAAGCTTATACATTGTTATGTGCAAATACTGATGTATGCCATTATTTGCAGTTGAGTGTTTTTAATGTAATTTAATAATTTACTAGAAGTCCACCTTGGGAGGGGGGAAAAAAAAACAAAACAAAACAAAAAAAACAGTTGGCCATTATATGAGAGGGAAAAAAAAACACTAAAACCAACTGCGCAGACGACTAAAACATTTTTTCCTCTGAAAAGATTTATCTCTGGTAATGTTATCTTACTAATGAAAAATGAACTGATGCTTGTCTCTGAGCTAAAATTGTTAGTTCTTCTGTTAGACTATAATTGCAGTATCTCAAGGGAAATAGATGACATAATTTGCTTCTTTCAGCGGCTGAGCTCCCCTGAGTAGGCTCAACTTCGATTAGCTGCAATACATTTTGGGTTTTGTGTCTCTGCGTGGAGTTTATGTAGAAAGAGCATGGAAATTCATCACAATTTGTTATCTCTTACAGATTTGTAAACATATTTAAATCAACTAACATCCTGCCAAAAGTTTGCCCCCATGACAGGGAGCTTATGGTAATTTTGACCTTTCACTGTGTGTTTTTTAAACTTCTGCTAGGGTTTTCCTGTAGGATGCACTACACTGCAACCGAAGGAAATAGAAACAATAAAACCAGTGAAAAGATAGCACTGAGGTCAACCAAAAGAGAAAATGCAGCCTTTGCTGAACATCCCTGGTGTGTGGATGTCTAAAAAATGTTTTCACTGGGATGTGAAATCTTATTAAATCTGCATTCTTAAAAATACAGGTTCTAAAAGGATGATTCCGCAAAGATGCCATAGAAAAAAACATTTTTTAGTTTCCCAAAGAACCTTTCAGTATACAGTTCATGAAATAACCATTCTTTCCTAGTGTGAAAAACATTTGACTAATCTAAAGAACCTTTTTCCACTATAAAAGAACCATTTGTAGAATGGAAAGTTTCCATGGATGTTAAAGGTTCTTCATGAAACCATCAATGCCAAGGCAGAACCTTTATTTTTATTGCAGTTTTCTGATGTCACTAAACCAGATCTATACCGCAGTTGTAATAACATTTTTACATATGAGATTGCAAAGATATTTGCAGTGTTTTTCAGCATATTGCTATGTGTCTGCTAGTCAAGAGCTCAGTTCCAAATCTTTTTATACATGTCCCTCCTTCAGTGCAAGTCTGGGCTTTCTACCATCTACCAGGTGAAAGTGGTAAGTTCACTTTGAAAAATAATAGCACACCTCTCCTCAACAAGACACACCAAGCACAAGTGATGCAGAAACATGATATCCTACTAGTCTACCATGGAGATGGAAAATGTAACCACACAAGAAATAGAGGAAATGGTTTCTGGTGTAATCCTGTACATGCACATATGTGTCATCTCTATGGGATAAAACAAAACAGATTTCTTCCCATGCTAGACATCATTAGTCATAACTGCTGGTGCATCACACTGAGGTAAATGAGCCTTCACTATCCCTCATTTACAGAACTTTCTGATCCCATATGTAATGCAAATGACTGTTCACCTTGTTCAAATCCAAAAAAAAAAAAAAAAAAAAAAAAAAAACCATGCCAGAAATATTAGCACTTGCAGGATTTTATGACTTTTTCCTTTTGTCTGGAAGATATGTGCATTCTCTGGGGTCAGTGTCTACAATCAATCATGGAATCATTCAGTACTGCTGACGAGGAAGCACACAGATTTATGGCTGAGAAACTTGTACTGCAAGAACAGAGAGTAAATTTACTGTAAACTGAAATACTGCAAGTTACACAATAGGATTTCTGGGTATTACTAAAGTCATACAGGGTAATAACACAGTTTAATTTTAGATTTTATAGTTCATACTGAACGATGTGAGATTTTTGCTGTTGTACTCCATTATTGTACTCCACATTATTTACTGACCAACAGATCTTTAAGCATTAACAATACTGAAATAAATGCAAACACATAAACATATACAGATCCACATGCACTTGTAAATCAAGTTTTCAACAGAAATAGCTAATCCATGAAGTAATTCCAGAGTGAACTTTAAGCACACACAAACATGCGAACATGAACTTTATTTTCCATCCAAATTTACCTCTTCACACTCCAAGCAGTGGAGCAATTTCAAACATATCAGAAACTAAATTCACCTTCACTTTTGCTTAAAAACTAATTTTGATAACTACTATAATAACCTTAGTGATAATAATGGCTTTGCTGATTAAAGTAATGATTTGTTTTGTGTTGATAAAGTGATGAGGAAATCTAGATGATTAAACTGACATTTCATTTTGATTCAAGGAGCATCAAATCAGACACCAGCTTTGTTTCCTCTGCCTGCTGATTAGAACCCTGTTTCCAGAGCATGATTTCATGGAGCATCAATGAGGCTTCTGAAGCACAAACATGCTGCTTAAATCCTTATTGTAAAAGCTGCCTACAAAGGGCTCTGACAGTTGCACAAACACCTTAAGACACTGAATCCAAACTGGAAAACTACACCTACACACCAGTCAATTGTTTCACAGAAACAATACTGGAGATTCAGGATGTAAGGCTGCCATTGAAAACCAACAGCGCACAATGCAGAATAGTGTGACATCACTGTATTGGATGTTGTAAAGTTCTACTTAGCATTAAGGAAGATATCTAAAACCTCTTTACATTAGTTTTGAATGCTAATACAGCCTTGAAGCCTGTTTCCACCTCAACCTCAAAACAGGTTCATGTGAGACAATAAGAAAAGTCACATTGTGAGATATAAAATTACAAGATAAATATATGACAAGTAGCAACTGTGAGATATATAAAGGTCACATTGTGAGATATTAATTTGCGATTACAAGAAAATCACCACAAATATCTTTATCATATTTAAGGCACAGTTATAAGATAAAGTGACAATTACGAGAAATAGTTGAAACTGTGATTAAGCTGTCTGAGAAATAAAGGTACTTTTGAGATATAAAGCATTTGTAAGATAAATTTGTAAGAGAAATTAATATCAGATATCACACTGCGAAGTCACAAACTGTGCATATATAGTCATAAGAATGATACATCTAAAATGGAAACAGGCTTCCAGTATAATCTATATTTATGTAAGTAATCTATAACAAGTAAGCAAGTAATTAAGTTTGGGTCAGTAAGATAAATAAGGATAAGAATAAGATAATGTAATATTTCACAGTAATAGTTTATTGTATTTTTGCTCACATAAATGCAGTTTTGGTAAAATATATCAAAATATATAACTGCTATATTTAACAGTTTATGTGTGTATATGTGTGTGTTTATAAGGTGTAATCAGTGTTTACATTTCACAGAAGCAACACATCCAATGCTAACCAACAACACTGAAGCACTACCGAATTAAAGCAATAGAGATTTTAAGCTGAAGGACAAGGAGATATTGACAGTGCAGATAGGTCTTAAAGGCTTCAGAAACTTCTACAGAAAAAAAATAAATAAAAAAATACAGAACAAGAAAAACATAAATGAGCTGCATGTCTGACTCATCATTTACTGCAGAATCTCACACAACTGCATCCTTTTCCCAGCATGATCACCACTGACCTCCTGTGGGCATGCCTACTAGAAACAAAACCACCACCCAGCGCTCTCCAAACGCCAGCACTTTAATAATGCTTTCAGTGTCAACAAGGTTAATGTGGAGTTAACATGACTATGCATAGGAAAGGCAATAGAACCCAAGTTAAAGCAAAATATTTTGCAACAATAATTTAACTTCTTTTTGTCTTACAGGCTCTGGAATTTCAGTGATCCTATACAGGATAAATGGTGTGGAGAATGGAATTGGGAAAAAGTTAAATCTAGCATATTTTATATTTCTCTGTATAGCATTCTATTGTGGTAACTGTGTTACTGCAAAAGCATCACAATTTGCATTCCCACCTAGATGAAAAACAGATTACATTCTCTATTCTATCAATCTCTTTACCTGTTCATAGCTCAGAGTGATCTCTAGACCTCTTAGCAAAAAAAATAAATAAATAAAAGTTGACTCATCCTCACCTCTTGTGCTGGTGTTAAAAATAGCAAGTCAACATCGGTAGATGAATTGGACTTTTGAGAGGCCTTTATATAAGCAGAAAGACTGAAATAGAAATCTACTGGATTTCAGAGGGTCATAGATATGTCAATGGAAAGAAAGGCTCAGTCAATGAATGTAGAAAAATGGCATCAGAATAACCCTCAAAAATGAGATTGAATGTTTTCAGTTTTTTACAACATTAGATTATTTGTATTTATTTGCTATTTGCCATCAAATGCCACAAAACAGCTTTGGTAGTCTGCACATTTGTTCAGCCTGATAAAGCATTTGCTGCAGCCAGATTGAAACATTAAATCTTATTAGGATTCTCATGATGATGTGCAGGCTGGTGACTAAGCGAGAGTGGAGAAGGAGAATGTGTATATGATTTCACAAGGAAAGTAAAATAATGAGACAATAAAATAAAATAATAAAATAAAATAAACATCCTCCTTCTTTGCAATTGATATTTACAACATGAATATGAGAATTCTGAAAATGAAAGTATTATATTTTTACAACTTTTCAAAATACAAACTATTTAATTTTTTGTTATGATTTATGATTTTGAGGCCAGAAATCACCTGCCTGCTTTTCATTTTTGTGTATTATTTAATTTTGTATTCTATCTTACTCCAACCCCTAAAAACATAATGGAGAATTGCTTGGTAAAAAATATGGAAAACCTTTCATATAATTCTTCTTCTTAAACCCTTTAAAACAAAGCTAAACAAATAATTAATCATAAGAAAACATCTACATATGGATGATCATTTTGAATGAGTCACACACTGATACATGGGTTACCTTTCCAGCAAGCAATCAAAATTGAGTGGGTGTTTTTATTTCATTTCTTTTTTATCTTCTGTCTTTGTCTTTTTCAGGGGAGCTAATTAGCAAACTAAACTAAAGTTTCAACAGTTCTTTGCATGAGGTTAGTGCACATGTTTTTCCATAAAAGGAATGTCTGGTCTTATTTGTTAAACCTTAAAAAAAAAAAAAAAAAAGTAGTATTGTAATTCATAACGCAAAGAACATGTAATGTTTTCAACTCTAAAATGAGTCACTTTCTCTGGATTTAAAAGGAATCATCTTGCTAATAGAGTTTAATATAACAGAGGAATATGGGTAAAGGATGATGGTCTTTTCGGCTGAAAAACTACTACTATATTCAATGAGTGTTAGAAATTTACATTTCGCTGAAATATGTAAATTAACTTTTTTTTTTTTTTTTTTCACATGATCATCGATCACATTGAAAACACTTCAGCAGCTTTGGGCTAACATTGATCTGCAATACAAACTGCTAAGTGATGGCTCATTTGTATGATAAATTTACCTTCATTCAGTCCCTATTGCGTATCAGCAAATAAACAGAAAATGCTGGATTATAGACAATCTAGCTCTAAAAGCAATACAAAACCTTTGGGCTGATGCAGATAACACTATTCAAGACTAACAAGATTTATCGAAACTAGCAATCATACTAATCAAAAACACTTAAATATTTACACAAGGAATAATGTCTATAGCTGATACCATTAAGATGAGATCTTTCTGCATGCATCTGTGAATATTCTCACTACATTATGTAATAGTTTAACATTCAGTAAGAGTTTCACAAATTAATGAGAACAAAGTACAAATTAGTACAAAGCCCTCACTTATTCCAAGTCATAAAGGCAGCTGAATAGATACGATGCAGTCAAACGGTTAAAATAACCTAGGCAGAAGGGAGCATGTGCTGTACTTGTGATAGTCAGCTCAAACAAACTAATGAAAGAAACACCAGAAGCAAGCGTAATTCCAATTTCAAGATACACCAGACCAGATTACAATGAATTTCAGCTTATGAATCGTAAAAAGCTGCTTTGCCTTTTAATATTGTTATTTTGTAATGCACAAAGGGTGAAATGTTCAAATACAGTCCAGATGACTGAAAGGGACTTTACTTAATAAGACGACATAATTAGATTTGACCTAATCAAACTGCCCATTAAAACCAATCCTGCTTCTGTTAGCTCTGATGCCTTGATGTGAGATGGATGCAACTCAGTACTGTTTTCTAAAAGTCATAACCGGCCAATAAAATGCAATTAATGGCATCTATAATTTTACTACTGTGCGGTAAATAAGACAGAATGAGATAAAGAATCTTATGTTAAACATACTTCTAGTAATCTCTTACGAAAACAGTATAAACAAGAAGCTTAGCAAACAAAAACGCACAGATAAAACACACACAGATCAACATTTCCATGTTTTTGCATATTATTTAGGATATTCTAGGTTTTTCAACTTGCTATGTTGGACTAGCTCAGCTCTGTTAGCCTCGAAAACCACCTCAGTGATGGTATATACAGTACAGAATGCCATTTCCCATGACCAAATGTCCCCGAAAGGTCTCATAAATCAACCTTAACGGTATAATATGATTTTGAATGACACATTATTAATCAAGGTAAACAACTTTCTAATGAATTTAAAAAATGTTGTTCATTTCTAACTCAGCAGATGTTAAACCCCGGGTCAATGAGCTTTAAAGGGCAAGTAATCAGACTCAGATTTCATGTTGGCATCATCTGTTTGTTGAAATCACAGAGGAAAATTTGATTTCCTCCTTTCCGTCCATACAGGATTTCTCTAATGTGGTTCTGCCACTTTCTATTGTGTAGCCAAAGAACAAGATAATGTGGTTGAGTCCTTAACAGTTGGTCAAAGGTTGGTCAAAATGTTTAGGGTTTAAACAAACAAAGTGATTAAAAAAGTGAAACCTTAGCCGTAATATAACACTATTGCTCTATACTTCAGTGGGAAACTCAATTGACAGATAATTTAAAAAACAAAACAAAAAGAAAAGATTTTATCACAAGATTTTCTACGTGTCTTTTGTTCAAGGCTGCACATATTTGACCAAAAATACATTAAAAACCATAATACTCTGAAATATATTTAAATATTCTAAAAGAACCGTTTTCTATTTTAATATATTCTGTTTTAATATGTAATTTATTCCTGTGATGCAATGCTGAATTTTGAGCATTACTTGAGTCTTCAGTGTCACATGATCCTTCAGAAATCATTCTAATATGCTGACTTGCTGACTCTAATATGCTGATTATTATTGAAAGCAGTAAATAACTTAATATCTTTGTTAAAAGAAAAAAAAACTAATCTTTGATCTTCAGACTTCAACTTTTTAAATGGTAGTGTGCGTTTTCAATAATAAAGCAGTTTCTTGAATAGTATGTGTGTATACAATATGTACGCATGTATATTTATTTATTTATTTTGATTGATTGATTGGTTGACTGGTTGATTGGTTGATTGGTCTGAGGGGATTGTTCACCCCAAAAAATTCTCTTGTTGGTCTATACATGTAAGTCTTTGGCCATTATGCAGCATTTCTCTGTGACTACCATGGAAAGTACTTCCAAGATAAAAGTTGTTCATCTTTGTAAAACACATCTCATATGTTCCATTCAGCAGCTTCTAAATGCAAAAACACAACCTGTGTGAACAGCCCCTAACACCCAGCATTCTAGCAAACATTAGTGTAGTTATTTGAAACTCTTTTACTATTAAAAGCTTCAGGGTAACCCACACTGAAAGGCGCGCAATGCTACTTCATAACCTGCCCAAGGAGAGCGACAGTATGGAAGAAGCTCAGTCAGAGACACAGAAAAGAAGGAAGTAACCAACATTTGACACTGTGATCCCCCATGTCTCTACTATAGCCTGTAGAGTGCAAAAACTATTTCAAAATGCCTTTAAGCCCAACACGGCTATTTAGAGGACTGCAGAGTTCTGGGAAGCATTGTGGAAATACTGCAACTGACATGTGTTAGGCCTTTAAATAAGCCTGGGATGTCCAATACTCACACACTAATGTATGTAGCTGGAGAAGACCAACTCATACTCAATGAAAGATCTGTTATACAAAACTGTAGGTTTCTTGTGGTTGAACCAGTTTACCCCCTCATGTTGCTCCAAACTTTTCTGTGAAACACATACACTAAAAAAAAAAAAAAACAGCACCGAGGTCCAAACAACACTGGAACCTATTAACTCATTGTATGGACAATGAAAGTGTTCCACAGAAGATCCAAAATGTCAAGTTTGGAAGATGGGAGTGAGTAAATATTGACTAAATTAATTTTTGGGTGAACTATCCCTTTAATTTTAAAAATCAATACAAAAACATGGCTAAGTCTCTTGCCGGTTCTAGTTTTCTTTACTGCGATGTCAAATTCCACATATTTCATGTATAGCCCTCAACTGACAGAATGTTAAAGCTATTAACTAAAATTTGCATTTAACACATGGCATCTTGTCTTGTAGGTCACTCACTCTCTCAATTAAAGTCTATCTGAATTTGTTCAGATAAGCTTTCCAGACAGGATTCATCTGTTCACAGTCTGTTGCAGTGTATTCTTGACTAGTAGGAAACTCCAAACGAGCATAAACAAACCAGACCATAAATTCATGCTGGTATAAGCGGTTTAAGAGTAATAGGAACTCTCGAGTCACATCAGTCGTTTAGGAAGGAGAAATCTCTGACCCTGTTTACCACTACACTGTCTGCTGTGAGATGCATGAGCTGCCGGGCAATGATCCGCTCACGGCTGCGGCATCAGACTGGCCCGAGAACATCAGACAGTCAGGCGAGAGGAGGAATAACAATTAGCCTACTGCAGTGAGGACACTTCAGGTTGAATGGGGAAAGGCTCTAGCACTTGAAACAGCCACAAAGACACAATTTATATACACAAGTGACTTGGACTGTTGCAAATGCGGTATCATGATGGCTCCACTCCAAAAACCACTAAACTGCCTTACTGCTTACTTGGGCAGTTACTTATTTATTTAGTTTTATTCATTTATTTGTTTTCGGTTTTTTTTTTTTTTTTGGCTTGAACTCACTGCAATACACTATATGCATAGGAAAGGTAATAGAACCCAAGTTAAAGCAAAATATTTTGCAACAATAATTTAAATTCTTTTTGTCTTACAGGCTCTGGAATTTCAGTGATCCTATACAGGATAAATGGTGTGGAGAATGGAATTGGGAAAAAGTTAAATCTAGCATATTTTATATTTCTCTGTATAGCATTCTATTGTGGTAACTGTGTTACTGCAAAAGCATCACAATTTGCATTCCCACCTAGATGAAAAACAGATTACATTCTCTATTCTATCAATCTCTTTACCTGTTCGTAGCTCAGAGTGATCTCTAGACCTCTTAGCAAAAAAAATAAATAAATAAAAGTTGACTCATCCTCACCTCTTGTGCTGGTGTTAAAAATAGCAAGTCAACATCGGTAGATGAATTGGACTTTTGAGAGGCCTTTATATAAGCAGAAAGACTGAAATAGAAATCTACTGGATTTCAGAGGGTCATAGATATGTCAATGGAAAGAAAGGCTCAGTCAATGAATGTAGAAAAATGGCATCAGAATAACCCTCAAAAATGAGATTGAATGTTTTCAGTTTTTTACAACATTAGATTATTTGTATTTATTTGCTATTTGCCATCAAATGCCACAAAACAGCTTTGGTAGTCTGCACATTTGTTCAGCCTGATAAAGCATTTGCTGCAGCCAGATTGAAACATTAAATCTTATTAGTATTCTCATGATGATGTGCAGGCTGGTGACTAAGCGAGAGTGGAGAAGGAGAATGTGTATATGATTTCACAAGGAAAGTAAAATAATGAGACAATAAAATAAAATAATAAAATAAAATAAAAAAATAAAATAAAATAAAATAAAATAAAAATCCTCCTTCTTTGCAATTGATATTTACAACATGAATATGAGAATTCTGAAAATTAAAGTATTATATTTTTACAACTTTTCAAAATACAAACTATTTAATTTTTTGTTATGATTTATGATCTTGAGGCCAGAAATCACCTGCCTGCTTTTCATTTTTGTGTATTATTTCATTTTGTATTATATCTTACTCCAACCCCTAAAAACATAATGGAGAATTGCTTGGTAAAAAATATGGAAAACCTTTCATATAATTCTTCTTCTTAAACCCTTTAAAACAAAGCTAAACAAATAATTAATCATAAGAAAACATCTACATATGGATGATCATTTTGAATGAGTCACACACTGATACATGGGTTACCTTTCCAGCAAGCAATCAAAATTGAGTGGGTGTTTTTATTTCATTTCTTTTTTATCTTCTGTCCTTGTCTTTTTCAGGGGAGCTAATTAGCAAACTAAACTAAAGTTTCAACAGTTCTTTGCATGAGGTTAGTGCACATGTTTTTCCATAAAAGAAATGTCTGGTCTTATTTGTTAAACCTTAAAAAAAAAAGTAGTATTGTAATTCATAACGCAAAGAACATGTAATGTTTTCAACTCTAAAATGAGTCATTTTCTCTGGATTTAAAAGGAATCACCTTGCTAATAGAGTTTAATATAACAGAGGAATATGGGTAAAGGATGATGGTCTTTTCGGCTGAAAAACTACTACTATATTCAATGAGTGTTAGAAATTTACATTTCGCTGAAATATGTAAATTAACTTTTTTTTTTTTTTTTTCTCACATGCATGATCATCGATCACATTGAAAACACTTCAGCAGCTTTGGGCTAACATTGATCTGCAATACAAACTGCTAAGTGATGGCTCATTTGTATGATAGATTTACCTTCATTCAGAAAATGCTGGATTATAGACAATCTAGCTCTAAAAGCAATACAAAACCTTTGGGCTGATGCAGATAACACAATTCAACACTAACACAAGATTTATCGAAACTAGCAATCATACTAATCAAAAACACTTAAATATTTACACAAGGAATAATGTCTATAGCTGATACCATTAAGATGAGATCTTTCTGCATGCATCTGTGAATATTCTCACTATATTATGTAATAGTTTAACATTTAGTAAAAGTTTCACAAACTAATGAGAACAAAGTACAAATTAGTACAAAGCCCTCACTTATTCCAAGTCATAAAGGCAGCTGAATAGATACAATGCAGTCAAACGGTTAAAATAACCTAGGCAGAAGGGAGCATGTGCTGTACTTGTGATAGTCAGCTCAAACAAACTAATGAAAGAAACACCAGAAGCAAGCGTAATTCCAATTTCAAGATACACCAGACCAGATTACAATGAATTTCAGCTTATGAATCGTAAAAAGCTGCTTTGCCTTTTAATATTGTTATTTTGTAATGCACAAAGGGTGAAATGTTCAAATACAGTCCAGATGACTGAAAGGGACTTTACTTAATAAGACGACATAATTAGATTTGACCTAATCAAACTGCCCATTAAAACCAATCCTGCTTCTGTTAGCTCTGATGCCTTGATGTGAGATGGATGCAACTCAGTACTGTTTTCTAAAAGTCATAACCGGCCAATAAAATGCAATTAATGGCATCTATAATTTTACTACTGTGCGGTAAATAAGACAGAATGAGATAAAGAATCTTATGTTAAACATACTTCTAGTAATCTCTTACGAAAACAGTATAAACAAGAAGCTTAGCAAACAAAAACGCACAGAAAAAACACACACAGATCAACATTTCCATGTTTTTGCATATTATTTAGGATATTCTAGGTTTTTCAACTTGCTATGTTGGACTAGCTCAGCTCTGTTAGCCTCGAAAACCACCTCAGTGATGGTATATACAGTACAGAATGCCATTTCCCATGACCAAATGTCCCCGAAAGGTCTCATAAATCAACCTTAACGGTATAATATGATTTTGAATGACACATTATTAATCAAGGTAAACAACTTTCTAATGAATTTAAAAAATGTTGTTCATTTCTAACTCAGCAGCTGTTAAACCCCGGGTCAATGAGCTTTAAAGGGCAAGTAATCAGACTCAGATATCATGTTGGCATCATCTGTTTGTTGAAATCACAGAGGAAAATTTGATTTCCTCCTTTCCGTCCATACAGGATTTCTCTAATGTGGTTCTGCCACTTTCTATTGTGTAGCCAAAGAACAAGATAATGTGGTTGAGTCCTTAACAGTTGGTCAAAGGTTGGTCAAAATGTTTAGGGTTTAAACAAACATAGTGATTAAAAAAGTGAAACCTTAGCCGTAATATAACACTATTGCTCTATACTTCAGTGGGAAACTAAATTGACAGATCATTTAAAAAACAAAACAAAATGAAAAGATTTTATCATTTATTATATTTTATTTTATAAGATTTTCTACGTGTCTTTTGTTCATCAAGACTGCACATATTTGACCAAAAATACATTAAAAACCATAATACTCTGAAATATATTTAAATAATCTAAAAGAACCGTTTTCTATTTTAATATATTCTGTTTTAATATGTAATTTATTCCTGTGATGCAATGCTGAATTTTGAGCATTACTTGAGTCTTCAGAGTCACATGATCCTTCAGAAATCATTCTAATATGCTGACTTGCTGACTCTAATATGCTGATTATTATTGAGTAGTATTATTGAGCAGTTAATAACTTAATATCTTTGTTAAAAAAAAAAAAAAAAAACTAATCTTTGATCTTCAGACTTCAACTTTTTAAATGGTAGTGTGCGTTTTCAATAATAAAGCAGCTTCTTGAATAGTATGTGTGTATACAATATGTACGCATGTATATTTATTTATTTTGATTGATTGGTTGATTAACTGGTTGATTGGTTGGTTGGTCTGAGGGGATTGTTCACCCCAAAAAAATTCTCTTGTTGGTCTATACATGTAAGTCTTTGGCCATTATGCAGCATTTCTCTGTGACTACCATGGAAAGCACTTCCAAGATAAAAGTTGTTCATCTTTGTAAAACACATCTCATATGTTCCATTCAGCAGCTTCTAAATGCAAAAACACAACCTGTGTGAACAGCCCCTAACACCCAGCATTCTAGCAAACATTAGTGTAGTTATTTGAAACTCTTTTACTATTAAAAGCTTCAGGGTAACCCACACTGAAAGGCGCGCAATGCTACTTCATAACCTGCCCAAGGAGAGCGACAGTATGGAAGAAGCTCAGTCAGAGACACAGAAAAGAAGGAAGTAACCAACATTTGACACTGTGATCCCCCATGTCTCTACTATAGCCTGTAGAGTGCAAAAACTATTTCAAAATGCCTTTAAGCCCAACACGGCTATTTAGAGGACTGCAGAGTTCTGGGAAGCATTGTGGAAATACTGCAACTGACATGTGTTAGGCCTTTAAATAAGCCTGGGATATCCAATACTCACACACTAATGTATGTAGTTGGAGAATATTTCTGGGTGAACTATCCCTTTAATTTTAAAAATCAATACAAAAACACGACGAAGTCTCTTGCCGGTTCTAATTTTCTTTACTGCAATGTCAAATTCCACATATTTCATGTATACCCCTCAACTGACAGAATGTTAAAGCTATTAACTAAAATTTGCATTTAACACATGGTATCTTGTCTTGTAGGTCACTCACTTTCTCAATTAAAGTCTATCTGAATTTGTTCAGATAAGCTTTCCAGACAGCATTCATCTGTTCACAGTCTGTTGCAGTGTATTCTTGACTAGTAGGAAACTCCAAATGAGCATAAGCAACCCAGACCATAAATTCATGCTGGTATAAGCGGTTTAAGAGTAATAGGAACTCTCGAGTCACATCAGTCATTTAGGAAGGAGAAATCTCTGACCCTGTTTACCACTACACTGTCTGCTGTGAGATGCATGAGCTGCCGGGCAATGATCCGCTCACGGCTGCGGCATCAGACTGGCCCGAGAACATCAGACAGTCAGGCGAGAGGAGGAATAACAATTAGCCTACTGCAGTGAGGACACTTCAGGTTGAATGGGGAAAGGCTCTAGCACTTGAAACAGCCACAAAGACACAATTTATATACACAAGTGACTTGGACTGTTGCAAATGTGGTATCATGATGGCTCCATTCCAAAAACCACTAAACTGCTTTACTGCTTACTTGGGCAGTTACTTATTTATTTACTTTTATTCATTTATTTATTTTTGTTTTGTTTTGTTTTTTTGGCTTGAACTCACTGCAATACACTATAGGCCTGAAATCTGTGCAAAGGAAATAAAGTAAAGGGAAAGGGAAGTGGTGTGTGGCCAAGTATGGTGACCCATACTTGGAATTTGTGCTCTGCATTTAAGCCATCCAAGTGCATACACACAGTAGTGAACATACACCTGGAGCAGTGGGCAGCCAATGCTGCGGCGCCCGGGGAGCAGTTGGGGGTTTGGTGCCTTGCTCAAGGGTCTCACCTCAGTCGTGGTATTCCCTGCCGGACCCGAGACTCAAACCCACGACCTTCGGGTTACAAGCCCAACTCTCTATCCATTAGGCCACGACTGCCCCCAATATGATATGATTAACAGTCTAGGATGTTTACTAGGAATTAGAAGACAGCCAATGACTTTATTTGATCCCCTGCTGATTTTGACAACTGGGAGCCAGCAATCTCGCTGATTGATAGGGAATTAAATGCTTATTTCTCTCATTAAAATGCAAATCAATTTAGACTTTTCTGAAATGCATTTTTCTGGATTTTTTTGTAGTTATTCTGTCTCTCACTGTTCAAATAAACCTACTATTAAAATTATAGACTGATCATTTCTTTGTCAGTGGGCAAACGTACAAAATCAGCAGGGGATCAGATAATTTTTCCCTCACTGTCTTCCACCTCAACAACTAAGGTAAAATACTGGCATTTTCTGTACTTTTTACATTTTAATGTTTTTCTTCGGGGTTTTTAACATACTTTTGTCAGAGATGTTTGACATCAAATTTGTATATAAAAAAAATTAAATAAAAAATACATACATGGAGCAGATTTATTTACAACGAAATGTAAACTAAAATTAGATTAAAAAAATACAAAATAGTAATGTTAGTGCACTTTTTATGTACCCTATAGTGCACGTAATGCCTGACAAGGAACTCAGTGTGCCCTTCTGAGCGCTTATAATTTCCCACAGTCAAATGGAGGACAATGAAACAATTCTTACAAAATGTTTACAAAAACAAACCTCAAATCACCAACAGCATATGAATGCATCCCCAAACAGAGTGTGCTAGGTGCTGTGAGCATAAATTTAACTGTAACTTACCCACCTGAGTGTAATAACACTGTGTAGTTTGAACAATGGTTTACAGTTCATATTAAATTTGTATTTATTTTACCTGTGCCATGCTGAACGCCAACAGGTCACACAGTTCAAGCCCGTCCTTCCGTCTCTTTACTCATTGTACTGAACCACCATCCCCACCTAGTGATTGAATTCTGTTACTACGCATCTAGTCGTGTTTGACACAGTTATAAATGGCTGTGCATGAAAATCGGCAAATATGACATAATCTTTAATTTGTTGCAAATGAAAACGGGGTCCTTTTCTGTCATGATGTCATGATAGTGCAACAAATTTCACCACTAGTAAAACTATACAAATATAGACTAGTAAAAGTGTACTTTTTAAGCATAGATAGATAGATAGATAGATAGATAGATAGATAGATAGATAGATAGACAGACAGATAGACAGATAGATAGATAGATAGATAGATAGATAGATAGATAGATAGATAGATAGATAGATAGATAGATAGATAGATAGATAGATAGACATACAGATAGACAGATAGACATACAGATAGATAGATAGATAGATAGATAGATAGATAGATAGATAGATAGATAGATAGATAGATAGATAGATAGATAGACTAGCAGCCGTAAAAATAACGTAAACTGATGTGATGTTATAAGGTGTTTCTCATTTAATGTTGATAAAAAAATACAGTACATTGCATAAATACATAAACCAATACAAATGATTTGATTATTACAGTTTGATCTTTATTATATTCATAAGATGGAATGGAAAACTGCCAATGTTTCAACAATTTAAAATTAACATTAAAACATATTTAGAAACAATAGAAACAACCCTGACATGTGTATATGTGCTCCTGTTTGTATAATATGCTTGCTTCTCAATATATATATAAAAAGCAAAACTTTACAAGTTTTTCTGTAGCAATGCTCAGCCAAGCAGTTTCCTCATCTTCTCTTGATCTGTTGACTTTTGACATTTGCAACTCATTCATCATGTAGGTCAAGATCATCAATAATTGAATCAATGTACTTTACTTTTTGAACCAGCAGACTGAAGTTTGTTTTTAGAAACTTCTGATATTCTGGGAATTCAAAAAGACAAAAATAAGAAATTGGAAAGAAAGAGAAATATAATAGAAAGAACAATATATTGTAAGGGGAAAAAAAAAATTACTTTGACCTTGCATTGGCCTGTGTTCAGTCTTCATCAGGTTTTTGGTCTGAAACATTATTAAAACATCATTTAAAAAAAAAACAAAACAAAAAAGAATAGGATTATTATTAAGTTTATATCTTAAAATTAAGTTTATACCTTACAATCTCCCAGCGCATCTGATTTGCCAGAGGGTGCAACAGTCATATTCAATTCAATGGGGCCTAGAAATGTTCCAGTTATGGTAGGCGCATATACACTGCTGCCACAAGATGCAGAGATTTTGCCTGTTTACATTAAAAAAAAAAAAATATATATATATATATATATATATATATATATATATATATATATATATATATATATATATATATATATATATATATATATATAAAATAAATAAAATTCCGTCATACAATTAATACAATTGTTACTTATAAATTTGATAATGTTTCCCATTGTTAATAATTGTAAGCCCACTAACTTATTACTTGTATGCCTGATTGTCCTGTCATGTTTGCAGAACTAGAGAGCTTACACATACTGCTCGATTAACCATTACAGAAACATAAAAAAATGAATTTGGTAATCACCAATACTGTTGGTACTGTAGACCAAATGTGCGCAGCTGCAAATATGCAGTTTGTTGTGGAGAGCAGGATCTAGCACAACGTTTATGTGTTTCATTCCACAAAGGACGCATAGGCTATTTAGCTGATCAAACACTGTAGCGATGGTAATAAATTTCAAACAGGCTTTTGCTCAGAAGTTTCCAATCTAAATCTATCAACCGCAGGGGGGCTGGTTATATTTGGGGACGGATTCATTGATAAGACTTAGTTTCAATTAGGATATCCAAAATATACTTTTTTAAAAAGTGACTGATTAATATTTGTTTCACTAATTTTAAATTCAGCTCCACAAACGCGCATATTTTACTATTACAGATGGTACTCATCCAGAATAATACTTCTACTAATATATTTCGTTTCTTTATTAAGTTAATTTATAAACATGATTGGAACATTTTATGTTTGTTATTTTCAAGTTGTATTTATTATTTTTTTAAATGCCAAGCGGCCAGCGCCAGACAGTAAATTGAGCATATGTTTGTTCAGTTTAGCCTTCTCAAATTAACATGATATGAGACATAAAAAAAAACTTCATGCATTTCACAATATACATTTTAAAAATTTAAGATAAATGTGATAACTATAAAATCGTTTGTGCTAAAAGTGGAAGCTGAAGCTCTTTGAAGTACATGGAGGCGCTGGCGAGATCACTTGCATTTTTTTTTTTCTTCTTAAGTGTGGAAAATTAAAATACGCCGTAATTTTTCCTCATAAAGGTAAGAGTATACATCATTCGAAGCCGCAAATAGTTTTATTTGTGTGCACTCACAATATCAACAAAATGTTTTGCTTTTTAAAATAAAGAAAACAAACAGGGTCTTGATCTTGAGCAGGAACACTTCACAAAAACTGAATCGAAACTCAGCAAATACTTGCCTCACTGACATAAATATATTTATAGAATGCTATAAAATACTACTTTACAACGAAATAATTCAAATAAAAAATTAAACTCTTTCATTAGCCTATGTAATCCATAAAGATGCATTTCTCTCTAAAGGCGGTCCAATGAGGAGATATGGGGGAGTAAGTGTGGAGCAAAGTGTGGATGATGCGCTGTCCTTGAAGGACGATCAACTCGGTTTGTTTATATTTTGCTTAGCCTATAATTTTAAATGACAGATGTCCTATTTATTTATTTTTCTCTGCGACACTTTTCCTATACTGTGTTAACAGAAAAATGTCAAACGAATTTAGTATTTTGACAAGACGAATAAAAATAGCTAAAAGGCTATTTTTGTACAACTTACATTTTTCTCTCTCTGCAACACTTTTTCCTATTGTGTTGTAAATGTTAAATGACAAGACGAACAAAAATAAATACAATTTTTGTACAGCATTTTTATTTTCTCTGTGACACTTTTTTCCCCCCTCAAAGTCAACAAATTCAATCAGAATCAGCTTTATTGCCAGGTATGTTTGCACATAAGAGGAATTTGTTTTAGTGACAGTAGCTTGACAGTGCGACAGAATGACAAGACAGGACACAAATAATAAAAGAATAATGTACAAATATACAAAATGGACAGTATGCAAAATAACAAACACAATATACCAAAAAAAAAAAAAAATAGACAATTCAGTATGTACAGGTATGTTAGGTGCAAATTCGAAATGTAATAAGTATGTGTTAAAAAATAAAAATAAAAAGTAGATAGTGTTGTGTGTTTCATGCTTATTGTTAAGAGTTCAAATGTTCATGAGATTTTGACATGTCTTGTCAATTCAAGACTTGACAAGACAAATAAAATAACAAAAACAATTTTGTGCAGACTACACTTTTATTTGTTAGCCTATCTCTCTTTCAGTAGCGGAAATTTAAATGTGAGATTCTGGAAACGAGATCTAAATTTAGCGAGAACGGTAGGGACGGGAAGAAAATTACTCTAATTAAGTGGATAGTGGGTGAACAAAGAGTGAATAGCTATATAGCGGGAGCGGGTGGGCGAGGGACTAAAAAAAACAGTCCCGGACAGACCTCTACTTCACATTTCCACTTTATTGAGCAAGCGTGTCAACCGTCCCTTTGCGCCACCTGGTGGTGATTTCGCGAACGACTTTCACATCTTAGTGATTTGTATTTGCTGCTGCGGCGGTAATAGGCATTCTGGTTGACTACCTACTGTATATCCTTACTTAAACATAACATTGGGCCTCATTCACTAATAATTGGGTAAATTAGTTGTATTTCTACGCCTAATTCACAACACGTAGTACACGTGCGTACGCATATGAATTTGTTCTTAACCACTATGGGCAGTGAATAGTGCCACTGATTGCTTACCGAAGGATACGGTCGTGTACTTTTACGTGCTAGGAGGGTCGCCTCCACAGACGTGTGACACCAACGTCGTTGATAAGTACATCGCCGCGTTAGACTTGTTTGTGTTAAATAATAATACATCCTCAGCAGAGCTATAATTTTACCAAGTATTATACAGTAATAAAAATTAAAGATAAACATGTTTATTTATAATCCAGTAATATAATAATAATAAGTAAATATATCTTAAGTATATTTTGATGCTTATAGTCTTGTATTTTACTTAAAGGCATAGTTCACCCAATCAAGAACTAAGTAATCACTGAGTAATCATTTACTCATCTTCATGATTTTCTTTCTTCTGTGGAACATAAAAGTAATTTTGAGACTTTTCCTATTATGCATGACTTTTCCATGCTCCTCAAAGATATGATTTTTAGCTTCCTTATAATAAACACAAGGGCTTATTTCACTAATGTAATGTCTGTTTTGGGTTCTGTTTCATGTTCTTGTTTTTCCAAGTCTTTTATTTTGAAGTTTCGTCATAGTTCCTGTTTGTGTCATACTTCCCCTTCCCTAATGTCTTCATGCTATTGGTTCCTTTGTTCAATGTGGCATGTTCTGATTGGTTGTTCTAAGTCATGTGTCTTGTCCCCATTGGTTGGTTCTTGTCATGTGGTTCTCATTGTTTGTTATAAGTAGCCATGTCGTTGCCATTGATCCTTGTCGTGTATTGAAGTTGTAATCTGCTGTTGGTGAGTCAAGTCAAGTCTGTCTTTGTTTGGATTACACTTTGTAAATGAACTGCACTTGGGTTCTCACTACGCTCGCCTCCAGTGGAATCTTTACAGAATACACAACCTTACCATGAACCCAGCAGTTAGCCTCCTCTGCCTTCGTCAAGGCAACAGGGCCATAGAGGACTATGTTGCCGACTTTTGTGGACTGTGCCATTTGGTGGATTTTAATGATGTGGCTTTAAAGGACATTTTTCGACATGGACTTAATGATTCTCTTAATTACCTCATGCCTCGCCATATCCCTCACTGGACTCTTGAGCAATATATTGATTTTGCACTCCGTTTGAGTGGGTCTGCTTTTACTGTGGGTGTCATGGAGGAACACGACACTTCCTCAAAGCCTGCTCACATCATGCCTGCCAAGCCAGAGCCTACTCACGTTATGTCTACTACTCCAAAGCCTGCTCACGTCATGTCTGCTATGTCAAAGCCTGCTAACGTCATGTCTGCAACGCCAAAGACTGCTAACATCATGCCTGCTACTCCAGGACCTGCTCACATCCTGCCAGTTAAGTTAAAGTTTACTCATGTCATGTCTACCCAGTCAAATCCTGATCACATCATGTCTGTCAAGGCAGAGTCTGCTAACGTCATGTCTGCTACCCCAGGTTCTGCTCACAAGATTGCCGCCATGCCTGAGTCCCCGGCCAAGATGGCCGCCACGCCTGAGCTTCGCCATGCCAACGCCGTCCTATCAGGATCTCGTCCGGTCATGGCTACTGTTCCAGGGTCAAGTCACAGTTGATCGTCATGAGCCAAGTCACGTCTCAGCTGATCGTCCAGAGCATCGTCACGTCTCAGCTGATCGTCCAGAGCATCGTCACGTCTCAGCTGATCGTCCCGAGTCACGTCACGTCTCAGCTGATCGTCCCGAGTCACGTCACGTCTCAACTGATCGTCCCGAGTCACGTCTCAACATTAAATTTAAATAACCCCTGTCTTGTCATAAAGGCTGTTTTAGCGCGATCTTTAGGGTTTACTTCAATCTGCCAGTAACTACTGGCTAAGTCTAAAGTAGAAAACCACTGTGCATGGGTTAGACTGTCTAGGGCGTCATCAGCACGTGGAAGAGGATATGCATCCTTTCTAGTGACATCATTTAACTTACGATAGTCAACACAGAACCTCAATGCCCCATCTTTCTTTCTCACCGGAACAACAAGAGTGACCCAAGGACTACAGGATGAACATATGATACCTCTTTCCTGCATCTGCTTCACATGATCTGCCACCTCCTGTTGCAAATGAAGTGGTACCCGACGAGGAGCCAGTTTAATGGGCTTTGCATCCCCAGTGTCAATTTGATGGAGGGTCCTATGGGTCCGTCCTAAATCGGTGTCCCTCTTACTAATAACAGAAAGATAGTTACTTAATAACTCTTGAACAACTTGTAACTGTGTTGGTTCCAGGCCTCTATTTTTCAGCCCCAAATTTTGCAACAGCAATTCAGCTGTCCATGGCTGCTCCACCAAATCTTTACATGAACCTAGAAAGTTAACTGCACTGTCCCCTATCTGAACATCGGTACACAAAGTTCCAATAGTCATCCCTTTTCTTAGAGTAAGTTCCTCACTTGTTACATCAATAACCCTTAGTGGCAACTAGACATGTGCCGGTATTTGGTAATGCGATATCACGATAATGAATATGCACGGTATTGTTATCGTGGGCACTTCAAAATACCGAAAATAATTATTTATTAAAAATTATTCTGAATTTTGAATGCATTTTAAGAATACTTTTCCCATTAACTGGTTAAATGCACAACACCTCTGTAAGCTGCATCGAAGACGTGTGTGCACTCTGATGTAAACAAGCACAGATGAGAAGCGCATGACGGAACGCGTGAGAGACGCTCTGGATGAAAGCGCACATTCACTCTCTGACAGCAGATGGCGCTGAACAGCACAAATGCAGCTGTTACCCCGGAAACCCGTAAACAAAGCAGCTGTGCTACTTCTAAAACATATTTAAATGATTTAAATAGCCATTCAGATTCTTGTATTCGCAGTGGTGTTCAGCACAGCACCAAATATTTAGACTAAATAGGCTATTTATTTTTTACATTTTAATCTGGACTACAACATGCCCTAGAGATATTGTTTGAAAGGGTTTTGATTATTGTTCGGTCATACTTTACATTAGGGCTTCATTGGTTAAAATTAGTTAATTAATTAGCTAACATAATCTCCCAATGAAAAATTCTTCTAAACGTTCATTAATCTTAGGTAATTGAAATATTTAATAGCACATTGTTAAAATCAAAATTTTAAACTGTATGTTAGAAACTTTTTTTTTTTTTTTTTTTTTTTTTTTTTTTTTTTTTAAATGAACCCGAGCTAACATGAACTAAGAGTTGTATTATTTTTAACAAAGATGAATAACTAAAGTGATACCTATTGGTCTCTTAATTTTTTTGCAGTTTAATCTGTGTAAAATGTTCAACTTTATCATTTTTTTTTGTGTATTGCTTTAATGTATTTAAATGTTCAGATGTTTTTGTTATAAGAAATATTAATTAACATGAAAAATTGATACCGGCATATCCCTAGTGGCAACACTCCCTTTTCCCACCCTACATAACACACGGGCCACAAGAACATCAGTAACCAATTTATCAGAAGTTTCCAGCATTCCTTCCATGCACTCTAGCCCCACCCCTTCAACACTACCAGAAATTATAACCTCAGTTCTTGGGGGCACAATCACATCCTGCCTTACTGATACAGTCATGGTCTTCTTGTTCACATTACCCAAATGTAAGGGTAGGCTCTTCCCCATTAAAGTACAACACGGTGCACTCAAGTCGATTACTGCACCAAACTTTCTCAAGAAGTCAGTGAAATTATAAGGTATGTCAGCTACTAAGAAGTCTGTGGCCAAAGCCAACACCTCTTTCTGGCACACAGTTGACCACTTCCCTACAATATTCATTTGTCCCCCATCGGCTACAGACACCTTCTCTGAATAGGGCGCTAATTCAGAGTCCCCATTTGTTGCTTTTTGCCAAAATTCTTTAGACATTACCGACACCTGAGCACCCGTATCTAACAACAAATCACAGACTGCACCTCCCACTCTAGCTGATAAGATCACCCCAACACCATGTTCACCACAATAAACACTAATTTTCAGGCCAGTCATATAATCATGAAGGGGCGAGCATTTGGCCTTCTTAAAGACTGATTTATACTTCTGCGTCAGACCTACGCTGTAGCCTTTACAGCGTAGGCTATGCGTTGCTTTTCATTTATACTTCTGCGTCGTTGTCCGCGTCGACGTGCAATTGCACATGCAAACCACTAGTCTGCCGTGTCCATGGCCATGTTGCTGGCGTAACCCACAGTGTCAAGGCAGAAGCCGAAGAAGAAGCAGCTTGTTGGAAAATCAGCCGTGACAGTGGAAATAAATAAATATTAAAGAACAGATAATTTATTTAAAACTACAAAAAAAAAAAAAAAAATGAGAACAGATGAACAGGGGAAGATGGCATTCTTTTAATCTCCACAAGGACGTGTACCATGGCAGAACAACATTGTTTGTCGTGGACAACTAAGTGATGTATAGTGCAAATTTGTTGTGTAATAAATAAATAAGAAGGTGTAACATTTAAATATATTAAGGTGCTGATATGCTGCATTCAGGCCAGCTCGTGATTACGGTAATTTCGAGATGACAACACGTGACGTTCTACTTGGAGCTGTCCACAACCTTGGACTCGGAATTACACTATGATCAATGCCTAAACATAGCGCCTAAATTAATCAGGTGGTCAGGTGGTACAAGTTGTAGTTTTCAGAAAATTCTCAGTTCACAAGTTGTAATTACGAGTTCTACGAGGACATGAATGCTTTTTACAAGTTTGTTTCTCCAATTTTGGGGGTAACGCATTACAAGTAACTTGAGTTACGTAATCAGATTACTTTTTTCAACTAACTAGTAAAGTAATGCATTGGTTTTTAATTTACAGTAAAATATCTGAGTTACTTTTTTTAAGTAAGTAATACGAGTTACTTTGTTTTCCCAGGTATTGACTGACAGCTCTCCTTTCCCTATGTTAAGAAAAATCAGCAGTAAGTGCAGAGGCATTGTGTGCACTGTGTAAACATGATACTTACTGTAGTTCTAGACTAAATGTGAACATGCATTATCTCACTTACACAAAAACAGATTCAGTATTCCTCAAAATAAATAAAAACAGTCAAATGCAAACTCAGAATACAAAGCAAACCTGCAATAATTAAATATGTCGATAACTGAATTTACATTTACTTCAGCCTGAGGTTTATTCATATCACTTTTGGTGTGAGAACTTTTACATATGCCAAAAAAAGAACTTTTTATATTAAAAACCAGGGGAGCCATAAAAGGGGGGAAGGTTACAGTGATTCCAAGGACCTGACGATGGAGCACCCCAAAGCCATCCTCCAGTTGTGTTTGACACGGTTATAAACGGCTATGAATAAAAACGGGCAAATATGGCATGATCTTTTAATTTGACAGGAATGAAAACAAGGCTGTGAGGGTTTTTTTTCTGTCATGGCATTTTGATAGTGCAACAGATTTCGCCACTGGTAAAACTATACAAATATAGACTAATAAAAGTGTACTTTTTAAGCAAATATATTTTAGATAGCATAGCATCACTTGCTTATTAATAATGAATGCAGTGTGCTTCCTAGCGACAGTAAAAAAAATAAACGTTAAAATGTTTCTCATTTGATGGTGATAAAAAAATACAGTAAATTACAAAAATACATAAATCAATACAATATATTCGATTAATATAATTTGATCTTTATTATATTCATAAAATGGAATGGAAAACTGCCACTGTTTCAACAATTTAAAATTGACATTAAAACATTTGGAAACAATAAAAACTTGAAAGCAGTACAAAATATTCATAATACGTACAATGCATAATTAGTTTATTTCTATGTACCCCTGATGTGTATATGTTCTCCTGTTTGTGGTTCTCAATATATATAAAATAGGAAAACTCCTTCACCTAAAAAAAAAAATATTAACCATATAGACAGTGTAATATAGACAACTACAGACTGCCCCAACCCAGATTCCACTCCATAATAGATGTCTGATCATGCTCATTTCCCAAAATGGCTCAATTGTTAGAAGTAGAAAGTCAACAGTTATATTGTTTCTAGATCATTTGGGATGATCACATCCTGAGAAAATGGTGACCAATTGTAGAATGGGAATGAGTGTGGGACACTGAGAGCCATCTCAGACAATGGGGTGTCAGAACTTAATTATCAAACAGACTACAGCTGTCACAACAGGAGCAACTTCGTTTACATTAAGGGTAGTAAACTGCAATTGTATACAAGGTTTGAGCTTAGGATGTTCTGGTTCATTCTGACTTCTTTGTCAATGCTGTGCTGCAATAAACATCTTCATCAAGATCTTCAATGTCTTTTCTTACAACAGTACCATACACCATTTTTCATAGTAGCATGCTGCTAATCTGGTGTGTAAACAATACACCTTTTAGTTGTTCAGCAGTTCATCCATTAGAGGTTTTTCATGCTCGCACAGAGCGTTGAACAGGTCCTTAGCAATGCTTTCACAATTCACACAGTCAAGCAGTTTCCTCATCTTCTCTTGATCTGTTGGCTTCGCTCTCACATTTGCAACTGATTCACTGTGTAAGTCAAGATCATCAATAATTGGATCAATGTTTTTCACTTTTTGAACCAGCTTACTGGTTTTTCCTTTTAGAAACTTTTGATAATCTGGGAATACAAAAAGGGAAAAAATCATAAGATATTGGAAACAGAAATATATAGAATAGAAAGAAAAACACTTACTCTAACCTTGTATTGGCCTCTGTTCACAGTCTCTATCAGGTTTCTGGTCTGAAACATTAAGGGAAAAAATTATTATTGAGAACATACAGTGCACACACTATAACACACCATCTTATACAGTGTGCAATGTGCCTTCAGTGGCTTAATGTATTATTTATATATTTTAAAGTGTGGCATACATATGAGAGTTGCCATTCTAAATGTCATTGTACCTTGTGCAATGGCAATAAATTATCTTACTTGATGACTTGTGTCCAAAATATGGACATAATAAACAGCATCATAAAAATGCAACCCCCAAAGAAAAATGTTTAAATAAATAAATAAATAAATAAATAAATACAACAGCTTATAGATGTACATGATCAACATTATCTAAAAGTTAAGCCATTTCATTTAATTACCATTCTTAACAGTTTCAGGTAATGTTTTTCACAGACCAATATTTCTTTATTTATTTGTCTGTTTGTTTGTTTAAGGCAATGTACATGTGTTACACTTACAATCTGCCTGCACATCTGATTTGCCATAGGTTGCAACTGTCCAATTCATTTCAATGGGGCCCAGACTTGATGAAGTTATGATAGGTGAATTTACAGTGCAGCCACCAACTGCAGAGATGTTGCCTTTTTACATTAAAAAGAAATAAATAAATAAAAAATCAGTCAATTCGGATAATTGTTAACTGTACATCTGATACTTTTTCCAATTATTGATAAATATAAATTACACTTACTTCTTACTTGAATGCTTGGTTGTCCTGTCATGTTTGCAGTCTCTGGAGAGAGAGAGAGAGAGAGAGAAAAAAAGTTATTTTGGATGGCAAAAATCATGCAAGCATCCTATGGACAGTAATGCAGTGCATTACAGTGATCTGCCCAGTTTACCACAATACATATTTAAAAGTATTCATAGCAACTTTACAGTTCTTTTCCATACAGGGCAGTTCAATGTCACTGAAGTTGAACTATGAATAAAGATACTTGAGGGCGCCCAGCTACAACTCCAAACTGAAAATCCATCGTTTTCCATTAAATCACATTATATTTGTCCCAAATCCTTGTTAATGTATATACTGACTCATATACATCCAGGCATATACATACACGCATATATACAGAAAAAGACTGAATCAAAATCTAAAATCTAACCTAGTATTGGCCTGTTACCACTTTCTCTTGTTTTTCCTTTTTCTGTTTTCTGGTCTTTAACATGATAAAAAATAAATAAATAAATAAATAAATAGGATTAGTAGTTGCAAGCCTACAGTTGAACATGGTACCAAATCACCGTTAATGTATAGTGACTTCACTCTAGGCTGGAAAAACGTCTGTCTTGTAGCTCTTTCGTTTTCCTTTTGCGTTTTTTAAACACAAAAACATTTTCGAAAAAAGACTGTTTGGTTGTTGTTCACTTTTCTACCCAATTTAGCTAAAATGGGCCACTAGTTTCACTTTATGATCTATTTTTATGTCGATATGGTATGAACGAATGCCTTAAAGTTAGGCCTCTCTATAAATGTGCACAATACGCTTTTGCAAAGCATCTTACCTTTAGTGTCCACTTTTTTGATCCATTCTCTGAGCTCAGGAGAAATTTCATTCACATCATCTTCTTTCAGCAAATCCAGAAATTTTCGACAGACATTTTCACCCTTTCCATGGATGATGTCCAGAAGTCTGATAACGACCCTGTGCTTACCTGTCATGTCCATCATTTCTTTATACTGCGACGTGGTTATAAGTTTTTTAGCTTGAACATGTTGCAAAACTATTTCACAATCCGAACTAAGCCATTGGATGAGCTTAGGTTTGTTTTCCAAGATGATCTCCTCCATTTTCTACGCCACGTTTGCGCTACAGCCTACACTACAAAGACTTTACTTTCGTTTTCGATTTGTGCGTTGCTTTTATTCTACCGCTGGGGGGCGAATGTGCTAAAACAAGGAAAGCTTGATCGTCTATTACAATATCTTCTCACTGACTATCATGCAACTTCATTTGCAAACCTTTTCTAGCACGAGATAAAATTAAATTTGTAAAACTATTACTAAAAGCATTGTGTATGATGCTTATGTCTTCAGCCAATGCAGCATTTCTGTTTTATAAAGAGTAGGATATTATTTATTCTGTAGCACTGTTTGTTAGGCATGTCAGAAGGCATTTTATTCTGTTCTTAGGATGACCAAGCACAAAAGGATGCAAATAAAGTATCATAAAATTGGTCCCATGACTCTTATTTATTAGTCTAGATAAACACTTTGCTCTCTGTTCTTTGCTGTCAATAGACTGTTTTTTTTCTTTCTTTCTTTATAGTTTTAAGATGGTTTCAAGCGTTGTAGTTCAAATGGATGAGAAGAAACATTATGTACATGGTTGCTGATTTTCATTTATCTATGATTGAGAAAACAGAAAGTGACAGCAGGAACTGACATCTGACTCAGCAGATCTAAATCTCAGAGGTGAGACAAGCGCTCCGCTGACTGGACATAAGCAGGTTAGGAAGGAAGAGGCAATGTCACCTTCATTAAAAATGAATTATTTGTTAACATCCAGTTATTTAGAAAATATAATCTCACTTGTATACATTAAAGCAAAGACTGGACAACATCTAGTGTGCTATTTACAGTATAAGGACTCAGTGCCCTAGTCAATGCAAGGTAAAGTCAGAGAGAAAAAAAAAATAAAATAAATAATAATGATGATAATAATAATAATAATAATAATAATAATAATGAGTCACTATTGGTATATCATCATCACATCATCTTCCTAATGAACCCTGCAAGCCTAAATATTATGCCCCGCAGAGGTCTATAAGATGTTGACCAACTGATGTTTAATGCATGACTGAAACATCACCATCTGCAAACCATCTGTGATGTCCTTAGTTAGTTATCATTTAGCACACATATTTGATATGCAACTTAAAGCATATATTTGTATTCAACTTAAAGCAAGTTACAGCATCTGATTAGCTTTATCAACAACTCAAAAATTCTGCAATTTCTGGGAATGAATCTATCAATCTATCTATCAATCTATCTATCTATGATTAATATCTATAACTAAACTTTTTGCAAATGGAGAAACTGTAGCCACATTTACAGAAAAACAAAGAATTTTCCCAAAAGCCAAACATGCTTGAAGCAAAAGCAGATGACATAGGTCAGTATGAATCATATTTGTTTTGTCACCAACCCTGCTTACACCAGCAAAAGAAAACAAAATCTATGTCAAGTGATGCCCCAGGTATCAAAACATGATCTAATCACATCTTAGACATTAAATAAACTAGAGAAACGAAACTTGGTTTAAAAAAAAAAGTCAGACAAACCCTATATCCTTGAGGATATTACACTATATTTAAGGGATATATTTTATTACTTAGATATTTATCACAAAATGTCTTTTGTGCAGCTTCTGTATTCCTTTTGTATCTTGTATAAACTGTACTTTGCAAATTCATATCTAAACAAATATGCATTTTAACATTACAGCAGTAACATCTTGGAAAGCTCTCCAGCCTGACTTGAATTAAAATTAATTAATTAATAATAATAAAAAAAAACTATCATCAAGACTGAATCATTATTACAGCACAGCCACAGGAGCACACAGATTGCTGCAGGGAGGTTGCAGAGATGTCCATCTAGTCAAGTTTCACATGTTTATTTAAAATGAAGCATCTGCGCCTCTTTCATTTAAAGGAATAGTTTACCCAAATATGAAAATTTCCTGAAAATGTAATCAAAATTTGCTGAAAATGTACTCAACATCAGGCCATCCAAGATAAAGATGAGCTTTTTCTTCAACAGAACAGATTTGGAGAAATTTAGAAAGGAGAAAGCAATATTATGGATTATAGAATCATATTTTATTTGTTTCTTACAAATACAAAGCTTTTTGTTTCACAATACTTTAATTGATGGACTGTAGTTGTGTGGATTACTTGTGGATTATTGTGATGTTTTTATCAGCTATCTGAACTCTCATTCTGACGGCACCCATTCACTGCAGGGGCTCCATTGGTGAGCAAGTGATGCAATGCTAAATTTCTCAAAATCTGTTCCGATGAAAAAACAAATTCATCTACATCTTGGAAATGCCTGAGGGTGAATACATTTTCAGCAATTTTTCATTTTTGGGTAAGCTATTCCTAACCAAGCACAGGAAGAAAGAGATCATTGGTGTTGGAATTCTTTGTATACTTTCTATCCCAATATTAAAAGCATTTGGAATATAAACCTGGACGGTCTTTGAAGACGACACCTCCTTGCATCTAAACAGTAGGTTCCTGTGGCAGAGCAGCCCTTTCCTTCAACTCTTTCCAGAATCCCACTACCTCAATGCTTTGTTTGGTGAAAAACAACAGATGGAAAGAGCAGGAGGGAATCGTTTAGCTGGGAAGATCACAGCATGTTCAACAGTGCAGAACAAAAAACACAGAGCTATTTCCTACAACAGGACACATCCTATTAAATGATCCACTGGGACCTCCTGACAAGCTTCACAAAATCCACAGAACTAAAGAGCAAATTGCTCATATCCAATATTGTCTGTTAATTCACTTTACAATATGACTGAGGCTTGCAAAATTCAGTTATGGTGGTAAAGTAGTAGTCACCATATTATATAGATAGGAAGACAGAGATAGATAAGAAATTGGGTCACAAAAATGGGTCACTCCAATCAAGTGCAAGTAGTATATAATATAGGTCTATTTGGTTTGAACTTCCTGAGGCCACCAAGTAAGAAAAGACCTTCTCATGACAGGTATATGGCACCCCTGAGAACAGAAACAAACATGTGTAGACCATTAAGCTGATGTAAACTTGATGTTTTTACCAAACTACAAAGATACTTTCACATTATAAAAAATACACATTTTGAGAGGAACCACAATAAAAAAGGACAGAGACATATATTACAATTTGTACAACATTATCGTCATGGACATACATTTTTCATGAAGAAAATGCTTCAAAGATTGATGCATTATTAAAACTTTGTTTAAAAGTGATTTTACAGATGAAGAGAATAGAGAGGGATTTGTGACGAGATCCGTCTGATCTCCTGAGGGGTTTTGATAGAGAGGCACTTGATTTAAAGAGTCTTCCTTCATAATGAAGTGGACTCACTCCTGCAGATGGCTTTAGGCCAATCACTGTGTGCATCGTCAGCAGTGTAAAAATGAGTGGTTCCTTACACAAGCAATGTAAGGAACTGGAAATTGACAAAAGAAAAAGTAAAACAGGAAAGATAACTGCTAATGTGCAGCACTAGAAATCTGCTGTCTGTTTCCATCTGCCGTTTCCAATGAGCATTTAAAAACAGAAAATAAATTAATTTGTTAATGACTGAAAACTTTGTGAACCTTCTTCTCATATTAATGCAAAATAAAAATAAAAAATGTTCTAGCAGAGCAACTGCCACTAGAATGTCTGAAAATACTAACAGATAGCTTGTAGCCTTCTAACCTCACTGGGAATATCGGCACTCTTGTTGTATTTCCGATCAAATTAGTGGTCAAGAATACGAGATTAAAGGTTAAACTGTTCTGCTAGTTGTTTACGGTAATTTTTTTTTAAATAAATAAGAAAGAAATATGTCGACATGATGTCATTCAGGATGTGCATTTAAACTACTTGACAACTTTTTTCCCGCTAGATGGCAGTAATTCCCCATTCATCCTTGAGGGAGGTGTAACACTGTAGCCCGATAGGAAACAGTGAACTCAATTATTAGGTGATTTATTACAAAGGACTACACGCAGGCTTTGTCAGCAGTACATAGTTCAAGTATACAGGTGTTTCATGTTTCTTAACAAAAAGATGAACTAGCAGAAAGAGAAAATGGCACACGGGCTCCGTGAGACCTTGACGTTTCTGAAGTATTTTGTGTTTGCTGCAACTGCAAAAACATAAGTGGTAATCTATCTTTTCTGCCTAAGAAAGAAAAGTTGTAGGACGAAAGAGCAAATAAACTATAAAATTAAGCAAAGAAATTATATAGCAAATAAATAAATATTTAATAACCATGCTCAGAGACACATCTGGCATTTTTAGTAAACCTAGCATACCTTCTCAGAGTAGTGCCATATTTAATTTTTGTCAGGAGTGAAAATGAGCCTGTGAGGAATAGTGCGTTCAATAGTTAACAACATACTGATTGTTCAGCGCACATAACCTCTTTCTGATATGGAAACTCCATAAAAACAGTTAAAACAGTTGTGAAAATTACATTATTTTGGAGATTTATACAGTGCATGTCATTGTAAAGACTCACTTGCTTTCATTCGTGTTAAATTCAATATGGCGTCTAACCTGATTAAAATGGCGGAAGACGTAACTCTGGGAGAAGAATGGTTGAGTAAATTATGTTATTTTTGTTTTCTTTGCGCAAAAAAAAAAGTATTCTCGTAGCGTCGCAAAACTGAAGCTGAGCCACTGATGTCACATGGACCTGTTTAACCGATGTATTTACTACTTTTCTGAACCTGGGAACATTTCAGTTGCGTTGCTGTCTATGGAGGGTCAGATAGCTCTCTGATTTAACCAAAAAATATCTTAATTTGTGTTCTGAAGATGAACAAAGGTCTTATGGGTTTGGAACGACATGAGGGTGAGTAATTAATGACATAATTTTCATTTTGGGGTGAACTAACCCTTTAAGGTCTGTTGGTTGTCGATAAACAGCAGGGCTTGCGCGAGCAACTACGATGAAGAAAAACCTGAATTTTTCCGTTTTTGGCTGTCATTCCCATAAATAATTGAACTCTGTGTTTAAAACAAGATTAAGCTCTCAAAGGAGAAGTGACAACTGTATTTCAGTCTGTCCAGTGGGAAGGAAACTGACCCCTTTAAGTTATCATGATCAGTCAGACCCAGATGTAATACAGGAATTGACTGTATTATATAGATAACCCGGAACTCTCTTTTTAAGGTTTAAGTTTAACTCTCTTTTTTTACTTTACAAGCGAGTTTTTTTATTTATTTTTATTTATTTATTTAATTTTTTTTGCAAAATGTAGGCCATGAAGTCCACTGGTTGCTGTCAACACCATTGATGTGTCTTCTATGACCTGGAGCATTATCCTGCTGGGAATTTCAATTTGAAATGGACAGACTGTTTCTAAAAGGATGGTCAGAAAGAACACATTTATGTGAATTAGCATTTAAATGATGCTTAAGTTAAAAGGGGCTTAGTTTTTGCCAGGAAAACATTTTCAGTATCATTACACTGCCAACAGCCAACTCAAAACACAGGAAGCATCCGTAGATTCATGCTGTTTACACCTAATTTTGACCCCAGCATCTGTATAACATGGCGGAAATTGAGATTAATCAGACAAGGCTGTGTTTTTCCTGTGCTCACTCATCTGTTTTTGCTCATGTGGCTGCTATAGCTTTATCTTCCAGTCCTTAGCTGGCAGAAGTGGAGCCTGGCATGTTATTTCGCTACTGTAGCCCATCCAACCCTTGATGTGTTCATGTTCGAAGATGCCCATCTGCTGTCGTAAATAGTGGCTGTTTGAGTAATTGTTGCATTTTGTCAGCTTGAACATGGATTGCTATTCAACTTCTCATTAATAGAGTTTTTTTTTTTTTTTCTTAGCAATGGTGCTTATTTCTAGTAGCTTTTCCATTTTGGTGCTTGGTCAAAGATCAATAATTAATTCTGCATGTTTATATACTGAAATGAAGCCACATTTGCTCCTTTGCTATTTACCTGGATGTTTACGTTCTTTAAAAGCCTAATGATTATCGTGATAAAATCAATGTGCAGTATTGATGCACACTCTCATGTTTCAATGTCCCAGGAGGCAGAATAACAGTAATCTGCAGGTCTGGAAATGAAATTAAAAGATAAGCAGCACAGGAAGTCAGATGACGGGAAGACCAAGCAAACAACTCTATATGAGACAAAAGACTTGATAGCCTAGTTTTTTCCAGAGATAATTGCATAATTCATTCTGAAAGATGCCAATAATTATCTTCAAGCAAAATCATACAATTGATTTTAAAAACACAATTTTCTTGGTCATTTAAATAATTTTCACTTTCTAAACTCTCAGCTTTTTTCAGATGCAGTGAGAACTTTATTCCTCTTTGCTTCCAGAATCATTACATGTTTTTCCGACCAAATTGAGTGCAATTAGCTCTTTTATTCTCATATAAACCAGTCACCTTTTTAAAGTCCAACAAATCTTTGTAAACATTGAAGACTGGTTTCAACAAAAGTTCAGCCTTAGTTCATTGGTGTGCCAAGTACATATTAAAAGGAAATGAAGATATCAAGGTTGAAGTCGTCCTGCAGAGATGTGTAATTTCCAAGGCCTTTTCCCTCTTTATGTTTCTTCAGTGATATGAGCCTCTCTTTCCCCCCTGTCTCTCAGCAGCTCTATCCCCTGCCTGACAGACACTATGAATGGTCGGTTTGAGTCTAAACATCACAGTAGCTGTGGGTGGATGATGGAGCATGATACCAGAATCGATTCTCCACAAATTAGATACAGTAATGGGTCATTTCTCCCCATAAATACCCATCGCCGCTGGGACCACTGTGTGTTCTTAGCCTTGTGTACACACAGTGTTAGACTTGTATCAATCTTGTTCTAACCCAGATAGGTCTTTCTCTATCAAATTTTTTATCAAAGTTAATAGAATAACAACAGCAACAGGGATTGATCCATGGCACAATCTGCAAAATACATACGTAATAATGGAGTGTGGTACAATGATGCTTGTGTAATCTTTAAAAATAAAATTCAAAATGGTTAATATAATACAATAATCTAAATAAAATTAAAATTAAAAAAAATTCCAGAGGTTTTTAAAATACCTGTCATGATTCATGTTAGCAGCCAAGCCCTGCTCCAGCTGTGTCTTGATGCATCTTGGGCAACAGTGAAGGACAGCCCCCTCATCTGTCAATCAATCTGTTGGTGTAAATGCACTACAACATGGGTTTTAAACGTTTGATATGCAAAGAAAGTATTATGCTTTCTTATTAAAAACAAATTATAAATACAGATAATGGAAAGCATGATCATCATTAGTTAAGTTAAGCAAGCCAGTTAACTGAAATATAATGGAATAAATGCAAACAATTATTAAAGGCAAAGCATAGCATATAGATAATAAAATGTATTATGGTTTTTAACATTGATAAGAATAAGAAATGTATCTTGAGCACCAAATCAGCATATTAGAATGATTTATGAAATATCATGTGCCGCGAGAAATTATGTATAATAAAATATTTACTGTAATTTATTAATTTACTGTATATACTTTGATCAAATCAATGTACTATATTAAATTATATATATATATATATATATATATATATATATATATATATATATATATAAAATATGCATGTAAAATGCATACAAATTTATGCTACATTTTTCAACTTTTATTCTATTTTATTTTATTTTATTATTTTATTAATACTTAAAGATAACCAGATTTTCAAGGCCAACGTGCAACCAGTTCATGAATTTCAGGCATTTGGTGAACCAATGCATTCATTTTTCTAATGTTTTTTGGTTTAAACAGCAATGTTCTTTTGTATATACCTGGGGAAAATATTTTATTTTAATAGAGTAAAGATGTATTCAAAAACAGCGTTTTAACACTGTGTCCTAACCAACCGACCTAATACAACAACTGCTGTGTGATGTGACAAATTCGCAGCCAGTTAGGAGACATGATGTTTGAGGCACTGTTATCTGAAACAGGACTTTGGACCAATCAGATTTCACAGTGAGTAGGGTACCCACTGCAACAGTCCAAAAATAGAAATCAAGCGATCAACAAAATGTCCCATTGCTTCTCATTATCACAGTCACTGCTGGTTACGACAAAATATTTACATGTACAAAATTAACATAGAAGAGTTTTGCAACTAGTTAGAACTGTGTAAGAACGTGGGTGGTGACTGAACCGTGACCCTATTTTAAAAGGAGTTAAAAAGGAGACAATATAGTTGTTTTAGTTAAAAAGAGTGTCGTCTTTTGTCTCATCAGGTGAACAGAAATTGTTTGCTCCGTCAAGCTCATAATTGGTTAGACCCCCCTGCTGAGCCAGGCCTGAGATGAGGAGGAACTTGTCTGCCAGCAAAACTGTTACCTTTGGAAACAGACAAAAGGTTCTCTTCGCTTTAGTGGAGAGGTTTATTTCACACTCAGTGGGAGATAGAGTGAATGTGGGCAGCATTTATGGGACGTCTGTCCCATTCAGCCTCCTGACATCTTGGTCAGCGCAGCAGCTCAATTGGACCTTAATAAAAGTGCCAAACCAGCAGTTTTCTGCATGGAAATGGAGCTCTGCTGTCAAAACTGTCATATTATCATCCTCCACCAGACAGCCTTGACAGCAACACATGATTTTACAACCCTTCAAGCATAAGGCCAGCTGCATTTCACACGCAGGAGAAATATATATTCTCAAGGGAGTTTTTCTTACCGTTTCGACTGATTTAGGTATAAAGCTTCCAAGTACCTTATTATTCTTATCACCAACTAAGCTGGATGCTGCACACGTTACTGTTGGGGTCAAGTCTTCCAATATAAAGGTATCAGAAATGTATACTACAGTATCTGCAATTAATGCAAGAGCTTCTTGCTTTCTTGCCTCCATAACAGTTGAGTTTTTTGCCACTATGTAGAGTGATGGAGTGTGTTGTTTTGTCAGTGTTGATTTGTTCTGCTGTCAATACTGCATATAAAATGTGTAAATCATCATTTCAGGTACCATAAACAAGCATTTTCAAAATACTCTGATTGCTACTCTTCAAGTATTCACACTGCAACCCTACAGGCCTTTCTGAAGCCTGAAGCATTTGGTTAGAGACTAGGATTTTTTCAGGGAAACACCTTTAAACAGGCTCATACATTCTTGTTCATCATTGTCAAAAAAGATAAACATACCATGCTGTCTTTGTGCTCTGGCTGTCACTAATCCAAAAAACCCATTTCAGTAACATGATATAAAAGGACTGGCAGCAGAATTCAGAAATAGACTTGCACCAAAGAACAAAGGTGAGGACTTTTTGTCACTAAATGTGGGTGTTTTTTTTTTCCAACTATGGGAACTTTTGACCCTGTGTACTTTTTAGAAAATAACTCCATAAAACACCTTTCACACACTCACCGAAATGGTGTTGTTACTGTCAACTAAAACAAAAACCAGTGAAAACATTTTTGGGTTACACTTTATTTTAAGGTGTCCTTGTTACAGTGTAATTATATATTTAAGTACTGAGTAATATTAATTAACTACATGTACTTACTATATGGTTAGGTTTAGGATTAGGGTTTGGCTTAGGGTTACTTGCATGTACTTATACATAATTTGTTGTTATTAAAATAGTAAGTACATGTAACGTGTAACAAGGACACCGTAAAATAAAGTGTTACCCATTTTTGTTAACTGAAATAAAGCTTAAATAAAATAAAACATAAATATTAGATAGAAAACTTAAAACAAAAATTACACAATTTACACTTAAACAAAAATGAGATATTCTGCGTTGGGAATTAACTGAAATAGAATAAGTTTAAGCACTAAAAACTAAAACTGAAATAAAAATAAACAATTAAAAATAGTTTTTAAAAATCACAGCACATAAAATAAAAAAATAAAATTTAAATGAAAAAAAAATGAAAATATAAAAATGGTATATTAGCATAGGAGTACAACTGTAGCTTGTATTTTAAATGTAGACATTTATAGTACAGTATCATATTTTCACTTTTTTCTACTTAATTTGGTGAAATTACATGTTGAAATTTGTTTGTGCATGGATAGGTTCCCTAAATAAAAAAAAATAAAAATAAATAAATAAATACTCAATCTTTATTTAAGGACAATTCAGTGCATAAATCATGTAGTACTTTTATGGTACTTTTGTGTTCAGAGAGTCGGACTTGTAACCCGAAGGTCGTGGGTTCGAATCTCAGGTCCAGCAGGGATTGTAGGTGGGGGGAGTGAATAACCAGCACTCTCTCCACCCTCAATACCACGACTGAGGCAACAAAGGGTCTCACCTCACGACTGAGGCACCAAACCCCAACTGCTCCCCAGGTGCCGCAGTATTGGTTGCCCACTGCTCCAGGTGCATGTTCACTACTGTGTGTGTGCACTTGGATGGGTTAAATGCAGAGCACAAATTCCAAGTATGGGTCACCATACTTGGCCACACATCACTTCCCTTTCCCCATACGAGGATGTGAGGATGAGTCAATAATGACAGAATTTAAATTTTTTGGGTAAACTATCCATTTAATAAAAATCTACCCCAGGACAAACCCCATGAGCCTATACGCAGTTGAAGAAACATCCTGTCATATTGCTGAAAAATGTGCCTTGCTGAGAATATTGTTTCTCACATACTTCCTCATTTTAATGACATTTAAAGCTTAAATGGCACACACTTATCGCTGTTTTAAATATCTCTGCCCAAATAACATTAAAAAATGAAATGAATAATGAAATATACGTATGAAAGATCAGTAGTGATGACTCATGACTGAATACAAAAACAGACATTCATAGCTATACGATTCCTAGGCATTGCTGACCTGACAATGAACCCGATAAATGACTGATGAAGCAGAGTTTGACAAGAAAAGATTGTCACCCTGAGAGAAACATAATTTTGATGCCACCATATATCAGTCAGGTTGATACCACTAGAAGAAAGTTGCTTTTGAATGGCCTGGAATATCTCTGGGTAATGGCTGTGCACAGCTGCTGGGAAAGAGTTTTTCTTTTACAACATACTAGACTTAATGCATTTCTAAAGACACAGGGGTGAATTCACTAAACTGTTGCAACATTCCTGCATGCAATATTTCATTAAAGCATGACAGATTTCAGTATTCTGCTCAGTATTCACTGCAAGATGGGAAATTGCACCATGACAGATTTTTTTGGCCGTTTGCCCCATTACCAGATTAGCATAATCACTTTAGTGAACTGATTGTTAAAACAACGCACAGCACATGCAATTTAATGATGATATCAACAGGTGAAAATATATCTGGACAGAAATTAAGAATGAGATTTCCTCCAAACGTCACCACATTAAACAATTAGTTGAAGAGGCACACACTGGCATCAGCAACAAATCCAATATATCATGCCATGAAGATCTGTGGCTTTTTCTCTCCTGATTCAGATTAGATGACTCTTTCACTTGTGAAAGCACTATTATAGATAAAGGAAGTATTTTTTAAATAAACATATCTTAATTAAAGATTAGTTTTATAACAAACATGCAGCTTTTCACTTTACAGGATATTACTTGTGGATTATTGTGAAGTTTTTATCAGCTGTTTGAAGACTCATTCTGACGGCACCCATTCACTGCAGAGGATCCATTGGTGAGCATGTGGTGTAATGATAAATTTCTCCAAATCTGTTCTGATGAAGAACTCATCTACATCTTGGAAATGCCTGAGGAAGAGTAAATTATCAGCAATTTTTCATTTTTGGGTGAACTATTCCTTTAAGGCAATGTGTGCCAAGAAATGGCATTTTGGAATTTGTTTTAATTAGGTTGCGAAACAAATTTTGGTAAGCATATTTTCAAAATCCATCCTTTTTTAACCTGTTTCAAGACACATTTCCATCTTTTTATAATCTGTTAACAGCACTGACAGCAAGGACAGTGACATCTGTGAAAAAGCGACTAGTGTTGCTGGAGGAATCACATTTGCAACGGATGTCTTTGAACAGTATTGCTGTCTAAAGGAATTTAGAGAGTGTGTTCCATTGACGCATTTATATTCCTCAAGTTGAATATCCTGAGGGACATCATCTATTAACTCAAATTGCATCATCAAAGGACTGACAGGTTATTCACATTAATGGCTTTTGTTAATTCCAAGCATAACTAATGAACATTGGGGTCACTAATTAGCTTTTTTGTGTTGTTATACTTGGCTCACTAAAGATGATATGTGTGGTTCAGTTTGGAGGGCCACAATGAAACAAGCAGTGCATTATAAGCATGGTTGAGATATTACAAATGCTGGAGTTAAATGACACTGTAAACTCTAAAGAACCAGAGATCATATATACAATTATCACATTGCCTCTGCATTTAATCACTGATCATTTTCCCCTCTACCGAAGCTCTGAAATCTCACTGACAATCAAATTTAAAAAATGGCACATAGACACATCTAGTTTAGTCTTCAAGGGATAGTTCACCCAAAAATTAAAATTACACCATGATTTACTCACCCTCAAGCCATCCTAGCTGTATATGACTTTCTTCTTTGAGACGAATACAATCGGAGTTATATTATTATAAGACCTGGCTCTTCCGAGCTTTGTAATGGCAGTGAATGAGGGTTGAGATTTTGAAGCCCAAAAAAGTGCATCCATCCATCATAAAAAGTGCTCCACATGGCTCCGGGGGTTAATAAAGGCCTTCTGAAGTGAAGCGATGGGTTTGTGTAAGAAAAATATCCATATTTAAAATTACATCATCTGCTGAAACGCCACTCTCTTGTGAACATGCACACGACAGTTAGTGGAAGCTAAAGATTACGGTTTATAAAATTTTAAATATGGATATTTTTCTTACACAAACGCATCACTTTGCCATGTGGAGTACTTTTTATGATGGATGGATGGATGGATGCGCTTTTTGGGCTTCAAAATTTCGACCCCCATTCACTGTTATTACAAAGCTTGGAAGGGGCAGGAAATTTTTAATATAACTCCGAATGTACTTGTTTGAAAGAAGAAAGTCATATACACCTAGGATGGCTTGAGGGTGAGTAAATCATGGGGTCATTTTCATTTTTGGGTGAATTATCCCTTTAAAGGATAAATACAAATTTAGAAAACTTTTGACTTTCTTTTTTTTTTTTTATGGAAGATAAAAAGAAGATATTTTAACGAACATTGGTAACCAAAATGTTTTGGTGACCACTGATTTCCATTTTACCCACATTTCTCAAAATATTGTCTTTTATGTGCCATTGAAAACAGAAAGTCATACAGAATTGGAACAACATCAGAGGGAATTTTTATGTTTAAATGAACTATCACCCTTAAGGTTGTCATAACCAGTTTGAGCATGTGGAACAGAGAGAAACTGAAGAGTTTCAGTGAACTTCAACCTAAATTTCTGGTTCTCACACAAAGCTTTCCTACGGTGTCAGATGAAGTCCTACAGACATCTTTCATGAAAGCTGAAAAAGAAAAGAGCTGCTTAAGGATGAAATACAGCATACAAAAGGAAACAGGATTGGAACAACATGACAGAATTATGACAGAATTGTCATGTTTGGGTTTCATTGATGGGCATACCAACAGCGTTTCTGTGCAAAAATTAGAGACTGATGAAAAGTCAATGAGATGTCAACAATTCCTGCTATTTACACTTCCTGTCTCTTATAAGCGGTGGAAGGGCCCTGCTAGGAACATTTGCATGCGTGGAAGCAGCTAATGGAAGAATTTGCCACCAGCTATTCTCTCTCTCTTTTAGTTACAGTAGACATCTCTCCTGTCCTACCTGTGGGCACTGGGAACTCAGATTGCTTTGATTAATGCCTCTCAGCATGAGGTATGACCCACTCTGCCCATATGAGCCAGTCCCATTTCACATCCTTCTTCCAGCTGTGCCCGTATAGTATCTATGTATGTTGTCACATGGGCCCTTGGGATTTAATTGCAACATTTGTGCACTGAAGGAATACAGGGAACTAGAGCAACAAATGCTTCAGCACCAGCTCAACCTCTTTTAGCTGGTACTCGAAGCATCCAGACAGAACTCGGTTATAACAGGCATTGCAAAGATTTATGGTTGAATATTCTGCTTGCAGTTGACCTACCCAGCAATAAATCAATTTTGCCAGCTTGTAATGTCTGCTAGTGTGCTGATCTGGTTCACAGAGATAAACAATACGGTCCAACACACAACGTATACTAAAAATACTGGTAAAGAACAATTTAGTTAAAAAAAAAAAATGTACCTCATTCAATCATCCTCCCACCTCCCAACTTTTTCGTTTCTGCTGCAGTGAATTCAGACAATTGTACAATCACCTGGAAATTGAGGCTAATGAATGGGCACACAGAGACAGTAGAGAGACATTCAATTCATGAATTATCTTCATGATTGGTGTGTAATTACGTTATCTAGAGGGGTCACAGTCAGGAAGCCTGAAAATGCTTATGAGCCTAAGGTGCCTTTGGCATTGATTTTTCCTAAATTATTAATTGGAATGGATTCAATGCAATGGCTTATGGAGCCAGAAACGTGTTTCAAGAGTAGACAAACAAATATGTACAACTTTATAAGATCTAGTCTAACTGCAGTGGCAAGCTGAATACCTGAAAGCTGACTGCTTTTTTAGCTAACGTAGTGTCTGTTGCTTTGTCAAATTAGCCTAATTATATTTATATATATAATAGAATTATATAAATAACCTGAGGAACAGAACAAAATTAATTAATTAATAAAAAGGAAATTTTAACTTTATGAAAATATGCAACTGTTTTCATCATTTAGAATAAAAAGAAGTATTTACTGAGCACCAAATCAGCACATTATAGAATTTTTTATGAAGGATCATGTGACACTAAAAACCAGAATAATGAAAACAATGACAAGAATAATAAATGAATAAATATTAAAATATATTAAAATAGAAAACACTTTAAATTGTACTATTATTTCACAATTTTGGCAGCTAAAAATTCAGGTTTGACATCACAGGAATAAATTACATTTTAAAATATATTTAAATAGAAAACAGTCGTTTTAAATTCCAATAATATATCACAGAATTACACTTTTTTCTGTATTTTTGGTCAAATAAGTGCAGCCTTCTTCAGTATAGAAAATTATTTCAAAAGCATTTAAAAATCTTATTGACCCCAAATTTTTGAATGAGAGTGTAGCCTACAGACTTTGTAGCATATCTCAAAATCTGACTTTATTTCTTCAACTTTAAACATCTTCATATTTTTCTTTTTGGATTAACTAACCCTTCAATAAAAAAGGGATAATTGTTCAAAATATTCCTTACTGTTTTACAAGGTAAGGTGAAAGAAGTGTAGAGTCTACAACTGCAATGTATTGCCAGTGACAGAAAGAGGAAAGCTCTAATGGAGATGACTGACAGAGAAGGGAGCAGGAAGCTTTGACAAACATCTAAACTGAACAGAGATGAGATGTGCACAGTGATAAAGCTCTGCTGAAATCAGCTTATCCCCTTGATCCCTCTATAGGACGAAAGGAGTGCTCAAGAAAGCAAGCATCCACTAGTCTACAGAGGGAACCTGGAATGAGGTTATGGATTCATGAACCTCTTGGAAAATGATGTCATCATCCTCCTTTTCTTGAGTTTCGACTACAAAGCTGAAATGGAAATCAAAATGTTGTTTGTAGTGTTAGATCCTTTTAAGCCATCTAAAATTTCCTTTGAGTCTATACTGTAGATACAGGGAAGGAAGTGATGCTGTGCTCGTGAAGTTATGAGTGGATAGATGATGATGATGATGATGATGATGATGATGATGATATACATATGTTGTGCAGGGCTTTCCACGAGAGCTTTTGTTTAGTTCGGCCCATTTATTGGTAGAGATGAAAGCAAAGAGCCCTAAAAATAGCATCAGTGCAGTAGTGATGCTACTCAAGGGGATCAACATGTTTAGTAGGGTTTGTTAACGGATGTTAAATACAGGTCCAATCAATACAAGTGTCAAAGCAACACTTCAGAATAATCACTACAATCTGGGAAAAGAAGGAAAACACAATGTCTGTCGCAACCTCTGTAATTCCTACCTTTCTCAACCTTCTTGTCTTTTCATCTCTCACTCACGCATTCATTGTTTTTTCTCTGTTTCATTCCCCTCTCAGCCGGTTCATTACAGTTCTGTGTGGCATGCATTGCACCAAGGGTTTTAATCTTTTGTGATCAATATTTTAGATCAATGTAACAGAATGACACACTTCTTTGTCTGCCAATTTGGCAAAGTACATAATTATAGTGCTGTTTAGCTGTGAACAATGTTTATAGTGTCAGTTTTTCAATTTTAAATAACACAAGCGTAAATATTCAGAATACATTAAAATCTGAACATCTGTCAGGTTGTAGGAGGAAGGAATAAAAAATGTAATTTAAATCAGTATTCATTTCATTTACACCTGATTAGGGATGTGAACAAACCAACATGTGCGTTCTGCTTGTCAGCGTTTGTGAATGTTACCTCAAATCATGGCTTGTTAAGAAGAAGTGTGGACTTTCAATTTGCGCTTGCCAGATGACAAAAATGGACTAAAAGAAACTCCACTGACTTATATCTAGCGAAAAGTAGGTCACAGAGACTTGGGTTCATTTTACTCAAGCCTGTAAGCAACTACTGAAAGATCACCAAAGATATGCTAGAAAACTGAAAAGGAATCAAAAACACATTAAAAACCTATATTAAATATCATATGCATAGCAATGCATATCACTTTAAAAACCTTAGCAGCCAAAAAACAACATCCTGGCAACCATCTATAACACCAATGACGTGTTGTCTGACAAACTAGAGGTTGTTCAACCATGTTAACCTCAAAGACATGTTCAGATGTATTGCATTCCCCCCCAAAAAATACATGGCATTCACTTTTTTATTAACCTTATCAAACTTACATCTATCCATTTGGATGAATAATATTATACAAAGCGACTTGCAGTGCATTCAAGCTATGCATGTTATTAGAACATGCATTACTTTGGGAATTGAGACAGTGACCTTGGCTATGCTCTACCAGTCGAGTTACAACTCAACTTATCAGTTATCAGCAAATTTGCATAAAGCAAATGAAGTGGGAATGGATATATGCCTCATGGCCCTTGAAATTACGAGTCACCTTTCCAACCTCTATTACAAGTGTTCTAATCTATGCCTGATTACAAATAAACCTCCTCAGCCAGTACAGTGTGTGTGAGCCAATACACTAAAGCACAATGTGTGAATTATAATGATGTTTAGCTCAAAGGATAACGGAGAATGACGAAGACAGTGTTTTAATTAGGCAAATTCTTCAACCCCCAAACCAGTTTTAAAAAATAAATAAACATCTGTGCTAAGGAGTTTAAAAAAAAAAAGAAAATAAAAGTGAAATTACCATAAAGGACACTAGGGTATATCTGAGCAATTTTTTAAGAACAAAGAGAAGAAATGCATTTTCTGAGTTCTGCAGTATGAATTTAATGGAACTTAAAGTACTACACTTTTATCAACCGCTCAGATAGCTAATTATCAAATTAATTATATAAAGATAGATAGATAGATAGATAGATAGATAGATAGATAGATAGATAGATAGATAGATAGATAGATAGATAGATAGATAGATGGGTTCCTGCAAAAGACACCTGGATAATGACGTTCAGTTCATTGGTTGACCTAGAGAAGCTCCCAGAAAGCATAAAGCATGAAAATGAGCCATAAGAGCTTTGACAATGCCAAAAGTTGAACAAGTGGAAAATGTGCCCATTGACTATCTCAAAAAAATGAAAGTTGTTTGTCAAATACTAAGATAAAAAGTAATAAAAATCAGGCTCTTTGAGGTAAGTATTCCAGATAACTTGATTCTGAAAATGTACCACAAAAATCTCAAGGATTTCTTTTTTTTTAAACAATATTATTAAAGTGCATAAAAATTACTTCCATTATGATAATGCCACATGTTTTTGGTATGATGGAGACATTCAGCACATCTTTATCAATCTCAAATAGCTCAAGGAGCAGAAAATCATGTGGATATTTCGAGATTGAGATTATTGAAGTGTCTCTGATTGTATGTACTTCCAGCCTGCTGACTGCCGTGCTTCGCTGTTCCAATTGCATCCGCTCTCTGAGAATTGGCTCACTTAAACCTATTATGCAGCCTGTCTCAATCGGGGTCGTCTTGAAGGGTAAAACAATCAAGAAGATGCAAAAGGATGTTGTTCGCTCATACTGCACGACAGGGAAGGAAGAAGTTTATGAACTATGATCAGAAGAAAAATAATAAAGCTATGTCTAAAAAGGTTTGACTTCATGGTCCAATAGCCTATTAAAGGAGTAGTTAAAAAAATTCCTTACTCACTGTTATGTGTCTGTATGCTGTTTCTTCAGTGGAACAACATTGTCTGTCAAGCTCAAAAATGACAAAAAAGCACCAAAATAAATGATACATTATGGTTTAACAAATTTAAATGATGGCATTTGAGTTTTTCCACTCTAGTTTATGTCAATAACGATTATTAAGAATATAGAGTAAGATATGCTAGTAATGCAATTAACATATTTTACAATGAGTTTTTAATTAAAATGTACCTTTATACATTATAATCACTTCTCCACATTTCAGAAATGTAACTGCTGAAAATGTGACATTTTTGATTTCAAAAACTTGTTTCTTGAATTTAAATTACTGATTAATTCTTTGTCTAATGTCCATATGAGAAGTTCAGACTCTTCCAGACTTTTATAGACTACATGTACTTTAGCTTGTAAAAGACACTGCATAATGAAAGACCAATTCTCCAAAGACACAATAAAACTCACTCCATTCATTATAACTGGACCGTTTTCTAAGCAGCTGCCAGCAACGTGGAATCCTGCATCAGCTGTATAGTACTCTGAAACGTGACCAGGGCTTTAAAGAGTGCATAATAAAGGTCAAATACCATCATTCTATTTTTTCCCCTTATATAACTAGACACAAAGTCAACAAAGAGTATAATGAGCATAATTTAGACCCTGCGTTATGACATATTTGTACATCTGCCATAGTTCAAAGAAGATAATTAAAGGATGAGGTCACTGTAAATCATGTCAGAGAGCACCTATATACAGTACAAATACATATTATTCATAATCTTTCTCCATAGTGTGTTCCAAGTTAAATAACCTCTTTACTAAAAGTTATTTTTTATCAGCTATATTTGAGTGCATTAGTAACATTTCAGTTCCCATGAGAATTCCCTCATATGCTCCTCAAACACCTTTTCACTTTATGAAGTTCCCAAACGCAGGTTTGGGAGAAGCCTAATCATCCAGTCCTGTCAATCACCGCTACGACCGTATATAAGCAGCAGTCATTGGTCCATTCCAGCGACAATTCTTCCGGCATCCCTCCACCGCCCCTTCTCCTCCTCTAAATTCCTCTGTTTTTCCCTCCACACCTTACCATCATAGGGGGGATTCTCACTCAGAGTTCGAGCCGAGCCTTGGGTTCGAGCCTCCTTCGCGGACAGCAAGCCAAGTTTGTTTACCATTATCTGGCAGGGCTGAATGGGCAGGCGAACTCGTGAATTGCTCTTTTGCTACCTTAAAATCTGTTGCTCTCCACATGCAATATGTGAGTACAGCAATCACTAGCCAATTAAAAGCGAAGAGCACTGAACTAATGCACCCTGAACAGAGCATGTGAAACTGCAGGGAGTAAATGGCTCTACAGAGCACTTCACTTGCAAGTCAATCCCAGGAGCAGATGCAATTAGATTTGTAATCTACACTTGTCAAAGCGAACAACACCTTTGAGACTCCATCAAAACAATGAAAAATGGAACACGGCAGATGGACCAAAATTAATACACATTTCCAAAGGCTCTTGAAAACAACACTACAAACCTCAAGAAAACAACGGATCAAGAGCTCATCTAAAATTAATTCACTATGCACTTTGGGGTGAAACAATCAAACATACAAGAATGATAACAGCATGTTTTTTTCTGAACTCTGCCACCTTACTGAAGAAAATTGCTTTTGCTATCTTGAATGAAATATAAAATTGAGAGACAGAGAATTAAAAAGGTTTGAATTTCGATGCTTGGGATTGAGGATTTAGAGAAAATAAGGGGTTGAGAGGACTTTGGCATTGATTATTTTAGACAAGCAAACTCATACAAGGCATTTACAACCAAACAATAGGCCTCATTCACTGATAATTTACAATTTGCGTATTTATGTGTTCTCACACTACATTTGTGCAGTACCCATGACAGTTACGTATGCACATAAATTTGATACCTTCTGTTGTTGATGCATCCCACTTAATGAGTAAGCACATTCCTGTAGCTAGTAATTTGCATAAAGCTCACCAAACCACATTAGGGCTTTCCATACACCCTCAGTTCTTTTCTGATTATTCAGAAAGTGTGCTATTCTCAAAAACAGTTATTTCAACAGTTATTTCTTTCTTAGACCATGCACTATGCACTTTTTGCATGCGTCGTATCAGTCAGTTTTATTTTTTTTCTAAATTTGGGATACATTTTATTGCGAACTTGGCAGATAGGCAAGGAAATGTTTGCATGCAGAATTTACGCACAAATATAAACTCGTCAGATCAGGTCAAAATCAGGTCAAAACAAAGCTTGTTTGGAGTTTGTTTCTGGAGTTCAAAACAGCTTAACAAAGCAAACTTTATGGAAAAGTTTGCTCCGGCTGGTAAACTGCAAAAATGACACTGACAACATGCTGACAGACAAGAAAAAGCAGGTTACTTTTGGTATGAAACAAAGTCTCAGCTTTCAAATATTGTCTTATTTTAAAAATTCAAACAATAAATACTGTTTTGTGGCTCTTTAATGTGTCGTGACAGATCACTTTTGCACCTCAGTTCAAGCGGCACGTAAACCGATCATCTCTTACTCTTTATTAGTTATAGCACAAAATAAACATGAAGATGTCTTGTTTCAACCACGGAAAGACGTCAGTGCACACCATTTTTCAAGTTCCTCAACATTAATCTACTCTCCTGTCTGGTTCCTTTGTTGGATAAAATGGCAGATTCTGTGTTATAATTGGTCAGATTGCCTGTCAATCAAACTCTCGGCGAAGTGTGAATTGTGCAAACATATCCCCATTGCTATGATCAGATGATTTCTTAACTGCTGTTTTCTCACCACTGTCATTTATTGTGTGTGTATTTTGTTAATGAGAGGAAAGAACGCAGCACATTTATATATTTAAACATATGTTTATAAATCACATATATTTTACATATATAAACAATGTGTATATTGAGGGGGTTTTTTTTAGCTCTAAGTGAAGAACATAAAAAAAAAAACAATAAATATCATTGCTCCATCGGGATTTCAGAAATGGGATTTCAGGAATCACCAAGAATGTGTCAGGATTGTGGACTGTCTTGTGTGTGTTTTGCTCCCCATGTGCTCCGTGACCCAGTTTCTTTCTCCCGTTCATTATGTCATTTGGTTCAGGTGTGTCTAGTCATTAGTCCCTTAATTGTCTGTGTATTTAAGGTCTTGTCCATTCAGTTAGTGTTTGTTGGTTCTTAAACGTCATTCTGTTTCCTACGGTCCCTGTTGGATATTAAAGACTCTCGTTTTGATGAATTCCTACGTCTCCTCAATCAGTGTTCCAGAAGTGTGACAGAAGACCTGACCGCAAAAACAGTTACTTCCATTTACACCCTCCATTTTGTTTCCCGTTTTTACTCAGTTTTTTGTTTCCGTTGTGTGTTTCCTGATGGATAACCTCGTCTGGCCCGAATTCCTCCTCCTCCTGCTGGAGCAGGGGGACCGATCCCTCGAGGACCATACCAGACTGTTCCTCTTGTTAGCTAATGCCACCAGCTACCCGGACGACGTGCTCTGCTCATTCTATGATGCAAGCCTGAACACTGCGAGCAGAGCGCCGCTGTCCGAAGATGGTCCTCGAGAGGATTTCGCCGCCTTCTTGGAGTGGACTCTGGTGAGAAACGGATCGCCACTCACCATCTGCCCCGTGGATGATCTTGCCAGATCCACTCCTGACCCAGAGCCCAGCCTACCATCTCCCCGCGGTGCGGAGCATCAGCCCGAGCCCACCGACAACGGAGAGCCAATTCCCGCTGCAATCAACGAGCCAGTGCAAAGCCGAGTGACTGAGCAGAGGATCACCCCGGAAGTTGAGCCCAACCCGTCAGACCAGGTGTGAGAGCCGGCGACAGTGCCCACCACGAGGGAGCAAGCTGTGAACTGTGTGAGTGCAGAGTGGCGCTCCGCCCTCTGCACCGCGGCTGAAGGTGAGCTGACAGTACATCTGGGACTCCTGAGCTTCAAGGGGGACTTAATAGATTGGAAAACTGATCTGGAGATCGACCTGCCCCCTCTCCTCTCTCTGTCGTCCCCGCTGGTCCCGTCCAGCCCTCCTTCGTTTCCTGTCCCCAAGTGCAGCCAGGAGTGGGCTTTGAGCCTGGAGGGCAGCCCTGAGAGCCCGGAGGCTCACGAATACCCACCCACCCGGCCGCTCCTGCCTCCTCCACCGCTGTCGTCTGGCAGCCCCTCTGCTCGCCCTCAGCCCACCATCTCTACGGTGCGAGCTCCGCAGGACTGCCATCCTCCAGCGCAGTGTTAATTTTGTCAACGAAGACGATGACGAAAAATATTCGTTAAAGAACTTTTTTATTTTTTTTTATTTTTTCCCTGTTACTACGACTAGACATTGACTAGCTAAAACTAATATCTGATGATAAAAACTATGACGAAATTTATATCGCGTCTTCATTAACAAGACGAGACGGGACTAAAATGTTATTTGAGGACTACCAAAATGCATCCTATAAACTAAGTTAACTATCTTGCTTTTCAAAATGTGCGTCCCTGTCATTGGATTACAATCAGATGAGGGGCGTTCGCATATCTAGTCTCAGTATGGCAGCCGCAGTGGACAGGCTACCAAAACGCGAACTAGCGATCTGAAACAATGGCGTCAGCACCTGAAGGGTTAGGGATTGGGTGACCAGACGTCCCGTTTTCCCCGGGAGTCACAATTCGTTGAAGGCGCGATAGGCGGAATCGCGCTGATAGAAGTGCTCTCTCATCGCACGCTCCACTTCTTCAGTCTCCTACACAGCGAGCGATCAGTTCTCGGTGCTCAAATACACACACAGCAGTCCAAATGACTATCGTGTTGAATATCTCACGTAAATCCAGTCGGTTATGGCTTAAGTGAACGTAAACAGGTGGGTGAAAACTGAATGTGTGTCAGTATTACATGCATGCCTTCTGTCTTAAAGGGGCAGCATTCCTAATTAAATACCTTTGTCATCAATGTTAACCAACAAAAGATGTTAAATGTATACTTAAGTAAACCTACTGTATCTGAAAAATGAGTTTAATTTGAAGCTCTACCAAAAAAATGAATTATTCCAGTCTTTCCAAATTCAATCCTTGATTCAAATTTCTCATAAGCTTAATTGATTTGGCCTAAAGACAGAAGACTTGATAACTGTTTTTGTTTGAAGACTACATATAAAATAGCTACCAAAATAAATGCTGGTAACTGTAGTTTGACTAAAAGTTGACAAAAATGCAATGACTTTTCATTGACTAAAACTAGACAAAAATGCAATGATTTTTCATCGACTAAAACTAGACTAAGACTCAAATGACTAAAATGTGACTAAGACTATTAAGCATTTTTGTCTCAAGATAAAGACTGACTAAATCAAAAATGCCTGCCAAAATTAACACTGCTCCAGCGTCGCTGTGGTCAGAGTATCCCTCATCTCCGCCTCAGAGGCCCGGACTCCGCCTCGGCCCGTTGACCCAGCGGCTCCACCTCGGCTCCTAGCTCCCTCGTCTCCCTCGTCCCTCCGGCTCTGTCTTGGTCGGGCATCGACCCGCCATCGCCTCAGGACTCCGCTCCTCCGGCTGCACCTCGTCGCTCCATCCCACCAGCTCCGTTGGGCTCCTTCCTCCTGCCAGCTCCACCTTGGTCCTCAGTCGCTCCGGCTCCGCTGCGGATCTCTGCCTTGGCTCCACCCTGGCCCCCCGGATCCTCGGCATCCCCTGGCTCATTGGCTCTCCGCCTCTGTCTACTCCACCACCTGCTCCGCCGCCGTTGGTCGTCCCCCTGGAGTTGACGGCCATGGCTCCTCCCTCCGTCGGCTCCACCGTGGGCCGTCATCAGGGCTGTGGCCTGGGTCCTGCTGTGCTCCTCCTGCTCCGAGTCCCTTCTGTCTCTTCCCTGGCTCCTCCCTCCTTCATCGCCCCCCCGGTCTCTGTCTGCCAGCCCCCTCCCGGGTATCTGTCCTTCTCCAGAGCCACCTCCCAAGCTCCCACCCATCCCTCCCTCGGTTGTTTCTATGGTGCGAGAACGTGCCTTCCGGGAGGTGGCGAAATGTCAGGATTGTGGACTGTCTTGTGTGTTTTGCACCCCATGTGCTCTGTGACCCAGTTTCTGTCTCCTGTTCATTATGTCATTTGTTTCAGGTGTGTCTAGTCATTAGTCCCTTAATTGTCTGTGTATTTAAGGTCTTGTCCATTCAGTTATTTTGTCGGTTCTTAAACGTCATTCTGTGTTTCCTACGTTCCCTGTTGGATATTAAAGACTCTCGTTTTGACGAATTCCTACGTCTCCTCGTTCAGTGTTCCTGAGAAGTGACAGAATGTGCATCTTGCACCACAATGTAAATGTACTACATGGAGTGAACCACTATTGCCTTGCCCAATTATCTCATTGGCAATGGCTCAGCTGGCTCATGTAGCCTGAGTACTGCCATTTTTGCTTGATGGGCACTCCACAAGCATTTTCTGAGGCAATCACCTGAGCAGTAAATGCCATGTGACTAATCTCTCTAAATTAGAGTTTCAACTACTTCTGGAGACACAAAAGAAAAGTCAGTTTCATGCTTCTAAGAGTCCACTAAAACAAATTGGTCATTACATAATTCCTTTTTTTTTTTTTTTTTTTTTTTTTTTAATTTTCTAAAGTTACATTTCTTGAAGAAAAAAAACGTGCTATTTCATGAGAATCAAGTGGTTATGGCTGATTAGTTTCACCATCTATTTGCAAAAAAAAAAAAAAAAAAAAAAATCATTCTCCAATGACCGTAACAGCCAAATATTCAAATGGGAAAAAAATATATATTTACAAGCAACATATAGATCTTATTTAATTGTATTTTTGTATATGAGGGCTCTTAAAAGTATATAAAATACATTTTTCACTATATGCTGCCTTCTGTGTTTCTTTCCATTTAAAAAAAAAAAAAAAAAAAAACGTTTCCCCTCTATAATGGTGTAGTTATGCCATCTACCAGCAGGGGATAACTGCAGAAAATTCCCAGTCAAACCCTAAGCCTTCCTTTAAGTAATTCGTCTTGTGTATATACTGTAACCAAAGTGCTGGTATTGAGCCGTAGGGAAATAAGCAATAGGAGCCTGTCATGATCAGATGGAACACAACAACAGGAGATTTCACTTTCATTATCAAAAAATGCAAATAAGATCATACATTTAAGTTTCATACTGTAATCCCATTCGGCTAAGAGCAGAGGCCTGTGACACACAGTTCTCTGAGTGACAAGGCACTCCAAAGTTGATTTTATCACTAATACGTTGGCACTACTCCAAAGAAAGTCCCTCTTCTCTTCAAAGTGCATTAGTATCGTTATTGGATGGAAGGCTCCTTTACCCAGTAGGCAGAGCATTAGATGAGTCCAGTCTGACAGAGGGCATTTTCAAACTGAGTGTTTTGGGTGGACAGTATTGATTTATTCCTGTGCTTCTGAAATCTACAGCCAAGGAGGTGTAACACATTCACAATGCTTACAGCATGTCATTAATATCCCTAGACGAAGCTCTCCCTGCCAAGTTAGGCACAAAATGGATTTACTGCTGAATCTCAGGCTTGTTAATTAATAACATATTTTAATGATTCACTTTCTTGGTCCCTCATATCTACACAAACAGAAACTCTTTACATGTATAAGAGTTTAGGGCTTAAATGCACGTATCAAACCACGGACACAACCCTTAAAGAATAACCAATATGTTCTTTTATTACTCAAAACAAATCGATAAAACCTTTACAGGCTGAATTTAAAATGTTTCTATGTACGTTCCCGAGGTAGTGAGAGGAATGTTTAAGGTACCTTTGTTGCATATAGTGGACTTTTGAATTAAGGTGGCAAAGTGCTGTATTTCGGTTTTTCAGTGCAATGCTAAGTTATATTCCAGTTGCAATTATTTTATATTATATATGCAATTACTATGTAACATTATATAATATAAAAAGTATTACACAATTATAATTATTATATGCGCATTATTTTTGTATATAATTATCCATTATATACATCTATTCAAATACTATTAATTAAAATTCTATCTATCTATCTATCTTAAAATTATGTTTAAAACTTTGTAAATATTGAACAAATTTTGTAGGATTTATGCATCTAAATAAAGGAATTAAAAGTTACAAGCCAAAGAAAATCAATGCATGTATGTATTTATTTATTTATGCATACAGAGATAATTGAAAATACATATATTGTAACAATATTACACTTTTAGAAAAAAAACAAAAGCTGTCACTGTGACAGAAATCTTTAAAAAGGTATATGTACAATTTAGGTAATAATATGTAGCAAAAGGTATTAATATACATCTTTTAGGGCAAAATAAGGTACAAAAGTGTACCTTTTGAAAGGGTATTTTGAACTACGTTTTCTAAAAGTGTAGAATAAAAGCTAAATTTCAACTTTAGAGCCAAGGCAGTGATCACAGTATGGACACTGGAGAACATTCACTTAAAAAGGTAAGGTTTATAATAAGACTTATTAATCAGAAGATCATCTAAAAACAAGCAAAACAGTCGCTGGGGTATATTTGTAGCAATAGACAAAAATACACTGCATGGGTCAAAATTATTGAGGACATTAAGTAAAGATTATGTTCCATGATGATATTTTGTAAATTTCCTACTGTAAATATATCAAAACTTAATTTTTGATTAGTAATATGCATTGCTAAGAACTTCATTTGACAACCTTAAAAGCGATTTTCTCAATATTTAGATTTTTTTGCACCCTCAGATTCCAGATTTTCAAATAGTTGTATCTCGGCCAAATATTGTTCTATTCTAACAAACCATACATCAGTGGAAAGCTTATTTATTCATTTTCGAAAAATTGACCCTTATGACTGGTTTTTTGATCCAGGGTCACATATCAGCAATAAATATCGCTACAAAGGCTGTTCTCATAACACAATGGACTTGAGGGAGACAAAATAGACACTGTGATCCTCTGAACCTGCATCCACTGTTGCTGTTGGACAGTGTTACTTATAAAAATGTTTGACACACGATTTCATTTCACTTTACATAATATTTGTTTTGTCTTATTTTTGTACTGTCGATTATCTTCTTTTCCGAATTCTTTGAGGTGGCAATGCCTCCTCGGAGAAAACGCCCCTGAGGTACAGAGGTAGATTAAAGAACATAATACTCTGTGGACACCTTGAATAGCAGTCCCACTCTCCCCCTCACGAACACTGTGAATGTGAAGACAGACTGACCGCCTGTTTGAGGAGGAGGTGGTGGGAGAGGGTGAGAGTTGGCGTGACATGCTGAATCACACAGATAGTCTTGATGCAGTCTAAATTTACTCATGTCGTCAATGGATGAGCCTTTCATCAGTGCAAGGAAATAGATGCACTTCCTCATTTGACAGAATAGATCATTTACTCAACCTGATGTCCTTCCAAAACATATGACTTTCTTCTCCACAAGACGCATAGAGAAATGTACTGGGGTTTTGTTTCCTCCATGCAACTATAATGAATCTGGAGAGGTTTCTATATAAGTCTTCTGAAGTTAAGGAACAGACTAAAATTAAGAAATTGCATTGAAAAAAAATGGTGTAGAAACAATTTTCATTGAGAAATTACTAGTAAATGTCACAAATAGTTACAAAGAAATTTTAAGTTAAAGCATTGAACTAAACATGAAATTTTAAAGTAGAAAGTAAATGAATTCAGGTTAACTGGGACATTTTTTCAGTCATATCAATGGAAAAGTGTCCTAATTTACCTGAATTCACCTCTACTCCAATAATCTTTGTTTTATTTACAACTAATCTCCCCACTTTTAATTGCTTATTATTGCATCAAAACTTGAGAACCGGATCAGTCAGATTCGTAAATGAATCTTTTAGAGAGATTTTGTGAACTGAATAAAATGATTAATTGATAAGATTCATTTCTCACATAAAGCTACTGTATGACTTCAGAAGATCTGGAATATAGAGAATGTGGACCACTTTGGTATCATACTTTTATGGTGCTTTTGCATCATTTTTGAAGCTTGAAAAGCTTCAGTTCTCATTCACTGAAAATGCATTAGGAAAAAACGACCAGTAGTAGGTCTACAATTCCTTGAAATTTCTCATTGTGTTTCTCATTTCTCTATGGTTCTCATTGTGTTCTCAGTAGAAAGTCGTACAGATCTGAAATGACAAATTATTTTTTTTTCTCTCCCTTTTGTGCTTGCACTGTTCCTTAAAATAACTCTGATGGGCACTCACACTTTGGCTCTAATTCTAGAATATTAAAGCTCCTCAGCCTCTACAGGAAATCAACACACAGGAAGCTCTCGACGCTCTGAGAAAAAAATGCAATGAATTGGAAAGCACATGAAAGAAGCTCCATTAATGAAACAAGAGCTTGAGAAAACAAAAGATTGCACATGCATCCTCCATTAGGGTCTGTTTGATCTTACACATGTTCTCTAGGCCAGCGAGGGTTCATTTTATGCAGAATTTCATTTTAGCATCTGCACAAAACCACAAATGAGGTCTGCCAGATGCCTAATCAACACGTGATAAAGAATTAAGGCAGGAACCAAGGTAAATGTGACCACAAAGACACACTTAATCAAAAATAACTGCATTTACATTTAGTCATTTTGCAGACACTTTTATTCAAAGCGACTTACAATTGGGGAATACATAAAGCGATTCATCTTAAAGAGGCAAACAGACAGAGGAAGTGCTCCTAATACCAAGTTTCAGGCATTGTTCCAAACAAGTAGAAGCTAGAAAGGGAAGGAATAAATAAAAAGAAAGACAAAGGTTTTTTTTTTTTTTTTAGGATGAAGTTAAATAGTGTCGAAAGAGATTAGTTTTCAGCTGTCGCTTGAAAATTGTCAGGGAATCAGTATTCCAGATTGGGATGGGAAGATTGTTCCACCAGCCCGGAACAGTGAACGAAAATGTTCTGGAAAGTGATTTTGTGCCTCTCTGTGATGGTACCACGAGGTGTTGCTCACTAGCGGATCTCAGGCTTCTGGAGGGGATGTAGATTCGTAATAGTGAGTGGAAGTAGGCGGGTGCAGAGCCTGTGGTTGTTCTATATGCAAGCATCAATGTCTTGAACTTGATGCGAGCCTCAACTGGTAGCCAGTGCAAGGAGATAAAGAGAGGTGTAATGTGGGCTCTTTTGGGCTCGTTGAAGACCAGTCGTGCCACTGCATTCTGAATCATTTGTAGAGGTTTGATTGTGTTTGATGGAAGTCCAGCCAGAAGAGCATTGCAGTAGACCAGCCTAGAAATGACAAGGGCCTGGATAAGAATTTGAATGTCTCCCCCACAAAAATAGGTACTTATAATCCTTAAAACAATAAAAAAAAGTGCTTATTTAAATCAGGATTGCCAGAATTATAATGCTATAAAAAGGTCACTACATCACAAATGACATTGGTTTGTTTGTTTATCCGAGAAAGACAGATTTAAACAATATATCATAGACAACAATCTCCTGCAATTGTCACAATCAAAAAATAATATGTTTTTCTATCAAAATAAGGCTCTGTGCAAGTTGAGAAACGGATGCATTTGTTTTTCATCAAATGCTGGCTGAAAACTGAAATTGTCAACCTCATTTCCTTTAGTAATAAAATGAATGATAAACTATGTTCTTGCAGCTTTGTTCTTAGTATTGTCTGTTCTCAGGGAATAAAAAAAAAACAAAACAAAAAAGAAAACTGAACCTCTAGTTGTAGATCCAGATTTCCAGATCCAATTAAACCAGGGTAGGGATTTGAATGGAAGTCAATTACTGGTGTCATATGTCTTTTAAACAATCATAGAAATGATGCATTGAAGAAACCCTGACCTATGTCCATGAATTTCAGATGAGAATGTCTACTTTTACAAGGCATTTGAGATTTAATTAATTATAAAATTAACAGATTCACGTGAAAAATTATGTTCTAATAATGCATAGGTCTGAGAATGCATATTAAAAATCTATTTGGACCTTCTAATAAATATGAGGAAAAAGGTATAATGTTCTAGAGCAACTTTTTAAAATAAACCATACATTTTAAAATATTTAGATTTTTATAAATGATATACAATACAAAATAATATTATATTATATTATATTATATTATATTATATTATATTATATTATATTATATTATATTATAAAGTGAATTGAACACAAGTCTAGTGTTTCTAGACCTTAACAGGCACAAAAGTCAGAAGGGACACAGCATGGGTGCTGCCTAACTGTGTCTCCATCCAACGTCTCCATTACACCTGAATGCCATCAGGGGGGAAATGATGGCAGTAAAGGCAGTGCAAGCCAACAAGGACAAATGGCTGTGTGGTACAGGAAGAAAAAGCAGGGGGTTTAATCTAGAAGTGTTTATGTTGTTATGAACAGATGGCACATGTGGCTAATGGCCAGAAAGAACAAGCAAACACAGGCTGAGGCAGAGGGTCACATTCCTTCACATAAATTAGTATATTTAATGACAGGATGCCTTGGTAATAATAGATAATGAGTGAAGAGACTGTGATATTAGTGCTCCTATCATTAGAATGGAGGCAAATGCCATTTTTTGTGCAAACAAATTTTCATTTGTTGTACCATTAGTTGTGCACATGCCAAAGCAACAGCAGACCAGTCAAGGAAAAAGCATGCAGACAGTGGAGTCCAGGGCCCATATTTACAAAACATCTTAAGGCTAAAAGTAGCTCCTAACTTGCCAATTTAGGAAAGGACAGACGTTGCATTTTGGTTGAAAATGAAAATCGGGTTGACGTCAATTTGACGTTGACTTAACGTTGGATTTTGGTTGCACAACCTAAAAACAACAAAATCTTAACGTCAGCTGACGTCGGTATTGGACATCAATTTAACATTGACATTAGACGTTGAATTTACGTTGAATTTTGGTCACCCGACGTCGCAACCAAAATTTAACCAAATATCAACGTCTTATGACGTTGTGTGCCTGTTTTGTGCCTGCTGGGTAAGACCAACTCACAACTATCCTAAAATGACTGTTTCCAGCAATCTGCCTCTGAATATAAACATTTTAGAAACATTTGACGATAATGAGCTTTTAAAAAGGTATCACCTTTAGAGTTTGGAGGTTATCCCAACTCCAAATTGTCCTTTAATTATATCCTTTTCATTAACGAGTTGGGGAAGAAGTAACAGCTGTTCTTGCATCCAGTTTGGTTTTCTTTTACGTTTACATGTCTTATTATCAGCCATGATCAGGGTGCGATTTGCCATCCCTGCCTCTGCTGAATTATTTTTATCCCCGGTGGAGATAAAATGATTCACGAAACGTGCTTTGAAGTCCCGTTCTGAAACAAATGATTCGCGATACATGATCCGATTGGAGCGCTTCGAAAGAGTGAATCATTTTACAACGCAATGGTTTACTGACTCAGAGTTTCAAAATGCTCCGTTGATACTGTTCTTTGCTCGCTTTCTCTGTGCAAGATTTTCGTTTTTTTTTTAATCAACAGGGAAATAAAATCATTAGGCTACAATTAATATGCCTATGTTTTTATTAAACTGTGATCAAGTTAAATACAGTTTCCGTCGTATTAAAAACATTTCATGACGTGACACTCATTTACTTGCCTAAAAAGACGAATTTATGATGTGCGTTGTTAACAGATCACACTAACATTAGGTTAGGTTATAACCTTACCCTGGAGAGAAAAAAAAGTTTTCAAAAGCATACCCCCTCTGCTTTATTTATTTATTTTTTGTTTGTTTGTTTGTTTGTTTGTTTTTCACAAATCGCACCCTGGCCATGATTTTTCTACTCTGTTAATTAAAAAGCCGTTTATATGCATATCCGCTACGAGAAGCATACATGCAAGAGGCTGACATTTAGCTGAACATAAACTTGTTTAATTATTGCATATGTGCTCCATCTGTCTCATCCACGAGTTCCTGTGAAATCAAGATAATCTTTATTATGTTCCTCATCTATCCATTGAACTGCATATTTGAACTGAATACTCACCTAATCCAGCTTCCTGTTGACTCTACTCTTTTTAATAAAAGTTATCTGCTGATTAAAATTCTCTGTTTGAGTCTGCTTCTGTAACACACTGATCACGTGAACTTCTTTGAACAAAAGGTAAAAAAAAAGGCGCCATTTGGATTTAAATAAGCAAATACTAAAGAGTTTAGAACTGGATCATTATTGTGGTGATTAATGTTACTGGCTTGTTGTGTTTTGCAACAATTCATTTAACCCTTACTGATGCAGTGCATAGGTTTTTTTTTTTTTTTTTTTTTTTTTTTTTTTTTTTATAATGAGATGTACATAATCCAGGATGACAACACCAAGATTCACAAAGGCTCATTTTCTGAAACAGTGGTTCAGTGAGCATGAGGAATCATTTTCATGTATGAATTGGTCAGCTTGACCCTATTGAAAGTCTTTCCCTCGGTTTCAAAGACGAGGCTTAAGCCTAGTCCTAGACTAAAATGTAAGTCTTCGCTGTTTCAACTGAAATAAACTTGCACTGACTGATCTTAAAATATATCAGTGCCTTTTGTTTTGTCTCAAGGTGCACATCAGTAATGTTTTTTTTTTTCTAAGCACGTTTATAAAAATTTAAATGTCCTAATTGAACTATGGCCTAATCCTGGTTTTGTCTAAGCCCTGTCTGTGAAAACAGGCCTTTGAGATGTGCTGGAGTCGACTTTAAAGAGTGGTTCAACTCTGCCGTTGTCAGTACAAGATCTTGGCCAAAAATTAATCCAACTTTTGATTGAAATAAATGCTGTGACATTGCATGACCAGTTGAATCAATGCCACAATGAACGCACAATATAATCCATGTTAAAGGTGGTCCAACAAAATATTAGAGTGTGCAACTTTTTTTTGGCCAGGCAGTGTAAAGTCAGCTACAGCAAATCCCATAGACTTTTTTTTTTTTTTTCTTCACATGTCCGAAGCCATCTTGGCTTCGATCAAAGATGGCAGCGCGGTCAGAAGCAGCGGCTACTCCGGGTCCCAAAGACGGTGCTTTTATGTCTTTTAATTAGGGGTGGGAATCTTCAGGCACTTCATGATCCGATTCCAAAATGATTCTTGATCTTTTTTTTTTCTTCTTTTTCTTTTTTTTCCCCCATTCTTCTGCTGTGCAAATACATCTTTACATCTTAACCAACATTGAAGTTTCTATGCTTTTTGTTTATAGTTGGAATATCTGTGTGTCAGTACTGCCATCTTAAAAGTAGGGGTGTGAATTTTGTTTTCACGATTCATTTACAATTATTATCAACTCAGTATCACGATGCGTCACATTCTCAGTTTTCGATATTACTGCACATGGCTACAATTTCATATAAATTTTAAATCAAATTTATTTTGTGCAAAATTTACTTTTATTTATCATATAAGCAGGCTACTTTTTAAAACAATTTCTTATTTAAAATAAGTGTTCTCTAAGTATCCGAAAGTTTACAGACAATAGTTATGGGTTTTTCTTTTTTCCTCAACATTATTGCCGTTTGATTATTACTGATGAGATCATAGACACTGGCAGCTTTAACAGGCTGCATTCACACTAATGCACAGATCTATTTCGATATATCAGATGTTTTGTCGTGCTCTGAAATCATAACTGACTGTGTGTACATCAATTTCGTATAAAAGTATTCAAAAATGCAAGTACTTTTAACCGCAGCCGCAATCGAGCTTCAGGTCACACAAACACAAAGCGCATGTGAAAGTCTGTCAGTGCGCGAGTTTCGTGTATCTAATAGTACTGCATTCCAAATGGTATAAATGAAAGCATATCTAAAGTAAAACACGGTGGGTGGAAGCACACACTGTCAAGCAATGTGCACGTGTCTCGCAAATTCTGTGCAATGAAGCCCGCTGCGTCTCTAGCCTGCACACGTGCCATATGCGGGGAAAAAAACCAAGCTCAGAATCGATTCCGAAATATTCAGAATCGTTGAAGAGAGAATCGCGATGTATCAGAGAATCTTTTTTTTTTTCTCCCACCCCTACTTTTAATGTCGTCTGTTCATCTCAAGTGTGTTAATTTACCGCTAATTCATAAGAAAATTACGCCAAAATACATCTATGATCGCCAAAACCTTTTGGATATCGGCAACACATACTCTCGTCGGTGGCTACTGAGAAGCTACGAGGCCTTTGTTTACTGCTGAAGCAGGACCTTGAGACCGCGGCCTCGCCTACTGACGCTACCCGCTCAAGGCGGCGTCGCAAGCAGTGTGAGAGAGGACGTAAGCGTGGAAGTATACGAGCTAGGCTAAGGGCTCTTCCAACACTCATGCTCTCAAACGTTCGTTCTCTGGAAAACAAACTTGACTTAATTCAACTCAGTCGGTCTACACAGCATGAGACAAGGGATTGTTGTGTGTTTGTTTTCACTGAAACATGGCTAAACGACAACATCCCAGACTCTGTCATTCATTTGCACAGACTAACTTGCTACCGAGCGGATAGAGATTCATGACTGTCTGGTAAGCCTCACGGAGTAGGCTTGTTTGTGTACGTCAACAAAGAATGGTGTAACAATGCTGTGGTAGTGACAAAACACTGTTCATCACTGGTGGAGTTTATGTTTGTGAAGTGTCGACCGTTCTATCTGCCGCGGGAGTTCACGGCCATTGTTATTGTCGCGGTTTACATTACATTACATGGCAAGCCATTCAGACCATCACTGACTACAAGCCCCCGCCACAGGCCTGTGATGATGACACATCCCTCCCAGATGCACTCAACCACTTTTATTCACGGTTTGATATGCAGAATGACACACCTGCACAAAAACTGCCCACACCTCCCAACGACCAGGCGCTCTGTCTGTCTCTAGTCGACGTAAGGAAGACCCTATCCAGGGTTAACCCACGCAAGGCTGTGGGTCCTGACAACATACCTGGCCGTATACTGAAAGACTGTGCTGAACAGCTGACAGATGTCCTAACAGATATCTTCAACACCTCGCTGAGCCAGGCAGTCGTCCCCACATGTCTCAAATCCACAACAATCATACTGGTACCAAAGAAATCACCTGTGTCCTGTCTAAATGACTACCGTCTCATAGCACTGACTCCAATCATGATGAAGTGCTTTGAGAGGTTAGTCATGCACAACATCAAAACCAGCCTCCCCAACACACTCGATCCGCTCCAGTTTGCATAACGTCCAAACCGCTCTACGGATGATGCAATTTCCTCCACCCTCCACCTGGCTCTTTCCCACCTAGAAAATAAAGACTCCTATGTTAGAATGCTGTTCATTTGAATTCAGCTCAGCATTCAACACAATAATCCCACAACAGCTCATTAATAAACTAAACCTGCTGGGCCTTAACAATTCCCTCTGTAATTGGATCCTGGACTTCCTAACCAGAAGACCTCAGTTAGTCAGTGTCGGCCACAACACCTCGAGCACTACCACACTGAGCACTGGTGCCCCACAAGGCTGTGTGCTCAGCCTGCTGCTCTTCACGCTACTGACCCACGATTGCACTGCCAAGTCCAGTTCCAACCACATCATCAAGTTCTCTGATGACACAACAGTGGTAGGTCTCATCAGCAACAATGATGAAACGCACTACAGAGAGGAAGTGGCACAGCTGGCTGAAAGGTGTGGCACTAACAACCTGTCCCTCAATGTGGGGAAGACAAAGGAGGTTGTGATGGACTTCAGGAGAAACTCCGCTGATCACCCCCCACTGACCATCAACAGCACGACTATGGAGAGAGTCAGCAGCACTAAATTCCTGGGGGTGCACATCACAGAGGATCTCACCTGGACCACCAACACCATGTCACTCTCCAAGAAGGCACAACAGCGCCTACACTTTCTCCACCGGCTGAAAAGAGCAAGTCTCCCTCCACCCATCCTCACCACTTTCTACAGGGGCACCACTGAGAGTGTGCTGACCAGCTGTATCACTGTCTGGTTCGGGAACTGTACTGCAGCAGACCGCAAGACCCTTATCATTATGAAATGTTTTTCTTTAATATACATAGGACACAATTAACGGTACCCTTTTATTCAATACATCTTGAAATCTCCATTTGCCAAAATAACAGCTGAGTTTTGTGCACAGTGACCCATTATTTATTTATTTATTTATTTATTTATTTTTAAGGCTTGTTTTTGGATTATTGTCCAGTTGGAAGATCCAAACATGGCCCATTATAAGATTTCTAACAGAGTCAGTCACTTATTGATTTTTTTTTTTATCTGTTGGTATTTGATAGAATCAAAGATGCCACGTGTCTAAACAAGATGTCCAGGACCTCCAGCAGAAATATAGACCCACAACATCAAAAATACAGCAGTATATTTCATTGTACACATGGTCTACTTTTTATCTCTGTGTTCACCAAACCCACTTTACATGTTTTCTGCTACAAAGCTCATTTTTTAGTTGCATCTAACCATAGAAGCCAGTCCCATTTGAAGTTCTAGTCATGTCTGACAACTGAATATGCTGGAGTTTGTTTTTGGATGAGCTAGGAGAATTTTTCTTGAAACACTCCAAACAACATGTGGTGTAGGTGCTGTTTGATATATTTTTTAAGGTTTTCTGACCCTGAGACACAACTATTTTCTGCAGTTCTCCAGCTGTGGTCCTTGGAGAGTCTTTAGCCACTCAAACTCTCCTTCTCACCGTGCATTAGGACGATATAGACACACGTCCTCTTCCAGGCAGATTTGTAACATCTTCTGTTGATTGGAAATTCTTAATTATTGCCCTGATGGTGGAAATGGGAATTTTCACTGCTCTAGCTCTTTTCTTAAAGTCACTTTCTAATTAGTGAAGCTCAATTATCTTTTGCTGCACATCAGAAATATATTCTTTGTTTTTTCTCATTGTGATGGATGATTAAGGGAATTTGGGCTTTGTTTTCCTCCTATTTATATTTCTGTGAAACAGGAAGACGTGGCTGGATAATTTCATGTTCATAATCACCCTGGAGTGCACAAAATTGTGAATATGAATGGGAATATATTTCAGAGATATTTTACTCATAAAAATATCTAGGGGTACCAATAATTGTCCAACGTGTATTTGAGAAAAATTTATTTTATTATTTCTCATTATTTCATAATGAGATTTTCCCCCATTTTCAGTTGTTTTAGTGCAATGAAAGGTTAGATTTTTGTGAATTTTTTTAAATAAAAGATCAAAAGGATTAATAATGCAGGTTTATTTTCACAGCCTTCTTTGATCATATTTACCAAGGGTACCAACAATTCTGACCACGTGTGTATTTACATAGTGTGTGTGTGTGTGTGTGCGTGTGTGTGTGTGTGTGTGTGTGTGTGAAAGAAAAATAAAAAATATCAATGATGAAGAAATTAAACAAGAAAAAGAAATCTGAAAATTAAATTTTAACTGAAAACAAGGTGTGATACAGTACTGTATGTGTCATATTTCTGGACATCTTGATATGTACTTCTTTATACAAATGAGAAGGGTCTGGCTGCAGACATGCACTTGCATTTTCAGACTTGAACTCTCAGGCACCTGCACTTCCGCAAGTGATGTCACTTGCAGTCTTTATTTTATTTAATTTATTAATTATTTTTTAAATTAAATCTCTCAACATTTTACACAAGTAGCCAGGTGGTGAAGACAAGAAAAAAGAAACTAAATTGCAATGTCACTTGCAGTCGCCGCTTGCACTTTTCGCTACCTGTAACGTCACTTGCAATCCACACAAACCGTGCGTGTTGCCAATGGAGACGAGATGCTGTGGTGGTAAAACTATTAAAACTAATTTAATATCATAACATACAGGGTCCTGCAAGTCATCTGTAAGATAAAAAGACAAGACCGGCAAATCCGTGGCAACAGAACAGCAGAATATGAACGCAGTTCTCTCATTAAGCGCTTTTAATCCTCCCGTAGAAAATCATAAACACTCAATATGGCTTAATGTGTTAAGATAGTGCTATTAAAAAGATCAACTTCAATATACAGTTTATTAATAAAATGTATATAGTGTTTTCCTCCCATACCGCAAAACGTGGCATAACGGACTAAGATTAAAGACCAAACTCAATATGCTTCTCTTCATTATTAAAACATAATCAATAGGCTACAGATAAGCCCGAGAGCCCAGAATAAACACAACGCGCAGAGTTTTGCGTTTTCCCATTTAGAATAAAATGTCTACAGCCCTTTTGTATCATTGTCTTTGTCCATTAAGCTACATTACGTGTTTTATTTATAATGATTTTCTACGGGAGGAAAACGTTTAATGTCCAACTTATTGCGTTCTGGGCTTGTCTGCTTGCCTGCATGGAGTTGGTCCTTTTTAATATCACTTAATGCATTTCTTAATGCGCGTTCATATGGTCTGTATAGTTTGCATCAACAAAAAATAGCCTACTGAATTTGGTCTTTATCATCTTAGTCTGTTATTATGCCACATTAAGCGTATGGGAGGAAAAGTTTGCTCGTTGTGTTCATGGATATGCTTGCCTTGTAGTACATTAAATTAATAAACTATATATCGAATTTGATCTTTTAATAGCACTATCAGCCATATTGAGTGTTTTCTACTGGAGGTTTAAAAGCGCTTAACGAGAGACTTTGCACATTGCGTTCATATTCTGCTGTTCTGTGGCCGCGGATTTGCGGGTCTTGTCTTTTTCTGCTACAGTTGACTTGCAGGACCATGTATGTTAATTTTAATCGTTTAACCACCACAGCGTCTCGTCTCCATTGGCAACATGCACGGTTTGTGTGGATTGCAAGTGACGTTACAGGTAGCGAAAAGTGCAAGTGACATTGCAATTTAGTTTCTTTTTTCTTGTCTTCACCACCTGGCTACTTGTGTATAATGTTGAGAGATTCAATTTAAAAATGATTAATAAATACAATCAAATAAAAAAGACTGCAAGTGACGTCACTTGTGTAAATGCAGGTGTCTGAGAGTGCAAGTCTGAAAATGCAAGTGCAAGTCTGCAGCCAGACCCTATTGATACAAATGCACAAAGTTCTAAATGTATAAATATTAAATATAAATACATAAACTAATAAGTGTCAAAAGTTTGGGTGTAGACAAGTCTGTGTGTTTGGATAGATGACCAAATTTTCGTCAATATATAATCCTCATACTAAAAAGTGGAAAATATTTATAAAAAAAACAAGCAGATGTGTCCAGACTTTTGACAGCTACAGTCACCAAAAGTGTAAATAGAAACAAATAGCCACAGGAGCTTATAAATTATTACGAAGACGTGTCAGAGAAATGCTGAAGGCTCAATACACCAATCTAGGAGGAAAGTAGTGTTTGGATGGCACAGATTACCCCTGTGGTGAAAGAGCACCAGCAAATAAACATCTCAGTGGGAGGACACATAGCTAAGCAGAGATAATACTTCTGTAAATGACAATCTAGAGCGCATGGGGAAAAAATGGTAATCTCTAATGTGTTTAAAGTGCTGTGAGCTCCACTTAGAAAAACACTTCTGTCGGCCTGTATGAATAGCTCAGGAAAAGTGGTTTATAAAAAGCTCCGGTTGAGTAATTGTGATTAACAAAATACTATCAATTAGCCTATTCGTAAAAGGCAAGTTTACATGCCCTTCATCATAATAACCAAACTGAGATCAATTAAAAAAAACAAACAAAAAAAACAATTCATATACAGGTGGTATTAAGACAGGCATGTTGTTAAAGGGGAGATATAAATATTATGCAGGAACACATGGGTTCTCTGGTCAATATTTTATTCCATTTATTCATTTCAAATGTGTTTTTGTGGCTCAGTCTTTCATGGAATCTTAGCTCATTGTAATAGGCTGCCAGAAAAGAAAGTAAAAACAAATCGATTTATTTTTTATATAATTGTTCGACCAGCAGACTGTGAGCTCATTAAATGTGAAACTTACTGCAAAATCTTTTGTCAACTAAGCGACATGAAGATGTTTTCATCAATAAAAACATTTTCTAGTGCATAACCTGTGAGAGGATGTCAAGGTAAATGCAAAGGGCAGTAAACACATGGCTGGTTTACAAAGACCGAGCAGATTCAACATGCAGAATAGGAAAAAAAAAAAAAGATGAGTGAAACAAGTGTGTCTTTGGACCAGTTTACTGCATGTCATTTTAGGGCACAGAGAGCATCCGTCGTTTATGCTGCCAGAGACTGATGGATAAGCCATGCTGAGATGCTCAAGTAACATCCATCTCACAGAAGTGAACTAGGTCAGTGATGACATTTGGAAAGTTGCTGATGTTTCTTTAGGAAAATGTAACCCTGCTGCTTTGTGGTTATGGTAGTTATAGCATGAAAGTCAAATGTTGTAGTCAGACCCCAAACTGCTGTGGTTGGAGTCTGTTGAAAATTAAAATTGGCTAAAAATATACTCACCCTCAGTCCATCAAAGGTGCAGATGCATTTGTTTCTTCATCTGAACAGATTTGGATAAATTTACCATTACATCATTTGCTCACCAATGGATCTTCTGCAGTGAATGGGTGCCATCAGAATGATGGAGTTGTTGTTTTTTCATTAATTGATGGACTGGAGTTACTGTGATGTTTTTACCAACTGTTTAGACTCTCATTCTGACGGTACCCGTTCACTGCAGAGGATCCACTGGTCAGCAAGTTACGTAATGCTACATTTCTCCAAATCTGTTCAGATGAAGAAACAAACTCATCTACACCTTGGATGGCCTGAGGGTTAAATACATTTTCAGCATATTTTCATTTTGGTGAACTATTCCTTTAAATCGCTAAAATAATATTATTACTATGAATGATTTACACAATTTAAAATGATGATAAAAAAAGATAAACATTTAATCTTTACGTCTGAGAAACAACCCAGCAGAATTTAGTTTTAATCATAGCAAATCATTCCCGTCCCAAGTGATGACAGATAAGATTTATTTGTTAATATCCTGCTAATGTGTCCAGATAAGCACCTTCCAGATTTATCAGAGTTAATATTTGCTACTGAGCTTTTTATATAATATGTCATCATACAATGGGTTAGTACATGAAATTCTAATAGATTTTTTTTTTTTAATAGTTTTATTGAAGGAAACCTAATTGCCTAAGATCCAAAATCCCTCAATATGTTTGGGCAAATCAAGACTTTGGCTAGGGTATATTGATAAACCTCCAGGATTTCACGAACAGTACTACTACCGTATATATAAACACTACAACATAACATTCTTATAGGGTCATTGGTTTACACACAAACAGAAATAGTAAATCATTACGGAGCACTTGAGTGCTAAACAAGATCACATTAACGCTAAGATAGACTACCCATTCAATGTTTTCTTTGAAGACAGAAGTACAAACACAGTCACTTTTTCTTACACTTTGGTTTGATAGATCTTCACTGTATTGAGGGTGCCATCTAGTCCCCGAACAGCATGGCTTAAAGCTCACTGCAGCATTCCGAACCTTCCCCTGTAATGAATCTGCTATTGATCTAGAGCTACAGGCTCACATACGGCTAGACCTCGGGCCCCCTGGACAGGAAAGCAATCATAATATCCACTCTCAGTTGTATGACTCCTCAAGAAATCCCTGAAGGTACAGCGCACATTTCTGCAAGGCATTGTTTTGTGCCTAGTACGCACACACAACAGAAGTAAATAAAATCAAGGACCCCAAGCGATCGATTTTTTTTTGTTGTTGTTGTTTGCTGAACATGTCCGCAAAAGCTCATTCATACAGTAGATTGAATGCTACTTAGAAAACCATGAAGAAATCTAAAAGTCTGTTAGAAGTAGGCAGGAAGGCAGAGTCCTTCTAATAGCATTTTTATTTTCTTATGTTGCTATGATATACACACTACTGCTGAAAGGCTCGTCACAATGAAAAACTGATACATGTGGACAGAAATACACATTACTCTACATGAAATTTAACCTGCAAGCCCTTTTAAACTAACACACAGGTAACAAAGTCCATTTTGAATGTCATTTGATGAAATCTTCTAATCATACATAATTGGCCTATCAATCTGAGAAATCTTCAAAACACCAAAAATCAAATTTTTCACTTGAGACATAAAATGGCACTGTTCTACTTAACACTCACTATTAAAGGATTATTTTGATTGTTGAAGAACATCGAGAAACCAAATAATGCCCAATGCACAGTGTATTGGTGCTGAGGTACCAGGATTAGGCACTTGAGTAAATAGAACCAAAAATGGGGCAAGTTTCCAGTTATCAAGGCAGAGCTTAACTGATGGGCTTTTTTTGGCAGTGATTATGTACTTGCTCTACTTGGTCAGCACTACAAAAGAAGAACAAAAATATCCCATAAATCCAGCATTTAATATTCTGTTCTGAAACACCATTAAATTAACATACAAATTAATAAAACCAATTCAAGAAATAATGGGATAAGCACCTGCAGAAAAAAAAAAATAATAATAATAATAATGGAGCTTCTGCAGCTTCCTGTCGTGAGGCACAAAGCGGCCACCACCGAGACTGCAGGACTTATGTAGGTCGACTGAGGGTACGTGAATGGGAACACTGAATTGCATCACAGAACAATTGTCAACACATTCATTGTGCGGAAACCTACAAAAAACATTCACAATCAAATAATACTGGAACTTGGGAAGAGTAGGGCAAGATGTGTCAGTGGCTAATCTGTCAGTTTTATAATCAATCAAACTGGACCAAATATTTAAAAAGGATTCTTTTTCTCAGGTAGCTGCATAAGATTCTTTTTAATGCTACAAATTAAATTTCTCAAAATACAATTTCTGCAGCAGACAAAAATGAATTTAAAAGTCAAAGAAAATAAAGAAAATATATCTCTCACGCATGTTTGGCAATTAATAAGCTTTGGTTCCAATTGTGCAAAATACTATTATTACAAAATACCTCTTCTGAAAATTGAAAGTTTTTCTGTTATATGAAAATGTAAATAATGTACAGCAAAATAAGACTTTGGAATTGGTGTTTCTACATGCATTTTAAAATGCATACAAATACAGGTTTCTCAATGATTCTTAATTTCTCCTTTTGAGGACAAACTGAGTAAATGACACATCTTACCCCACTCTCCCCTATAAGGCTTGCTGTTGTGCCATCATCAATGTGCCAAACACATTCACTCCTACACTGCATTGACTGATGCTAGAGAACAGTGCTGATTGTGTCAAAGTCCTTACTAATTTGGGAGCTACTTGGCAGGGACTTGAGGTACTCCAGATGCCTCCTAGCATCTTCCTGGTTATGCCGTACGTAATAGATGACATAAGCGATAACCATTGTGAACCAACCAAACATGGTGACAAACATGGCCACATCGGTAGTCTTATGGTGGAAGTTACAAAAGTTTATGCCCGAATCCAAGACTTGGATGACAGGCTTGCCGGCGTACTCTTCCTGAACAGAGGTGTGGCAGCTCACCTCGTTCACAGTCTCGGGATCCAGCCTGAGTTCACGCAACACCTCCTGAAGGGTGCACTCACAGTGCCACGGGTTGTTGGACAGGCTGATCTTGGCATGCAGCCGAGCGAAGGCCTCCTTAGGGACGCTTTGCATGTGATTATGGGACAGGTCGAGCGCCCCCAAGCTCTCCGTCACACCTTGAAAAGCCCCAGCGTCCACGGTTTCGATGGCGTTCCTTGACAAGTCCAGCTCTTGGAGCCAGGGAAGGTTTTTAAAAGCCTGGTTTGGGATTTTGGTGATGTGATTGGAGGACAGAAGCAGCGACACAGTATCGTGAGGAAGGTCGGAGGGAATCTCTTCTAGGTTGCGAGAGGAACACTGCACTACTGTCAAGCCATTCCTCTCGGAGCAGTGGCAACTCTTGGGACACGCAAAACCCATTGCACTCAAATAAATCACAGATAAAACGAATCTCAAGATAAGGGGACAGCCATGAGGGATGAAGACTTTCCTTGACACATGAGCCCCTCCAGGGAAAGTCATGTCCAGCTTCTTACTTTCTGAATGCTCTACACTTCAAGGGCAGTCATTGTTAATCCAAGGTATATTGAAAAATTAATGAATAAACATTACAGGTCACGGTGTCATTCCAACAGCGGGAGTTTTTCCTTATTAACGCCCTGTGAGCACATGTGGAGCAGCGATTTATAATTTTCAGGTGTTTGAAGTCATTGTAAGTGTCCTGGAGAGAATCCAAACGAGTCCATCAACATCTGAAAGGCAATTAAACATTTGAGAGGGAAATATGTTCTACAGCCAAGTTTTAATTAGAAGCCAAAAGCAGAAGGAGGATGTGAAGAAGGCTCCATTCACTTAACAACCCTCCTGCCAAGTCTGGAAACTGCAAGAATGAAAGGAGAACAGAAGAATCACCCACACAAACAGAAGTTAATGTGAAGTAGCAGGAATTAATATTTTATAAATTTAAATATGAATTAAAGGTGACTTTAAAGGCATGGTTCACACAAAAATTAACTTTGTCATTTTCTCAACCTTTTGTCATTCTGAACCTGTATGAGTTTCTTTCTTCTGTGGAACATAAAAAGGTATTTTTAGAAATAGCTCCATGGTTTTTTCTATATACAACTGAAGTCAATGGTAACCAAAACTATCTGGGGGAGAGTATGATGACAGAATTTCCATTTTTGGGGAATTACTTTAAGATATTATTTGTAACATGCAAAGCAATGCATCACAGAGTGCTCTGACCTGAAATGGCTCCAATCATGACAAAACAATTTTATTTAAGTCCCATAATCTTGCAGATAAATACATTTGTTATGCTGCATATAATCTCATTATATGAGAAAATACTGATTTATTAAAACAAAACAATTTCTCATTTGCTCCATAGCAAAACAATGCTCATTAATGGCTATTAGAAACTCTAATGATAGAACAAAAAATGAATCTGAATTTTTCCCCATCAGTGAAATACAAAAGGTAATACACAGAATATCCAGCTGTTTTTTTTTTACACAAAGAAATACTGACAAACTCCAACAAAAAAAAAAAAAAAAAAAAAAAAAAAAAAAAAAAAAAAAGCTTCAGGGGTATCATAAAATTTGTCAATATGAAAACTACATTAAGTCTTCTGAAAAAAAGATGATTACATTAGAGCTGATTATTCAAACAAAGCTTGGAGCAGCTTAGACCTTCTGTGTTTGTGTCATGGAAAAATTAAAAAAAAACTGTCAGAACAACATGAGGATGTGGATAACATCACAAGATTTTCATTTCAGGTTTCTAAACTTACATGAAGGGAGAGGAATACTTCATTCGAGAACAGATTATAACAATGAACTCCTTACATTGTGCCGATCAATCAGATCACGACTGCCCTTTGAGGAACCGGTCTACACGGATAGCTTGTACTTTGTCAAAACCCCCTCTGCTGAGACAGCAACTCATTTTACAAGTGGCCGTTAGGCAGGTAGATAATATTAATATGCCGAACACATGCTGCAGTGAAGCGACTTCTATTCTTTCCAGTGAAACTTTGTCACAGGCAGCACTCGAGAAATGTGGAATGCATCATCTTGAAAATGTCGAAATAAAGATTAATTCACTGGCAATATACAGTGAGGAATAAGCAACACAGCTCAGGATTGATTGCTGGTTCAGCAGCAGCTCAGTAACAGAAGTTGATTGTGATGGATGCTAAAACCACATGCCACGTTGAGAATCCAATAGGATGCAAGTACATGGTTCATCTATTAAGGTGTGTTGCGAAAGACAGTGAAATTGTGACAGTACAGCTCCAGCAAACACAGCACGTTGCATTTTGGTTGCAGTTAGATAATGTCCCAGAAGAGCCTTTTAAAAACATCCTATACAGTAGAAACCACACATACAACTGATGCAACCAAGATTAAAAATGTTAGAAACGTTGATCATTTATACCTAGCAGGTTTTCTTTAGCATTAAAAACATCAATATTTTTATAATGGAAACAAAACTGCAAAGTTTGTAGGACGCTTAATTTCAACATAATCGAATGAGTTAATATACTATCAATTGTGAATATTCATATTGCTTCATTGTTAACAGAAGAAGGAGCGCACTAGACATTCATGTTTCCCTCGCGAGTCTGACAGGAGGTGTTTTTTTCTGAGGTAAGGCACTGTAACCTCAAGAAGAATTATATCAATATCTTCTAAAAGAACAAAACCATACAGAAGAACAAAGTCAAAATGTATAGCTGTAAAACGGAATATAAAACAGCTGGAATTATACCGACTGTTTACGATTTAGACTTGGGGCTACATGAATCATATACCACTATTTGAGAGAACTAGTTGAAAGGAAACAAAAAAAAAAAGATGAGGTTGAATATCATTTTATCAAGCTCTCTCTCTTCTCTCACTGTTATTGGTAAAGACGACGGCTGTGCTACTGATAAACATTTTATACCGAAAATGTACGACGCAAAACAGAGACTACGGTATAGGTACTGTAAGAGGCTGGACTTGGTAAATGTCCTGCTGACAACTGACTGAATACGAGAAAAGAAACGCTGAAGTGAAACAAAGAGTCACCTTGTAGAGAACTACAAAAGACTTAAACTAAAATAATAATGCAACATTATGACAAAAACATTATATGACCATATAGAGACAAGACAAATCCCCAGCACTTTCCAAAACGAATTACATTTACTTATTGCATTTACCATTTTCATGTGTGGTTTCAAATGGAAAAGGATTAGAAAGTTAGCCTTTTTAATGTAAACTGAATGCTTCGTAATGACTTACCATACTTGTTGATAGTTCAGTGGATCAGTCGCCTTTGCAGTGAGTAAAAGTGAAGAGCACACAGTAGCTATAAGACACCCGCCTTGCGCTGATTGGATGCTGAGCCCTGCTCGCTGCTCTGGAGGCTGATGGTGCGCTCGCTCCACCCGCATCGCACTGACTGCTCGTGGTGGGGATTTTGATTCATTCCAGTGAATCGAATCTTTTGAATCAGTTCACCACAAAGTCTCTAGCGTTTTCAAATAACTGGTTCGTTCAGTGGTCCCTTCTGCAGACTACATCGTTAGGTAGACAGTGAGAGTTGTTTTGTGTTACAAGAACTATTCTGTTGTAAAACAATAACCCTTTTCTTGCAGTACTTCTTATGAACATCTTACGAACTATAACACTCTGACGTTCATGAAAATAGCTTTCATTTTCATACAGTTTGTCATGCTTTCTATCGAATGGCTTCCTAATCTTGAGCACCACGCCCGAAGAAACCGTGTTTTACCCGAGATGTACGTTTGCAGACTGTGTTGAATATAATAAAAGTACCATGGACCGCAGAAAACTGCTTCGGAGCGCTTTTCAAAAGACTTAAATCACGTTTTTTTTATGGCCAAGTCATGTGATTTCGTCATACAGTTTAGAAATTAGGCTATCTTAAAGTGTTACAAATTAATACAAAAAAATAAATACCTGTATTATCTTTAGTATTCACTCATATCTTATGCTTTGAGTAGGTCTAGTAGATTAAAATCTAATTGAAAACACTTCCAAAACGGCTTTGACTAGCAGTCCTCAGCGATTCCCGAATGAATGAGAGTGGGTTCTTATAATACATAGCTCAAAAAAATAAAAAAAAATACAAAAGTTACCGGTTTGAATCAGTATGCCTCACTGAACTGAATCGATTAGAGCAGTACTTCCCAAACCTGTCCTGGAGGACCCCTAGCCCTGCACATTTTGTATGTCTCCCTTATCTAACACACCTGATTCAACTCATCAGCTCGTTAGTAGAGACTGCAAGACATGAATTGGGTGTGTCTGATAAGGGAGACATACAAAATGTGCAGGGCTAGGGGTCCTCCAGGACAGTTTTGGGAAGCACTGGATTAGAGAGATTACTGAATCAACATCTGACTCACCTACTGAATTGAATTTTTTGTACTTTTTTTTTTTTTTGTCATACAGAATGACTGTCTATTTGATAACGTGGCGTTAAGGACACATTTTTGCTATTCTTCTGCAATACACTGGCAGTTTTTCTGCAATATATAAGGAGTATAGTGAGGTAAGACCTCAAGCTAGAAGGTTTTTTTTCTGTTGAGATTGTGCAAACCAGTGACCAGATCAAAACAGCAAGGATGCTTCTCTTGGTTCCTAAATTGTGTTTTTAATTTCTAGCTATTGGCATATTGTGTATCTGTAACATGGAAATATTCTGAATGGTCAAAAATAGATTTCTGAAGCAAATGTACTCTAATATTAGATTTCTTCATGGTATTCAACTAGCCTAAAGACTATACTAGTGTAAATACAGCATAGAGCCAAGGACACTCAATATTCAAGAATAGCAATTAAAATAATAGCATTTATTGCATGTTTTAGGCTACAATAACATACTTGAGGACATTTATTCAGGCATAAAACACAATAGTAATGACCTGTCTGTGAAATGATTTAGGGGATAATTCAAATCCCTCATCATGAACCTAGAATAGCCAACATCTCCTTATTTTGGCAGGACTGCAGAATATAAAATGACTCAACATAATGAGTAGTCTGTCAGTGACAGCTGACAGGTCAGACCATCACTGCACAGGACGGGAGCCGCTTGTCAAAACCTTGCTCATGTGACAAACGCACAAGTCTTATGAAACTGGGTGCACTGCTGCGTGTAAAATGAAGATAAAATTATATTTGTGTGCCTTGACTTTGTGTTTATTGACTTCAACTTTTCTTAAATTTCTTCTCTTCCATGAAGAAAATTTAGATCTCTTAAATTTAATTTTAAATTTAATTTTCTTAAATTTAGATCTCTTCCATGAAAAAAAAACAACAATTTGTGCTGAGGGTAGTAAGAAATTAGAGAAATGTATATATAAATGTCCACTACCTATTTGTCTGGTTGCACATCACAACATTTTTTTATTTTTTTATTTATTTTTTTTCTTGAGCCTCACAGGCACATCATGTGCAGAATCCTATTAAACATGGTGGTTCAGGGTTTTTTTCCCTAAGGTAAAGATAAGAAAACTGCTCCTTTTTTCATTTTGGCTTTCTCAAACCTATAGGCTATAACTCCAGTTTCAAACAGGGCTGTATTTCTGGAGATAATTAAAAGTGTGAAATCAAAAGCGTTTAATTACTTACCACCACTGTGTTCCTGCCAACACCATCCACCGGTTAAATCACATCAGTTACAGGGTGTGATTTACATCAAGTGAACAAATTTGCCTAGTGCAAGTTATTGCCTTAATTGCTTCTGTTGAATTATGGGCAGGGCTGGATTGGTAATCGGGCATACCAGGCATTTTCCCGGTGGGCCGATGCACTTAAGGGGCCAACAGAATGTTTATTTTTATTTGTTTTTTTGTTTTTTTTGCCAAGGATTATCAAGCAAGGACAGCAAGTAGCCAGTGGCCCATTGGTTTGTCTCCTGTACTGACAACGTAAACCACCCATTCACAATGCGCTATAGCCGAGCGATTAAGTATTTTGCTCCGCCTATAAAGATCGCTTCACCTGCTTCACCACAACTTCTTCCTCGTCGGCTTTCCCCACGTTTTCACAGCAGCTTTATCAAGAACAGGTTTGCTCTGTGGTGAGCAGGGCTGGACTGGGACAAAAAATCGGCCCTGGGATTTTTTGGTCCAGGCGGCCCAACACCACCACCACTTCTATATATACAGTGCCCTCCATAAGTATTGGAACAGTAAAGACAAAATTGCTTTCTCTGCTGTGGAGTCAAGACATTTGCAAATATGATTAAAAGATGAATATGAGACAAAACTACAGAATGTCACATTTTATTATTAGGTCTTTCGACACATACATGTTTTACCAAATAAAAAGGACAGCACTTTTAGAGTTCATCCCACTTTTTGATGTGAGCATAAGTATTGGAACAGTTGAATTTAAGGCAGATATAAAAGATTAAAAGCTAATATTTTGTTGCAGATCCCTTGCATGCAATCAGAGCAGTGAGTCTGCAACCCATAGACATCACCAGACTCTTGGTCTTATGCTTTGAAATGCTTTTTCCCAGCCTTTAATGCAGCCAATTCCAATTGTTGCTTGTTTTGGGGAGTTTCTGTCTTTGGTCTCCTCTTCAGCTGGTGAAATTAATGTTCAATCGGATTTAAATCTGGAGATTGATTCGGGCAATCCAAGACTTTACATATCTTTACCCTGATAAATTCCTTGACTGAACTGGCAGGGTGTTTTGGGTCATTGTCCTGATGCAATATGAAGTGCTTTCTAATGAGTTTGGTGGCATTTCCTTGAATATTGGTAGGCAAGATGGTTTTGTACCCTTCCAAATTCATTCTGTTACTGTCATCATACATTAAGTCATCATTAAAATTGAGATGTCCTGATCTAGAGACAGCCATACATGCCCATGCCATGACACCACTTCCACCAAGCTTTACAGATGAGGTTGCATGCTTAGGATCTTTTGCAGTTCCTTTTTTTTTCTCCACACTTTTGCTTTCCAATCACTTAGATAAAGGTTCATCTTTGTCTCATCGGTCCATAAACTCAGTTCCAAAACTCTGCTGGTTCACCTTTGTGCTTTTTTGCAAACTCTAATCTTGCCTTTCTATTTTTGGTGCTGGTCAGAGGTTTGCATCTTGCTGTGTAGCTTCTGTAATTCTGTGTCAAAGTCTCCTGAGGACAGTAGATTGTCAGAGCATCACCCCAGCTTTCTGGAGGTTGTTGGTGATTTTACAGACACGTCTTTTAGGGTTCATTTTCACCGCTTTTATGATTTGTCTGTCATCAACTGTTGTTTTCTCAGCCAATCAGGTAGTTGTTGGTTGCTGGTGTCGCTGGTGGTTTCCAAACTCTTGATTTCTCCATGCCCTTTGTTTTTCCTATAGTTCTAATTAACTTCCTCTTTTCTTTTAGCATCCAAATTGCTTGCTTTTCTTTCAGAGTCAGCTTCCTCGTCTTCATCCTGGTTTGTGTGTGTCATCATTGAATGCAAGACTTAGAATGCAGAAGTAATGGATATAACTGATACGACACATTCCCTGCTTTTAATATCTGAAGAATTAATGCAACAGGACACAGCTGATCACTTAGAAAGACCTGTGAGGCAACTGTTCCAATACTTATGCTCACATCAGACAGTGGGATGAACTCTAAAAGTGCTGTCCTTTTTATTTGGTAAAACATGTATGTGTCGAAATACCTAATAATAAAATGTGACATTCTGTAGTTTTGTCTCATATTTATCTTTTAATCATATTTGAAAATGTCTTGACTCCACAGCAGAGAAAGCAATTTTGTCTTTACTGTTCCAATAATTATGGAGGGCACTGTATATATAGAAGTGGTGATGGTGTTGGACCGCCTGGACCAAAAAATGCCAGGGCCGATTTTTTGTCCCAGTTCAGCCCTGATTATGGGTAATGTAGTTTAAAACCAATAGAATTTTAAACATAATTGAGGATATTGTGAACACAACAGTCTCCTCAGAGAGCCCCTTACAACTGAATATTTGGAGATAATTGGGATATTAGAACGAGTTCATAAAAAAGATTAATGTTCAAATGTTTACAGAGATCTTGCTTTGAGAGCGTAAGTCCAAAATATTCCCCTCTGGAGAAGTTTGTTCAGTCTCTCACCTTCTTTTATATTATTCTCCACAGTTTTAATGATCTTCAGTGTCTGGATTGAATCTGTGGGTAGTTTCAGAAAGCTTGAGTTTGTTACTCAACCATTTCCAATTCATAATATCATCTTTTAACCAAACAACAGCATTCTGCTTCCTTTTCTTTTGGCCACAGATAAGAGAGTGTTTGGAATTATACTGGTTTTCATTGTACATTTTGCTGATGGCAGACAGACACTCTGTGACCTCTTTTGATTGTTTTGTGTTTTGTAAGCAGTTCCCTGAACTCTTATTTCCTCAGCTGCTCATTGTACCTGGAGGCACTATTTTTATCTCCCAGCCATTTACCAGAATTGCATAAGCGGCCATTTCTTCTAATGGAAGCTAGTGCACTGGTGGGACAGATTCAGCTTAATGTATTTTAATGTAGATAGATAATGTAGATATATTTTATTGCATCTTCCTTTTGGGAAACAGTGCATAACTTATCTAATAATAATAATCATCAAATAAACTACCATTTTTAGCATGTACAGCTTGACATGGAAATGACACAAACAATAAAAGTCTTGGAATTTGAATACAGATTTAGAATTTAAAAAAAAGAATAAAGCTGCTGCCACTTTCAGTCAATCCATCAAACTGTAACCAGAAATCCCTCTCTTTTATCAGATATCAGATCAGAAGTTTATCAGATAAATGTCTTTTTTTTACAATGCCCGCAGCTAATAAACTTGTTCTCACCATGCAAGAGCACAAAGTAAAAAAGGTGCCAGTAAGTGCACATAAAAAGAAGCCTTTTAGCAATACTACTGCTTTCTGGTTGATTTTGTTGTGTCCAATCATAGCAGGAGGAGATTTCAGAAATTACAGATGAGTCTAAATGAACAGGATTTAAGTGACAGGTACAGACAGCAGTCTGTCTACACTTCCAGTTAGATGTTCTTCATTCTGCTTTGAATCTCTTACAGCTATGAGACACATCATGGCACCCAACTGAGATAAACGTAGACTTCAAATTACTAAGATAATACTCCCAATTTGGTGATTCCCTGGAGGGGGAAAGAGGTTGAATTTAGATTAATGAATATTTCAACACATCACCTGCCTTGATGTGCTCAGGATTGATGATTGAAAGTTAAAAGTGAAAGAGTGAAGGCAAGTGAGGTGTGATTTATAGCCCATAAGATCACAAACAGCACAGTCAGTTTCTGGGTTTCGCTGACCAGGGTACAAAAAATGCAAAGCACACCACTGTAGAAGTCTGTAGAAGTTCTATATTCATTTGGTTCATTACAATATATAAGAGAACATAAATGTTATACTCCTTGTTGAGCTGATTTGGACTCTTAATAGGGTGTGTGTGTGTGTGCGTGTGTGTGTGTGTGTGTGTGTGTGTGCGTGCGTGCATGCATGCATGTGTGTGTGTGTGTGCGTGCATGCATGCGTGTGTGTGTGTGTGTGTGTGTGTGTGTGGAGGCCTTTAAAGAGAAGGTTTCTTTGACCTTTCTGTTTAGCTACTGTAGATGGTTAGATGCATTATTAATGTTCAACTCTGCTGAAGTGGACATTTATGAAAAGATATAGAAAAGAAAGATGATGGCATTCACTTGTGAGAAAGTGAGGCTTCAAGTGTATATCCAGCTACAGTCCTACAAAACTCTGATAATGCAGTTATTGGATTCATCCATTTTAATGTGAAAAGCGCCCTGTTTTGATGGGCAACATCAGTCTTCCATTAGTTTCATTGCTCTGCTGCCCATTGGAAAATGCTATTGCACACAGATTTCTCTTAGCTCTTAAGACTTAATGGAGTTCTCAGTTATATTTTAGACGTTTCTTCTAAAAATACTTAGAAATGAATAGACACAAATGATACAACAGTTGACACATACAGTAAGAGTAATACTTGTGGATAACTGAGCGCAGATCATTTGTTCTTAGAATTATTTCAGTTCATATCAAAATATCTGACCTTTGATTGCAGAATTAAATCTTTGCACAGTTTCAGACATCGTTTAGATTGGAACTCCAGTTTAGATATAGAACTCCAGTTGTTCTCAATCTTTTTGACTCAAAGGCCCCCAATTGTCCAACACAATAATCAAAAACTGTGTTCTTTGATAAGAGTTAATAGGAGGAAATATGATTATTTTAATACATTATTTTGTTTTAATTATTTTTAATAATCTTACCTAATCAACACGCCTTGTATTTCTGTTGGGGGTTCAAGGTGTATACTAAGTGCCATTGCAAAGTCATTAGCCATGGACAAACTTTACCTAATTGTTTATCAAGGCAGCCCATTTTCTCTTTCAGTACACCTTCACCTAAACGAATTCCCTCTTCTCGAGTGCCTTTAATGGATAAATTACATGTGTCAAGTGCCAAAAATGAATTCTGCCTGTGTAACCATCGGACTAATTCAAGCGAATCACTGCTGTGACAAAGCAAATCCATCTCCTCTGATAGTTTGTATCCTGATTAAAACACGCTTTTAACCCACTTAGATTTATCACAATTAGCCAATGAGGTCCAGTCAGGGTGTGCTGGTCACTGTCACCAATCTGCAAACCAAGTCCCACAGCACACCTACATTTGTCAGAGCCAAGATGAACGGAGTGTTTCAGAGGTTAATTAAAAAACCTGCTCTGTATAAAGCTCTTACTACGCATCAACGCCGTCACAATCCAATGTGAAACAATCCTACGAGAAGCTCTTGAACGGCCTCTGTGGTGGATAAGGAGAGGTAGTGAGGTGTGGAAAAGGGAAATTATTTTGTCCTGCATCGTGTGTTAAAAGGGCAGCCATGCGTGGAGCTGATAACAATGCAATGCCCGGAAATTTGTGAGTGTGATTTGAGGGCTTCTGAACAAACTGGATCCTGGCAAATTCAATCAGGAGTTCAAAGACCTTAGGTTTAGGCAGCATGTATGGTGCAAATATAATATAGATTTACAAATAATATTTTAGACCTTATGTGATACCTTCAATGGTGATAGCTTATAATTTGTAAAGTCTGGTCTGCAGATATGGCTCAGCTGCCTTCTTCAATGTACATCTGTGTTTGTTTGTTTGTTTTTTTAAACCCATTTGAATAAAGGTTTAAATCCCTAACCTTGCTGAAACATGAGTGATAAAAGACAACAGACCCATCGTAATCAATGATACTATCTACACTGGATGTGCTGTGGATCCTCTGCAGTGAATGGGTGCCGTCAGAATAAAGAGTTCAAACAGCTGATAAAAACATCACAGTAATTCACAAGTAATCCACATAGCTCCAGTCCATCAATTAACATCTTGTGAAGTGAAAAGCTGAGTGTTTGTAAATGCATCATTAATGTGTTTTAACTTTAAACCATTGCTTCTGGCCAAAATACGAGTCCATAATCCATGATGCTTCCTCTAGTTTAAAAAGTCCATGTTGTCAAAAAAAAAAAAAAAATCCACCGACTTTTTTGTTTAGAAATGTTTTGGATTTTCACTTATAATTATTGTTGTATGATCTGTGCATATTTTTCTGCTTTGACTTTCATGCTTTGACTTTTTTCACTGGAGAAAGCAATATTATGGATATATGACGTGTATTTTAGTTAGAAATAACGGTTTGAAGATTAAAACGCTTTAATTCTGGATTTTTATCTTACAAACAAACAGTTTTCACTTCACAAGACATTAATTGATAGTCGTGTGGATTATTGTGATGTTTTTAATCAGCTGTTTGGACTCTGATTCTAATGGCACCCATTCACTGGATTCAAGTGGTTGGCAAGTAATTTAATGCTAAATTTCTCCAAATCTGTTCCAATAAAGAAACAAAACACATTTAAATTTTGGAGAGCCTGAGGGTGAGTAAATTTTCAGCAAATTTAAATTTTTTGGATGAACTATTTCTTTAAAGTTGACATGAAATGGAAATTGTGACACATCAGAAACAACTTCTTGAGCGAGAAAAAAAAAATGTAGGGCAAAACTTGATTTTGTTAATTAGGAATTGGAAGTTAATGCTTTTAATTTAAGCACGTGATTAAAAAATAATGATGGGCAAGGTTAAATTGTTTATAATAAACACTGCAACAGTCCACAAAAATATCAGAATTATCCACTTTAATTTCACAGTGACTTATATGAGCAATAAAAACAGTGATGATTGCTTTAGCAAACCCCACTAATTAGTTGCTCTGTGCTGAAGGTTAATAAGCTTATTGTGATCTAAAAGTCATAATGATTTGGTACTTGTTAAATTCTAAACAAGTTGATTGACTCTTATCATTTCCAAGATTACATGCCTGCAGTATATTTTTCATCTTATCTTTTAAATACACATTAAATGTCCTGTCCTGATGAATAATTGATGAATAAACACCTAATTAGTTTCCATGCCCTGTTTTACCCAACATAAAAGCCAACCTTTCAGCAATTCAGAGCGTGCCACCGAAGGGAATAAGGTGTTTTGCTCTGTGATTGACAGTGAAACTTATCCGGCTCCACACATTTATGAACGAAGTGATTGAGGTTTTTAATAAAGTTTAATCAATTTAATCTTTGTATTGGCTGTCTAACAAACCCAAAGTTATGCTAAAGCCTTGCTGAAGATTCTTTGTTGTTTTTAACTTAAAGGGAGATCAAAACAGCATTTAAGTGAGATTACCCAATGTATTTTGTCAGCTGTATCTGTAATGAACTCTTTATTCATGTCAGTTTCTTTTATTGGCAGCTACGTTTAATGCAACTTCAAATAGGGCTGTCAGGACACATGGGAATCACACATTATTGGGTTTAAGTATATTTAGGATGAAGTCAGTTCCCGGGGGGAGGTTTTAATTCAGACTATTGTCAGTGGAAATCGAACGTCATATCAAGAGATAAATATAATGAGTCAGTGCACATCCAAGAGAAATATTCTTCAGAAAAATAGAACATTTAAAAAAGAAAAAAATCCCTTTTAGCTTGACACATATTTAAGTTCACAATACAAAGCAATGCCTGCAAGCAGCTGCAGAGATGGATGAACAGGTAATCAAACACTTTTAAGAAAAAAGTATATATATATGAGATTGATTAACAAATAGCTGTATTCGCAGAGTCCCAAAGGCATAAGAAAATGACACCAGTAGGAATAGTTTGCATCAAATGTTTAACTAAACTTCTAAAAATAAAAGGCTTTTTTTTTTTTTTTTTTTTTTGCAGCAGTGGAATAAAGAATCATTTTCAGTGATCAATTTTTAAAAGAACAGTTCTTTTTGTAGTGTGAAGAACATTTTTAAAATCTATTTAATCTTTTTCCACTATAAAGCTTTTCTTTATAGTGGACTCTTTCACCATGTAATTCATCTCTTTGAGAAGAAACTGGATAATAATTCTGAATGCTACCAATTCACAATCTGACTTGTGATTTATCCTGGAATTCAACCACACTATGATGGTTTGTTTGGCCCCCTGAATGAAGTTTTTTTTTTGTTTGTTTTTGATGTTTCATTGATGGAGTGTGAGTTCCTTGCCATTGTCACTACTGGCTTGCTCAGTTGGGGACACCTAATATTCAGCAATATTATTGAATTGACAGTACAAGACACTATTGGATGAGAACTGAACTGATCTGATTGATGACATCACAGTTTTCTGCAGGGCTGCTTTACAGCTAAATTGAACTCATAATTGATGATCTTTACACAGTTATTGAATGGAACTGAATCAACTCTGATCTGACCTCAGCTGAACAATGACATTGTTTTTTAGAGCTGGTTTACACCAGAATTGATCCCTGTTTGCGTCACTGAATCATTATTTTCCTGTTTAAACCTGTAAAGCTGTTTTAAAACAACCTGTATTGTATAAAGCACTATATAAATAAAGGTGACTTGACTATAAAGACATTTTGTGCAATGGAAAGGTTCCACGGGTGTTAAATGTTCTTCAAGGAACAACAGACTCCAATAAAGAACCTTTATTTTTAAGAGTGTACACAGTGTTTACTGTTTAATTTAGAGAGATAGTTCACCCTAAAATTAAATTCTACCATCATTTACTCACCTTCTTGTTGTCCAAAACCTGTATGTCCATTTTTTTTTTTTTTGTTAAACCCACATAAATATTCCCACATTTTAAAGTAGCTGAGAAATTAATATCAATAATACCAACCTTTATTATGCTTTTCTAAACCTCTTTTTGGATATGCAGTTGTGCAGTAGATTATAGCCTACAACAGCGGTCAAATGTCCAAAAAAATTCACCCAAATCCCCATACAATGGTCAATTTTATTTTAGAAATCGAAAAGCATATGGAGTTTTCGGATTATTAGTGTTAACACAACAAACACTGAAGTTCCTGAGTGTTTATCCTCTGGACTGCACCTCATCTGCTCTTTTTCATAGGGAACATGTACAGTCAAATGTATTGGGGGACTTGGGGAGGGCAATCAAGAGGTGTTTTAATTTGAGTTTATTCTTGGCAGGGAACAAACTGAGGCCAATGACGGAGGGTGGGTAGAGGTGACCTCTCCTCCCCCTGTAGTGATGTACTAATTTTGAAGCATAGCAGTGATCAAGGGCTGTTCCTGCTGCCTTCCCTTGGTGTTCGAGAAAGGCCAGCAGGCTCAACCAGCGATTAGCCACGCTGCCATTTTTAATTTAAAGAAAATGACTTTGAGTTTTATTAGCGGTTGTAGAGAACCTTGTTGAGCAGAATTACAGAGGACAGCGAATAAACTTTTGTTGGATTTTAAATAACGGTGCAGGTTGTTCGTGGTTCCCAGGCGAAGCTCGTATATACTGCTGCCCATGTCCCAATTCAGGTCCAACCTTGAATCTCGCTATATTGGCTGAGTTAAAGGTCTCTGAAGCAGAGAAAGTGTCATAGAGATCTGTAGACGCTTACTTGCTATTATGTCACCCAGGAATAACAACACATTCAGCCTGACAATTAATCACTTTAAATGCAATTGTATAATTCTGTTTGTAGCTATAATAGGTCAAGCATCTTAAAAATATATAGTTTATATGAAATATCAAGTGAAAGAACATCTGGTTGCACTGTTTCTGAGCCAAGATCACACACAGGTCAATTTACACGAAGCTAATTACAACAATTAGTGACCTCTAGTGGTAAAAAGATTGGACAAAAGTGCATTGTGATATGCAAGCCAAAGTATTCTCTTTTTTTTCCCCACTTTTATGAGCACATTTTAATCATATAAAACAGCCATATGAAAAAAGTATGCCATCTATTTGTTATCTATTTATGTAATTCATTTAATTAATAAATTCTCTGTCTAAACAATTCTCAAGGTTTCCATCATGAGAAACCACAAATGATTAACTAATATAAATAATATGAATAAAAAAGGCATCACAAAAATTCAAGGGAAAAACAAACTTTATTATCTCCTTTTTACAAAACATTTCAAAGTTTAACCTAACCTCAGCAGTAATTTGAATCTAATATAGACCTGCAAGCAGCAAATTGTCCAACATAAAATAATTACTTTGTTACATTGTTTCCCAAACAGAATCATTTACAGAGAAGCACAGACAGGTAGAGGGCTTTTTTTTTTCTTTTTCTTTTCTTTTCTTTTTCTTTTTTTTGCTGCTCTAGTACAATGAAAAACTGCATGACCAACAAAATGAATGCAATGATTTCAGATGCGCACAGTGTGAATTAATGCGTATTAAAATGATGAGTGCAAATTAACCACATGATTTGCATGAGAACAACATCATGTGAATATCATGAGGTCGGGCGGAGATGAAACATGAAAAAATACAAAAGCCGCTTGTAATGGGGTACTGAGTTTTCCACCAAACAGTTAATATTTTCGACACGTCATTGCAGTCCTATACGAACATTTATTTTTATTGCATTTGTGAAATAATAATCATAACAATAGTAATAAAAAAGAACAAAAGCCTCCCTTGGTGAAGCATTCTGCTACTGAGAAATGTCAAATTTACGCATGCTGCTGTGTGAATATTAATATGCATCTGTACAGTGATCTAGAGTACAGCACGTTATGGACTAAACATAACATCAAATAAAACATTCCATACATGTATCACAAGACATAGCCTTGTGTAAACATACAATCTAACTTAATGTTTAACAGAGTCTAAGACACTGACACAAATATTACATTTCAAAGCAGTGCAAAACATATGGTAAATGCGACAAGAAACTCAACGCTGAATATAAAACACCAACAGAATGTGTTGAATAATTCCAGATAAATGAGCTATTTTAAAGCAACAGTATGACACCATTTCCAGCCATGTGCACGGATGGCTCAGCATAACCATGTGCATACCTTTACGAGTCCAATATTAGAAAAGTTCTGTGCTCATGATGGACATTAAATCATACAATGTCAGATTTTGGTGTAAATAAACTCTTGGGTACATATCTGTGATTTTCTTAACAGATACAAAATAGAAATATAGAAATATATATCTTTATAACTTCAATGCTTTGCAAATGCATGCTTTTGTAACCGATTAAATAAATAAGAATGTATTTTTTATGGAAGCTTGTTTCTGCCATGGAATAAAACATAAAAAGGTAATTGTGGCTTTTATCTCAAAATTTTTACTTTTTTCTTGCAATGTAAACAAGACATAAACTTAGAATTCTGACTTTTTCCTGATATTTTTTTTATTTATTTATTTATTTTTATTTTTTTTTTTACAATTCTGACTTGTTTTTCTCGGAATTCTGAGTTTAAATCTAAGAATTCTGTCCTTTTTATTATTATTTTTCCCCACATAGAATAAAAAATAGATATTTTTTTCTTGCAATTGCAAGCTTATATCTCACAATTCAGACTTTTCTTCTCAGAACTGCATTTATATCTCACAATTCTGTTTATACCTTGTAATTCTGTGAAAAAAAAAGTACAAATGATGAGAAACTCAAAACTGTGAGGGGAAAAAGTCCAAATTGGGAGATTGCAATTACCTTTATTTATTTACTGTTTTATCCTGTGTTTCCACCAATAATTTTCCATAATATTCTGTTATAAGACTGAAAGAAAATTGTTCCTTCTAGTGCATGATTACATATTCTCATGTAAAAACCATGCAATTGGAAAATGGCAAGAAAGGTAAACTAGAGGTTGAATAATGAATCACGTTGAAGCAGTTACATTCAACTTTCAGCCTCAATAACACATTTTACACATTTAAATGTGGAGGATGAAATACATATTGATTGCTGACTGAAAAATTTCCCTTTTGGATAAAATGGGAACTCAACATGACCTCAGCTTGGGTGCAGTCTTCAGGAAAAACTGGGAAAACGTTCAGAGCTTAATCAGAGGGCTTTAGTACTGGACATAAACTGCTTAACTATAGCAACACAACACTGACAGTTTTGTTGGGGCGAGAATTGAAGTGTGTAATTTCTGCGCAACTAGTGGCAACAAACAAAATTGCAAAAATAATGACTTCAATCATTCCCCTGTCTGTTTGAATGGAAGTCAAAGGATGAAATGCCTCAGTACACTGACTAAACAGGTTTTGTGTGGAAACAGAATAAATTGAGTGTCTTGCTGCTAATCTTCAACATGCATGGCATGACATATTAATTTCATATGGAGGTAACTCATTTTTTGCAGCATCTCCAAATATACAAGCCACAGGAATTTCTCCGCAGGTATTTACAAAACAACAGATTGGGTTTACGGCACTACACATTCATTTTTAAGGTCTCCAGACTTGAAAAGCACTTCAGTGCCATCAGCGTCTTTATATAATTGCCTTACAAGATGCATGTACCGTACCGACCCAGAGCATCTTCACATTTATTTCAACATCTCATGCTAGCCAGGCTACTTAAATAAACAGATTGTTTTGTGCCGCAGAAATTACACATACCTTCTTTATTATAATTCAAGGTGCCAAGAGGTGGAAAAAATAATGGGAAAGGTCTGTATGCATCATTAATAGTGTACACAGGCTGTCTTAATAATAATTAACCACAGCAAAACATGCAACATAAAAAGATCAATCAAATTTTGCATGTGAGAAAAATATTATTAGAGCTGATCAGTAAGGCTACATCAGCAGGAGGAGAATCAAGGGTATCAGTATTAATAATAAAAACACACAGTGGCCTTAACTAAAGCTAAACAACTGTTATAAAGAAACAATCATGTTTAAGAGCAGACCAGGGTACGAAATCTGCCATCACTTTTGAAAGTCTGCCTGAAACCTTTCACGAAACATTCCAGAGCCCGAGATACAAAGAAGAAGAGTGAAGAGTGAAGAGTTATCTATGGAAAATAACAAAGCGCTCTGTTGTATTGGTATGTAGTAGAAATATAGCCATGGCAGCTATGTCGACTATGCATGCGCATGTTTCAAAAGCTGTCAGTGGAGAACCACCTCTTAGTCTCGTCTGACACATGCGGAGCTTGTGCATGTCTTTTCGGTTCGACTGACAAATATGGTTTTGGAGAGCAATATAGAAAACACTGTCAGAATGAAGTGTGTTGCTGGACGCATGAGGGAAGGGTCCAAAATGAACTCTCACCAACTGCCAAATCTGAGTAAAAATTGATTGAAATTGAATAAGAATGCAATATGAAATCAGGGGCCTCATTTATAAAGACATGCGTATAATGATTCTAAATGCAAACGTATTTACGACAATTTCATAAAATTCATAAAAGTGCATAGGAAAAAAAGATTTTCCTAAATGCATCCCACTTTATAAATCACAGTTCAGCTTAAATTCAGCAAGGATATATATATATATATATATATATATATATATATATATATATATATATATATATATATAAAGACACACACTTTTTATTTTAAAATAGAAATTAATATTTAATAATTTTTATTCTAAAATAAAATTTAAAACTATTATTTAAAATAAACTATTTTAAATAACAATCAATATATTTCATTATTTAATTACATACACACATGCAACGTTGAAGCAACGTTGGATTAATTTAATTACTTTCATATATGAGCCACTATATTTCCAAAATGTTCCTACAAATGATTCATAAAATGTCCTTGTCCACAGAAGATTTTCCTAAATGCATCCCACTTTATAAATTGCAGTTCAACTTAAATTCACATCAGTTTTTCCCTTTATAAATCTTGATTTGTTCCACACGTTTGACTTATGATGAAATCAAATCCAATCGTAAGCGTGTTTTATGAACGAGGCCCCTGCATATTTCAATAATGCAAAATACAGTTTCATGCCAGGTAAAAATATTCATCCAAAATGTTCAGGAGTGGCAAAAAGTTAATTTTGGACCCTTCATGAGAGTTTACTATACTCACATAGAAAGCGTATGGTAGAAGAGCATGGGGTGGATTTCATTATCAGCACATCTGTATTCACTTCCAAAGGAATAAAGACCCTGTATTTCTCATACTACTGCAAAAACATGTCGCATATAAAAATATTCTATAAATAATCCTTCTGTAATATATTCAATTACTTAAACTTAGATTGTGGGTTGAATTGAAATGTCTCAGCATGCAGTAAAGTTGAGAGCGCGGCTTATACATCCTCATATCGTTTGTTTTCGCACTGATTTTCTTCTTCCTCTTGGTTCTGAAAGTGAATACAAGAAGCTAATAATGGATTCTCTGTTACTCCGCATGCCGCAATGACAGATGCAAACAAATCGTACAGGCGTGGTGCAAACATTCCAACTCCATCAGTTGGTTTCATTATTGATGTATGAGATGTACTGTTGTATGGTACGTGGCGAGCAAAGCCCTGGAGCAAAGCACAAGACCGCTGCTTTAAAAATGACAAACTCAATCTGACCTAATGAAAGATTGGAAAGTGGAGGATTTCATTGGCTTTGCTGTACCACACCACAGAATACAGACCGGAAAACGTGAATTCACAGTGAAAGTGATGGCAAAACAGGACACCGGTGACATGAGGTACTAGAGAGTCAAAAAAAAGTAAAGTGTCTTTTAAAATAATCATAAAGTAGGACCATCGGGAGCACAACAAAGGTTGAGTAGGAGGAACATCAAACTAAGATTTGAAATATGTGCACATTATAGAATAGAAATGAGTCAGAATTACTGAAAATACAGGACAGCAAAAGTACAGAGAGAAAACAAACTAGGTGCAATGCCATTGGCTCAAGGGTCATGTGATGCAGTGAAGGATCATGGGTAGAAATTAGAGAGTGCCCATTCCAGTGACCTCAGACGTCAGCCTAGAATAGTTAAGGGAAGAGGGAAAAGGGGAGGGGTAAGGAAAAGATAGAAAAAATAGATAACATAAAATAATTCTGAAAGCATTTGACACTTCTGTACAAGAATGATAGCTTTTTCCGCCTTGTTGCTCTCCGCGTCGAGTAATAAGCATGCATTACCGTCGATTCCGTTAAGCTGAAAACAATCAAGCTCCCGTCAAATGGAAAAATAAAATCTCTTCCGCTTCTAAAGAAACATTTTCCAGCACCTCCTCGATTCTGACATGCGTTTGTACTTCGTTACAACATCTGCATCACATCACTAGCTCCTTGCCAACAGCATTGCTAGAAAATGCTATTGGATGCAATCCGCTTTTTACATTTTATTTATCTTTGCTGTCAAACTACAAGACTTATGTATGCAGCAACCATACTGAACTAATCTAACAAATTTAAAATAATAAATAAATATATAACAAGATCCAAGCATTCTGCATGCTAAATTACTACACTAAAACACTGCATAACATGAACAAATCATACTACAGTTGTCCTGCTTTTCTTTTTTTTTTTTTTTTTTCTTTTTTTTCTTTTTTTTAAAGTAGTCTGTAGTCTGCCTACATGAACGTAGCTACTGATGAAGTTGACCACTTGGTTTAAGGGAAAGCTCGGTGAGTTCTAAAGGAAGACTGTATATATAATGTTTATTGGGAATCAGCTGCTGATAGCTTCAGATAATGAAAGCAGTTTAGGGCTTCAGGATGTAGTCATTGATGAGGGGTCATTCCACATGGCGGCCACGTCTCTGAACCTGCCATCAGAACCGTGGGAAAGCAATATGCATTAGTTTGGCCCCGGCCGCTACCCTGCAAGCCTCAACATCACACACAAGAACAGATTTAGAGGGCCTTTCTGATTCCCCAAACACACTGCTCTGTACACAGTGTGAAGATCCTATCTGAGCTGCTTTTAAGAAACTGTGTTGAGTTAGAACACCATAAAAATGTTATGTTACTGCAGTTTGGAAGAAATTGAAAACACTTTTGTGAAACGTTGATGGGCTCACCTTGCGTTGATGAGGTACTGGGCAAGGCTGATGTTGGCGGGGGTTCCTGTAATGGTGATCTGGCGCTCTGATGACCCTTCCATGGCATTAGCTATTTTGATCTGTGCTCCAGACATCTGACGGATCTCGTTGATTTTGGTTCCCTGGCGCCCGATTATGCAGCCTATTAGCTGGGAAGAAAGCGGAAAGGTTCTTAAGGGACTGTCAAAAAGAAAACAGTTTGTGTAACAGGAAGTATGGTTCTTTTTGTAGTATTTGCAATGGAATCGTTTTGTGACAGAAAACTAGACCATGGAAAAATCATAAAGGAATGCATATTTACTTTTTTAAATAAGTTTCAGTTCAAAGAACTGAAGAATCAAATAAGATCCCACTGGATAAACTAAAGATGGAAACTTGGAAGATGGAAATCTGATACATGGAATCGAGTCACACTTACACTACTGTTAAAAAAAAGATACTTCTATTCAGCAAATTTGCATTAAATTGATCAAAAGGGATGGTAAAGACTTTTACATTTTTACAATCAATCAATCAATCAATCAATCAATCAATCAATCAATCAATAAATGCTGTTCTTTGGAACTCTATTTTTTTTTTTAAAGAATCCTGAAAAAATATTTCAGTTTCCACAGAAATATTAAGCAACACAACTGTTTTCAACATTGATAATAATAAGAGACATTTCTAGACCAAATTAGCATATTAAAAAGATTTTTGAAGGATCATGTGACACTGAAGACTGAAGTAATAACTGCTGAAAATTCAGCTTTTCTATCATAGAAATGTTACAAATTAATAAAATTTAAATTTAATTTAATACAAATAAACTAATTTTAAAATATATTAAAATAGAAAATAAGTTTAGAATATATTATTTTAATAGAAAATATTGTTAAAATAGAAAGAAAAAAGCTCTTTTCAAAAAGAAAAAATGTACAAATATTTACCAACCCCAAACTTTTGAATGGTAGTGTACATTACAAAATAAATTGAGTTGAGACATATGGTTCCAAATTAGAGATTTGTGAACAACAAAAACAAATAAAATTTTAAGGTTTTAAAATCTGTTGAGATATTTTCAATTATTTTCAAAAATGATTTTTATACTTTGACTTCTATTTGACTTTGACTTTGACTTAGATTTGGTCTTGAAAGACCCTGACTTGGACTCTGCATCAGACATATATTCTCAAATAAACTGAAATTTATTTCAGTCATCACTTAGGACTTTCTGACAAGGGACTGGGAGTCAAAACGGAGCATCAGTCACTATACTCACATCATTGGGAATGGTGAGTTCATGAGTACTGGCCGGGGGACTTGCATCCAGACCTGGATCAGAGAGCAGAGGGAAGCTCGAGAGACAGCCTAGGATAAACAGCACTACATACACATGCTGGAAAGTGTCAACACTCAGTGTGAGCTTTAGAAGACTGGCCTTAATGGACCAGGTGCAGAGTGCGAGGAACTCTTAGTCCTCCTGAGGCTTTTTTATGGAGGCCTTTTTTTAACTTAAACTAACATAAATATCTCTAGCGGTTCTCACATTTTGTTTTCTGTCAAGGCAAACTTTCCTACAGTATGTCCTTGGTCTAACACAAATGCATATTAGATATATGTGTGAATAAAAAAGCATGTTCTGCTCTACACATGGCATTGAGTTTGCCCTTAGTAATAGCTTTGAACTGAGCTTAAATAAGGCAGTGTTTATCAAGATGAATATGTAATGAATAGCTTGATGGAAGATGTGTTGTGGTCTGTAAAATCAAAACACTGATATGCTTCTCTTACGCCAGTTTCTGAAGGGCAGGAAAGAACACATTTTGTGCCATTAGTAATTCCTTTCAAGCATAAAATTCTACACCATTAGTCCCCTGTACGTGACAATGTTGCATAAGCAGGAAAACTTCACTATCTTTTATCCCAGGTCTTAGCAGTACAGGATTAGGTGCTTCATAAAAAGTTGACCAAAAAAAAAAAAAAAAAAAATATTAAAAAAAAAAAAAAAAAAAAAAAAAAATATATATATATATATATATATATATATATATATATATATATATATATATATGCAAGGTGAATTTTTTCCAGAAGTTGAACCTGAAGTTCAAAAAAGTAGAAAATAAATAAGAAAATAAGAAATAATGGGTAGGAAGAATGAAACAATTAATGGATATATTGTATAATAAAAAAATAGAAATAAAAATACAAAAAAAACCCTACTAACAAATAAAATGCTTACAAACAAAAAACAATTAAAATAAAACACTAAAAAAAAAAAAAACTAACAAATAAAATAAAAAAACCCTAACAAGTAAAATAAAACAAACAAAAAACAATTAAAATAACAAAAAAGTAATAAACAAATAAAAAAGCACTAAAAAATAAAACACTAACAAATAAAATAAAAACCCTAACAAGCAAAATAACACAAACATTAACAAAAAACACTAACAAAAAAACACACTAACAAATAAGATAAAACACTAACAAATAAAATAAAATAAAATAAAATAACATAAAATAAAATAAAAAATGCAGTAACAGATTTTATTTGAGAAACACCACCAAAAAAACTAAGTTAAAAAACCTAAAAAAAAAAGAAACAGTAAAAAATGAAATGCTTACAAACAAAAAACAATTAAAATAAAACACTAAAAATAAATAAACACTAATAAATAAAATCAAAAACCCTAACAAGTAAAATAAAAAAACTAACAAATAAACAACTAACAAATAAAATATAAAAAAATACTTACAAATAAAATATAATATATATATATATATATATATATATATATATAACAGATTTTTTTGAAGAAACAGCACCAAAAACTAAAAAAAAGTTCAAAAAATAAATAAATAAATTAAAAATCCACAAAGTGAAGAGCAACCACCACGGGCATGTCATGATGCTTGACATGGAACGAGAAGGAAAGAGAGAGAGAAAGACGAAGAGAGCGTCTCTACAGGTACAAAGAGAAGGAAACTTCAAAAGGGCTCGTGGGTACGTACCAGGGAAAGCAGGGGTGGTCTGTCCGAGGGGGGTAAAGGGGGTTTGCTGCATAGCCAACTGGTGGAGCTTGGTCAACTGCTGAGGGTTTGGAGGGACAGTAGAGCTAAGAGGTTATTGTTATAAGACAGGTCACACCAAGAAATCAAGAAACTAAACTAGAACAAAGAGACAAAGAGGATAAGAAGCCATGACACACTGTGGTGGAAGAAGAGCAAAAGAGAAAGCTGAAGAGATAGAAACTTTAGTAGGACTTGGCCTGACTTGGTGGGTTAATCTCATCCGATCTCAAATGATCTTTGATAAGCACCGTCTTGGGAAAAAATGTCAGACAAATACAGCATTTACAAAAAAAAAAAAAAAAAAAAAAAGATTCACACTTCATTCCAGCCCACTAAAGAATATCCAATCAATTATTTCATATTTATAATTTTATTGTAATATTATTTACGACTTAATGACCACATTTTACTGAAAATCATTTTACTGAAAATGTATTCTTATGGGACGTTCTGGGGGGCGGAGCTTAACAAAGGGTAAACTGGACTCTGATACAAAATTTGACATTTAGATGATATATTCACTAAATTGTCTTGTTTTAAGATCAAAGGAGAATGTAGTTTATGCTTTTATGTAACCTGAGTGGCTCAAAAGAGTCTAAGCGCATTAGAAGGTGACGTTATTACCAAGGATAATTTGTCGCCTGAACCACGAGTGAACCATTATCCATCAGAGATATGAACATGTAAGTGTGCGAGTAATCTTCAGAGGACACGCAAGCCTATTTTACAAACAGTCTTTGAACCACAGCAGACTTGCGCTGGGTGTTGTTGTGTACACCCTCTAAATCTGAGTTTAAAGCAGGTTGAAAGGGATGTCCAACCTTGACTTGAGTTATTGCAGTGTCAGCAGAATTATCTCTAAGCATCAATCACTGCCAATCCTAAATGAAGAGAACTAACACAAGGCATCTCTCCTTCACTCTGATAGATATTCATTAAGATTATCGGTGAGGAAAACGCAGCTATCAGGATTCAAGAATCATCTGGATTGTGAGTGTGCTTCCATTTTGATTAAGTCAGTGGTTCTCAAACTGTGGGAATGCATAATTTTGATGTTGACGATGGAAAATACATATTGTTTTAAAATGGTGCTTTTATTTTTCCACAATTGCCTTCTCAATTTCCATCGTAAATACACTTAAGTTCAAAATTTTTTTTAAAAAATGTTTTAGAAAGAAGTCTCTAATGCTCACCAAGGCTGCATTCATTTGATCAAAAATACAGTAAAAACAGTAATATTGTGAAATATTAATACATTGTAAAATAACTGTTCTATATTAATTAATAATCTTCAAATGTAATTTATTCCTGTGATGCAAAGCTGAATTTTCAGCAGCCATTACTTCAGTCTCCAGTGTCACATGATCTTTTACAATATGATGAATTATTATAATATGCTGATTTGCTGCTCAAGAAATATTTCTTATTATCATCAATGTTGAAGACTGTTTTGCTGATTAATATTTTTGCTTTATTTGCAACTATTTGAAATATATATCTTTTGTAATATTAAAAATATCACTTTTTGAACAACTGCATTAAGTACATGAGCAATATAAGTAATTTCTTTCTTTCAAAAAAAATCTTACTGATTTGATTAGATTAGATTTGATTTTTACTATAATTTTACTTTTGATGTTTGGTGTACAATTTTAATGCAGCTTTGTGCATGTAAAATCGTAATGCAACAGGTAAGATGCAAACAGAAAACTGTTTGAAAATTCAAATTATAACATTATTTATAACATTAATATAACATCAAATCCAGTTGCCTCTGCAAACAAATAATCATTTTTAATCCTTCCACAGAACTGGCATTATGTGTCTCATAGAAATGTTGATTTTCTTAATGGTGAATTTGCTTAACACTAATCAAAGTTGGTATTTGATGGTCTGAGAAGTTTGAGAACCACTAGATTAGGTGACCAACATCACTTTCGAATTAATTTAGAGCGAGTCTCGTATGTAATTCTATGCGGACTATCTAGAAAATGACAAACACTGTCATTTCCTCCAACAGGCCAAGTCCTTAGAAGTTTGTCTTACATTTCGGAGGGCTGAGGCTGAGAACATTTTCAGATTGCAATGCGACAAAAATTACACATCAGAAACGTCATATTAATATTACTGCTTAATATTAATAGAGAGGTCCACGCTGAAAACTACATAGCCATGCAGACTGCTGACGGTGCTGGGGGGGGGAGAGGGTGGATGGCTGGGGACTCACATCTGGGTGTGGAATGGCATATTGTCCCTGAATTGTGTAGGCCTGTGAAGACAGAGAGAGAGGGGGAAAAAAAAAGAAAAGAAAAATCAAATCAACATTTTTACAAGGCTGCAGGGCCCATTAAACACAAGAGTTAACTGATTCATAACCGCTAAAGGATCTATTAATATTTTACAGGAACATTTGGTTTCAAAAGCTGAGTTTTCTTTCATATTTTATTGAATAATTTTTTATGACTAGTTATACAGCAATAATATTCCACGCTTTAAATAATTGAGGCTTTTCTATACAAATTTACAACACTCCTGGCTTTTCATATCTAGTGCAAATGCACACTGTGCTTAAAATATAGTTCATACTGTCTTCAAATAACAAAAGCATGTTCCTTGACTAGGTAAATATACCAGACAATAAAAACAAATCTATTTCTGAACCATCTGAATAGATGAATATATAACATCCTTCACCAAGTTTTCTATAGTACATAAAATTCTGAACCTCTTTTTATGCAGTATCATATTTTCAAAAATAAGAGATAAAAGAACATCAATTTAAAGTGTCACACTGATAATCATGTTGTATTTCATGTAAAATGTGCCATCTATGGTTACGTTGGATGAAATATCTGTGAATGAGTTACGTTAAAAAGATGCCGAGAGCTTTGTTAAAGGATATTATTATTCATCATCAAAGGAATGTTAGATTAGTGGAAAAAAAATTACAAACGCATTGTATTTTGTGTTGGTTAGCAAATGAGTGGGGATGACTTTGAAAATCATGTTTGATAGCATATCCCTTCAATATTTATAACTTGACATTTCAAGTTTTATTGGAATCTCAAATTAATGCAAATCCAGGTCGACAAACTCTATCAGAGTTTCTTACACACATCTTGTGATGTTACACTTCAAGCGTTGAAAATATTAAAAGGATATGATATTTGCTCTGAGAGGGAGGAGTTTATTTTGCAATAAGAGTCAACAGCATCAATCTAGCATTAAAATACACTCAAAGCAGCCATAATGCATTCATTGGCATGTAAAGGTGAGGTATGCAATTTGTATCAAAGTTGAAATATAATCTTTCTATCCCAGTTTAATATGCAAATACTTCCAAGGTTTTTAAAGGTTGATTTTCTGAAGGGAAAAACTGAACTTGAAACATTACTCTTTGCAGCCCAACATGTCGATTTCTGATTCAAACAAAGGCTTTAGAAAAATAAGAATATTAATATGCAATAGTAATAGATTTGTCCTAATTTATTTACTTTCACACAGAATTTTAAGGCAGCCAGTTTAAATCATCAAGCTTAAATCACCTTTGTTTTGCATGAATTTGTGTATTGAGTTTTTCACTCCTTTTCAATATGCACCTCATTCCAAATGCTTTCATGCTTTTTCTTTTTATGGTAACTTGTAATGTGGCAAAAAGTTTAGAATATGAAAATGAAATCAAACCGAAGCACTTGAATTCAAAATGCACATAACTGCACACAAATGCATGTAATAACTTGCTAAGTGAATTTAAAGTGAACTAAAGTCTTCTAAAAACTCTTAGAATGCATTACCACAGCAGAAAAACAAAAACATGAAAAATATGCATTTATTTCATTTCCATATTTGCTTAAAATTCACTTTTTGGATAGCAGTAGAAGGCAGTGCTCTTGCACTGAAATAAGTCATAGCAGAAGAGCAGACTCTCCTTATTGAGTCCCGATCTGAACTCTCAATATAGACAATCTAAAGCTCCTCTCTCTCTGCAAGCATTTCCCTGGTTAGGATGGTGTGACAACATGCGAGTGAGAAGGTGAGAAAACCTGAGTGAACTAACAGGCAGTGGCTGGTGCTGCAGTAAAAGGCTGAGGTTGGCTGCGGACGCCGCCAGCGGGTCGGCTCTTACCTGGCCACCTGAAAAAATTACGGGGGTGGAGGCGGGCTTTGGGCGGTAGGGAATGGTGGCACCTTTCGGTGGGGACTAGGAGAGGGGAAGAGGTAAGAGGCAGAAACAGCGTTAGATCAGGAGACAGGTGTAAACAGGTGTGTATGGTGGAATGTTTCTGTGGTAAAGTTGTACAAAAAACAAAGTCAGGCAGGAGCACAGATGTTGTGAGACCCCAGCGCTTGAAGATTTGTATTCTCTAGGTTGTGTGTTGTGAAGCTCAAAGGGTCTACTCTACAAAAAATCCATAAACCAGAAACAGGGTGTGCAAAAGTCACGCTGAAATACCAAGGTGCTGCAGCAAAAAGTCAACAGAGTAAGTGCTCAGAATTTAATACGAGCTGACTTTTTACTTAATACAATGAAATACACCATTGTTTAAAAGCTGGGGGTTGGTAAGTATATTTTTATTGTTTTTGAAAGAAGTTTCATATGCTCATGAAGGCTGCATTTATATGATCAAAAATACAGTAAAAACAGTAATATTGTGAAATATTATTTTAATTTTAAATGACTGTTTTCTATTTCAATATATTTTTTTAAATGTAATTTATTCCAGTGATGGCAAAGCTGAATTTTCAGCATCAATACTCAAGTCTTCAGTGTCACACGATCCTTCAGAAATCATTCTAATATGTTGAACCGGTGCTCCAGAAACATTTCATATCATTATCCACATTGAAAACTAGTTGATACAGTTAATATTTTTTGTGGAAAAAGTTTTTTTTTTTTTTTTTGCAGTATTCTTAGAAAGTTAAAAATACATAAAAAATAGAAATAGTATAGAAAGAATAGAAAGTTAAAAAAAACATTTTGAAATAGAAACTTTTGTAACACTATAAATGTCTTTGCTGCCACTTTTGATCAATTTACTGCAACCTTGAAAATGTATTGTATTCATTTTCTTAAAAAAAAAAAACCTTACTGATCCCACAAATAGCAGTGAATATATTTTATAGTTTTTTTTTTTTTATTATTATTATTAGTACTGCATGGAAAACAGCAATAAATCATTAAAGCTGTTGAACAGTCATATGCCATGATTACATCACCTCATCACTTTGCATGTTTAATTATTATTATTAATAATTGCATGTTTAGTTAAGTCTGAAATAAACCTGTTAGCATTTCATACCTTTACCTTTGGGAGTCCAATCAAATAAAGAGTCAAGAAAGAGACTTTTGCATTCATTTGCCACACTGGAAATGAAAAATGGCTTTGTTCAAAAGGGAACACCACCAGCTGAATGCTGATCAGTATACACTGTTTTAGTTGTTAAAAAGCAGCTTTATATGTTAAAATGTGCAGCTGATAATATTTCCAATTCATTTGTCACACTGGAAATGGAAGGTCCAAAATGAAGCACACTGAATTTTGGGTACAGTAATAAGTGAAGTGTTCTGCAATTTTGTAAATGTTAAATGTTGTAAATAGCCCTAAAATTTCAGCTACACACAAAGGATGAGACAGTACCTGTTGTAAAGTCCCAGGTGATCTGATTACTTTAGAAATATGTCTGTGTCTGTACGAGCCAAGAATGAAAAGCATTCGATAACGCCCAATCAGAGCACAATTCACCTCAGCAGGAGATCAGCCCTACACGTCATTGGTGGATAAGAATAACATTTAAATCAATAAACTGAGAGAAGGTGTAAGCAAGCCAACGGAAGCTTTGTTTTCCTCATTAATCACAAGTAAAAGAATGTAGTCTCTCTTTGGCAGGGTGGCTGTAATAGAGTGTGGCTGTGTGTACGCTTGTGCATCCACCCCATTGTTATTGTCATAACGAATGGATTTCACCCAAAAAAAGAAAATTCATTCATCATTACTCAGCCTCACAGTGTTCCAAAACAGACTTACTTTCTTCTGTGAGACACAAAAGGAAAATGTTGTACTGTATGTACTGGTTGCTTTGTTCCGAGCAATTACAATGAATGGGGAATAAAACCTTTCCACTTTAAAAAGGAGGTAAAGCCATATTTTTTGTATCATAAAAGGTAAAGCCATATTTTTTGTAACATAAAAACATAATAAAAGTAGTATTATAATATGACTCATGCACCATATCCAAAACTTCTGAAGTCAATAAGTGAACCTGATCAACTGATTCACTGAAAAGATCTGACTGTAAAGAATCATTTGTATTTTTCTTTTGATGTACATCAAAGAGAAACTGATTATCAAAAAATAAATAAATGTAGTGAAGTTCTAGCCTGGTTCTATCCATCAGTTGTTGACAGGTCGCATGGATGAATAGTTCACAATAAGATCAATAAAATGCATTTAGAAAACAGATACAAAATATTTAAGCCTAATTTTCAGATTTATGTATTTGAATGGCATATAAAATTTCCATCCATTTGGAAACACAGTTTTAAAATAAACTAATAAACTAATGTAATGTATATTTGTCAGTCATACAGGCAGAAAAACAGGTAAGATTTCTGTAATAGCATTAATAAACTGAACCTGTTTCAAATACACAATAACCAGGTTTATCAATCATCAATAAATCCAATTTCTTCAATCTCATACATTTTAACTAATTGAATATTGCTTGTTCCACAGCTTGCAATATTTTAACCATGTTCATACTTTTTTAAGTGAAAAGTGAAAGTCGTGATGTATTGTCAAGTATGGTGACCCATACTCGAAATTGGTGCTCTGCATTTAACCCATCCAAGTGCACACACACAGCAGTGAATAGTGAACAAACACACACACACTGTGAACACACACCCGGAGCAGTGGGCAGCCATTGCTCCAGCGCCTGGGGAGCAACTGGGGGCTCAAGGGCACCTCAGTCATGGTATCGAAGGCAGAAAGAGTGCTGCTCATTCACAATCCCCACCTTCAATTCCTGCCGGTGCGAGAATCGAACCGGCAACCTTCAGGTTACAAGCCCAACTCCCTAACTATTAGGCCACGACTTCCCCATTTTAACTGAATACATTTAATTTTAACAATGAATTGATTTATGCTATGCAATCTAAATAAATGCATTCTGAAACTATGATTAAGTAAAATCACATAGATGTACATAAATAGTTATTATGAGTGCAATAATTTTCTTGCATGTTTTTTAATACATAACTGACAAATATGTATCAAAAGGTTATTAGTTTACTTATGTTAAAACTGTGTAATCCAAATGAATAGCAATTTCATATGGAATTCTCAAATACTTAATTTAGGCTGACTTTTTTAATCATACGGCTTCAGAAATTGAAACTTCATGGTGCTTTTCTTTCCTTTTTAAACTTTTTGTGTTCAACAGTGTAATGAAAAAGTCATATGGTTTTATAACAACATGAGGGGGTGTAAATAATGACATAATTTTCATTCTAAGAGAATTATCCTTTAAACAACCCTGTACAATACTGTACCTCCAGCATGACCACACATATCTGTTTGACACACTGGATGATGGCTTCCGGGGTGCCGGAGATTGTCACTGCGCGCTCTGTGGAGTTAGGCAGCATGTCCCCTGCTACCTGCACCTGAGCTCCTGTGGACTGGAGTGAAAAAAAAAAAACACCAGGCTATGATTCAGAGCATCCTCTGCTGATGATGGTGTGATCTGCTCTGAGACCGCACTGCTCTCAGGGGAACTCTGGGCCAAATGTTGCCATCTGCATGCAAGCATATGTTTCCGTTGAAGTCATTTAAAAGTGAAGAATGAAATCAGCAATGTCGTGATTTCCATACAACAGGGGCCTTCAACCTTTTTTAGAAAAAGGAACTCTTGTTGGATAGAAAGACTGAGCAGGGACCTGGTTACACTGAGAACAGCACGTGTCTAAAGGCATATTAACATATTTACATAATTTGTATATACTTGTGAGTTTTGTGGTTGACGACTTCTGCCAAGTTGCATAAGCCAGTAAAAGAGATCTGACAATCCATGATCAGAAAATAAGACTAAGGACAAAGTTTCATACCTCTCTCATCTCTTTGATTTTTGAGCCTCCTTTGCCGATGAGGGAGCCGCACTGACTGGCGGGCACCACGAGGCGCAAAGTGACAGGGGGCTTACTGGTGGCTGGGCTGTTGCTCATGGAGTTGATTATATCCTGAAGAAATATCAGAAAACAATAACATGATAGATAATACAACTTAATATAACTGAAACAACAGAATATGGCTCATATAATCAGAATTCAGCGTTGAAGTGACTGGTTTTATATTATTTGTTTTACTGTTTAAAGTTTTTCGTGAAGCTGGATGTGCACTGAAGCCAGACTAATCTTTTAATGTCTTTGAGTTTGTGCCCATGAAGTTAAAAAATAAAAAGAGAAAATAACAAAATTGGATACTGTTCATTTCAAATGAGATACACTACTGTTCAGAAGTTTGGGGTCAGCTATTTTTTAAAAAGTTAACACTTTCAGCATAGATGCATTAAATTCATTGAAATTCATTGATAGCAAGGACTTTAACATTATTACAAAAAAAATCATTTAAAAATGCTGTTCTGCACAACAAATTAGGCAGCACAACTGTTTTCAACACTGAAAATGAAAAGAAATGCTTCTGGTGCACCAAATTAGCACAAAATGATTTCTGAAGGATCATGTGACTGAAGACTAGAGTAATGATGATGAAAATTCTGCTTTAATATATTAAAATAGAAAACAGTTATTTTAAGTTGTAATAATGTTTCATAATATTACTGTGTTTCTGCTCAAATAAATGTATCCAAAACTTTTGAAGAGTAGTGTATTACTGTCAATTTTGTTAAAGTAGTGTTTATGTTAAGTAAGATTTTCTTATACTGTATTCAGGACAGCACCTCTTCAAACTTGTATGCGATCATAGCGAAGGCCTTAAAGATGGCATCTGTTGGTCCAGTGATGGTGACGATCCTCTCAGGACAGTTTCCTTCTGAGATGTTGATGCGAGCGCCGCTCTGTAGGATGTCAAAACTAAAGTTAACTCTCATATTCTTGTTCTGCTTCAGGTCTGAGAGACTCCAAGACCCTCAAAAACACACTTAAAGGTGCAATTTAAACTACTTTGCTCTATCCCATCTTAAGAAAGGGAAATGAGTTAAATTTCAAATTAATACTTTAATTTTTACACAAACAACACTAAGGTCGGTGTGATTAAAAAAAGCTAATCTCAACAGAACAAGGATTTTGGTAAAAAGAAAGCAAAAAGAAACACCTCTTCACGCATCTTCTTCACCGTTTCCCCTTTCTGTAGCAAAAAGAAGAGCGGAATATTTAGATTCAGTGCTTAAAATACACACACACACACACACACACACACACACACACACACACACACACATATATATATATATATATACTATATACTAATATACTATATCTCTCTATCTATCTATCTATCTGTCTCTCTCTCTCTCTCTATACACACACACACACACACACACACACACACACACACACACACACACAATGTCAGTATCTAACTTACCTTTCCAATGATGCTTCCCACTTCCTGCAAAAAAAAAAAAAAAAATCCATAAATCCAGTAAAATCATTGCACGCGTAAGCATTTTGGCCATTCACAACTGTATATGAACATATTTCCTCATGAAAACAGCTATATTTTATATTCATTCCTTGTTTACGGAGATTTAATGAGTCTAAAAGGTCACTGGTACTGACAACCCCTGATTCACCTTGGCCTGAAACAGTGGGTCAGGAGAGGACAGATCCCTGAGGCACACAGCAGTGACATCACAAGCCCACCCCCATCCACTTCCCTCTGTACTGCTCTGCGGGCTCAACTTACCTTGCCGTGCATGAGAAGCCGGATGGTCAGGGTCACATTCAGCCCGCCCTCTGACTGGACTTTGTTGGGTTCCATACTAGGAGTGGAGGTGAAGCAGGAATATGGTCACGTGACAGGAAATCCCCAGGAGTAGGACGAGAATGATGGTACAGCAGCCAACCAGTCACCTGCACGGGGGGGATGGGATAATCACAGACAAGAGTCATGAAGAGCCCACAGACTTCCAAATGAGAAACCAAGATGTTTGGCTCTGCTCAGGAGCGAAAGCTCAGAATTAAAGGAATGCTCCTAGATCAAAAATTTGCATTTTGGACATGATGTTGTTTGTCACAGAAAATCCTTTTGACTTGTCCTAACTAATTTAAAATGAATACACTATTATTCAACTATTATGTTTGTGGTCGGTAAGATTTTTACAAGTTTTTGAAATGTCTCTTATGCTTACCAATTATTTGATGAAAAGTACAATAAAAACAATAATATTACTATTTAAAATAACTGTTTTCTATTTTAATATAATTTAAGATGTAATATATTCCTGTGATAGAATAGCTGAATTTTTATCATCATTACTCCAGACTTCAGTGCCAAATGATCCTTGAGAAATCATTCTAATATGATGATTTTGTATTTAAGAGATATTTCTTATTATTATTAATGTCAAAAACAGATGTGCTGCTTGACATTTTTGTAGAAACTTTTAATACATTTTTTCAGGATTCTTAGATGAATGGAAAGTTCAAAAGAACAGCATTTATTTGAAAGAGAAATCTTTCTGTAACATAAATGTCTTCTTTACTGTAAAAATGACCCCAAACTTTTAATGTAAAATAAAAAATAAAACTGAATGTAAATAAATAAAACAGTTTAAAAAGAAAGCATACAGTCCCTTCCAGAAAGTTTAAATGTAGAAATGCAGACAGATGTCTAATTCTTATTAATTCTTGTAAAGATTGAATATAACGCACTAGTCTCACGTTAACATGTATTTTAAGTTATGTGGCTGTATATTTTATATACAGTGTGTGTTTTATTGCTTGGTGAATTTTCATTGAAATGACCTTTTTTTTTTAAATGACTGACAGTCGTTTCTGTGATAATTAACATTATGCTGTTAGTATAGATTGTATTGAATATGGAACATTCCTTGAACACTACACCACGACATAATTAATAGCCTTTTATATGTATAGTTTGAACACAAGAGGGAGCACTTTACAAGTAATCAAAGTCAGTTTATCATATTCATTGCCAGGCAGTAATCTCAAAATAGTTTCATAATCTAATAGCCAATGAGATCATTCAGCTTGTTGCACAGCTGAGCCAAATATTTCATGGGCTATAATGCCAGCGTAAGAAGATGCATGTCTTACAAAAGCAGTTAAATCTAATAAAAAATTAAATAATACAAAATCTAAATGCATTAGGAATCTAGATTTCACTGCATCAATTATCAATTATCCTCATGCTCAAAAAAGCTCTCAACACAAACACACGATGACATTACGGGTAAGCCAAGATAGAATCTGCACAGACTTTACACAAATTAATACAATTCTACACATTCAGGCCTAAATCAATTCAAAGTGCTTTACATAGTTATGATAAAGAGAAATAAAATTAAAACAACACACATAAAACTGAATTCTCAAATCATTTAAGTATAATAAATTTAAAAAATAATTTAAAAAGATCAATTTAAAAAGTGATTAAATATAATGCATTAAAAAAACTTAAAACTTAACATTGAGGATAATTTGGTTGTGCTTTCAGCCAGAAGCATTCAGTTCTGAGTAAATCTGCAGATTTCTGTGGGTTTACCATCAACAAGGTCATATAAAACAACTTATTTTCCATTTTGTGTAAAAATTCATTACATTCAGCTTATTCGAAGCTGTATTTTCTATCTCTCTGATCCCTCCGATGACTTCTCGTGCTCAGACGTTATAATGAGTGTCTGTGCTCTGATGAGGGAGGGGAAATCCTAACTCCTCAGCACAGCTTCAGACCTGTCCCTTTTTGGGTGATTTACGGCGTCATGTGGGTCTGGGGATCAACAACGATTGAGAGATTGAAACATTAAGCTGTTCCAGTACAGCTGCCAGACCTTCGAATGAAGCGCAGGATAAAGAAAGAGCAAAACGTGAATGACGGTGACCATAAAAAAGCACGATGAAAGAGAAATAGCGTGCGCGCTCAAGGATGAGATGTGCGGAGTTAAGTTTTAAGCACAAATTTGCAGGTTATGTGTGACAGAGACACACAGAGAAAGCAAAGGAAAGATAAGAAGAGATTCACATGGGTAAATGAGATGAGCTGCCAGCTGTCCGCAAATCTCCTGCTTAGCACAGATTGCATAAAAATTCTAATCTGAGCTAAGAGCACACAGAAGCTGCAAAACAAATGGACAGAAGTGAACCGGCCTGTACTCCTACAAATAGGTGCCCTCCATTATAACAAGGCCCAGTCCTGGGAAACCCTTGAAAAAAAAAAGGAAAAAAAAAAAAAGTGTGCTTAACTGTACTGAAAGTGAAAGTAAACTTGCAGATAATATAATACTAATGTAATAAAAAGCAACTTAAGTGTATTTAAAGTGTTTTTAAAGAGAATAAACTTTCTAAAGTTTAAGGAAACTTGCACATTGTCATAAAGCACATTGTAATAATGTCAAATTTAAACTTTTACTTCAAAGCACTTTTTATATCATTGTTTTAATCTTTTGTAATGCTTCAAAGTGCACTTATTTTGATGTATTGACTATCATACTACAGCACATGTAAAGTTGATTATAATTATAATTTTAACTGTAGCATGTTATTTGATAATACATTTGAAAATAATATATTTTAAATATACTAAACTTCAATTTACAAATAAGTAAATACAAATGTATTCAAATAAATGACATACGTTTCAACTGAAATGGCATTAAAGGTGTTATTTAGTATCATTGACATACTGTTACTAATATTTTATTAATATTTTAAATTTGTTTTTATTTTTATATTTTCTGTTTTAGTTCAATTTAGTTTTAATTTTAGTTTAAAGTTTCACAAATTATGTTGTGTTTTTGTCATTTTTATTGTTATTTTTTACATTTCTAAATAGCTTTTTTAAACTATTTAAAATAGTTTTTTAATAATTTATTCCTTTTTCAGTTTTAGTTATTACGGTACATTAAGTTAAACTAAATGAAAAGGACATATTTACATTTATGCATTTAGCAGACGCTTTTATCCAAAGCGACTTACATTGCATTCAAGTTACAGTTTTTTACATTTTTTATCAGCTCTTGCTTTCCCTGGGAATCGAACCCATGATCTTGGCGTTGCTAGTGCCATGCTCTACTATTTGAGCTACAGGAAAGCAGATTTACATATATATAATTTTTTTCCAAACACCAATGACCACTATATGGACAAAAGTATTGGGACACCCCCTTCTTTAGAACAGAAAAAGGCACTTCCAAAACTGTGGCAACAAAGATGGAAACATAATGCATGTATTTAAAAATTGTATTTCCATCTCTGTTGCAACAGTTTTGGAAGTGTCTAAAATGACTGTACCCATATGTACAAGTCATTGGTGTTTGGTAAAGAGTTTTTGGCTCAAGGTCTGCATTTAAAGTCACACCAGAGGTGTTCAGCTTGGATTAGGACTTGGCTTTCTGCAGACCAGTCAAGTTCTTCCACACTGACTAAATCAATCATTTCTTTTTGAACCTTGCCTTATACACAGAGGCATTGTCATGTTAGAATAGAAAAGGGTCCTGTCCAAACTGTTACTTTAAAATTAGAAGCACACAATTCCCTAGAATATCATTATATGCTTTAACATTAAGATTTGTACTCATGGAAATGACTAAAGTAGTCAAACCTGTTCATTAGAAGGGGGTGACCCAATACTTTTGGCAATATAGTGTATCTTCTATCATTTGGTGTAGAATCTCTCAAACACACTGCAATGTTTTGGAAGCAACAACCACACTTAAATGCTAGAGCAAATCCTTTAAATTACAATCAGGATCGTTATGCTGTATAAATGACATTGGAAGTACCTGATTTTTTTGCGAGTGAATTTGTTGCTGGATGTAGATATCATTGTGTGTAAGGAACAGGATTAAGAGGAGTGACAACTGTATTTATCTGCAGTGTGTGCATGGTCACGGAGAGCATACAATCTTCCACACTTCTCCTCATGACTCACTTAATGTAGCAGTTCTTCATCCGCCTCAGATGACTTAAATCTCAAATGCCTTTAAGTTCAACCCCGCATGAAATCTTATCTAATTAAATCAGCCTGTAAGACAACAAACAACACGGAGGCTGTGGGCGAAGCTCTAACACCTTGTGGCAACTTTACAAATCCACCAAATTCGGATTGAGGAAAGGCAATCTTATCGTTTATGCGATGCTAATGCTCCATATCTGGTGCTTCAATAAAAAGCTGCATGAATAACATGAATATTATTACTTAGATGATCATGTTTAGTGAACTGTTAAGAATGCCTGAAGGACTACATTTTTAAAGTGCTGCTTTCTTTGTATATTTTGAGGTGACATAAAAGAGTGTTTCCCTAGGCACGTTTACATCCCAGAGGTTGATTTAAATACACAAATATTATTTGTCATATGAAGGTCACATTTAAAATGGTCTAGGAAACTTTTTGCCATGCCTTGATAATTTATTTTTTAAATGTATTTTTCAAATGTTTTTTTTTTGTTTGTTTTATTCTTTACTTAGACTTATTAAAATAATTAAATATTTTAAAAAAATATTCATAATTTGAATTTTATAACAAGAACATGAAACAAACATTGAAACAACTCAATTTCAATGATTTATATACATTTGCGCACAAACTTTGACAGGCCATCTTTCTCATCAATATTGCTTTTAGTATAAACACCCCAAAATGCACCAATTGAAAAAAAAAAACAGCATGTTTGATATTAAATATGAAATATTATACTCTTTAAGGAATACATATATAAAACCAGCACAAATTTTGTATTGTATATGATATTTTTTTCACAATATCTCAAACAAAATTACAGATGATGTACATTAATTGTGCAATACTAGCAATTTTTGATATATGTGTGTGTGTGTGTGTATATATATATACAGTATATATCAAAAATTGCTAGTAAATTTCACAATTTATTACAAAGAAATGGCGACACATGATATTTTGAAGTGGAAATATTAAAATAGTATTTTCTAGTAAAATATACTCCAATAATCTTTATTTACTACTTCGAAAAATAATTTTTTACAGTGATATATAGTGAAAATTGTGTTTATTTCCTAAAAGTGCACAGGGCCAAAAGCACCCACACAAAAACATCCAAACACAGAAACAGAGATGGTCGGGTGAACAACAGCCCGCAGAATACAGCGGACATCTGAACACTACATCTGTGTGCTGATTACAGCAGTCATCAGAGCAAAAGCAATGGCTGCATAAACACACTCGTGTTACCTTAAAAGGCATGCGTCCTTTCAACTACCTTCTATTGATGTCGGAGTGTGTTTGGTAGACAGCAAGCATTTCCAATGCCTTTCAAGAAAGTATGAGCAGATTAAAAATTAGCCATTGAAATATTTTGCATTGTAATTCTATTTTATGTTAATCATAAGTCTGATATCTTTGCGGTGGTAGATAAGCTCAGTCTTTACTGAAGCACAGGATATAGAAAGTGGGTCAGCCCTTCCTCTAAAGAGCTTCTGGCCCCTTCCTCTGTGGTACCTATTGAATTAATCACGCTTTACGCTTGGTCAAGCAGTGCTCCCAAAATGCTCCTTTTTCTATCTCTCTCCACTTTGCTTCAAACACAGCGCAATACTGTCTCATATTAATTCATATAAATGACCAACAGCCAAACATGGTATACAGTATCTGTGAAAATGTGTTGTTTAGTAAAAAAGGGGTCAGATTATATTAAAACTAAAACTAAATAAATAAAAGTGTGACCGCATATTATTATTAATTGAGCATTCTTAAATGGATCGTTCAACCAACAATTGCAACTGTCATCATTCACTCACCATGATGTCATTTTAAACCAAACCATGCATTAATTTCATTTGCAGATCAAAAAAAGTAGATTATCTGAAAAAATGTTGGAGTCCAGACAACATTGGACCCCATTTGACTGATTTTGATTTCAGTGAATGGACAAAAACACTGAAACATGATGTTCCACAGAGGAAAGGGCTATTAGTGTTAACTAAAACTAAAATAATTTTCGTTAATTGAAATAAAGCTCAAATCTAAACAAATATTAATATTAGATGAGAAACTTAAACTTAAAAAAATATTAAATGAAAATTAAAACTTACTGAAAATTAAAACTGAAACAGCTGAAGTACTAAATTTACAAAAAAATAAAACCAAAATAAAAATAATGCTAAATAGAATAAAAATGATAAGCACATAAAAAAATTACTAAAACTAAAATGAATCACAAGAGCACATAATGTGAAATTAAGTATTTATTATATTATATTACATTACATTATATTATATTATGACCATTAAAATAAAGTTCTGCAGATGAACCTAGAGCTGGTGGTGTTTCATTCCCAGTGACTGTGTTCAACTTCACCTGACTTCAAATCTCACCGATTATTGAAAAAAAATTAAAAAAATAAAAAATCAGAATTTTTTTTTCCAACTTATAACATCAATAGATGCATGAAGACATCAATTACATGGGTGATATGGGAAATCACATACGCTGGTTTTATTGGTGCATGTTAGAAGTATTTTAGACTGTCAAATTTAAGATGATAAAAAAACTGCTATGCCTTCATTCCTGACCACTGCTGATTTCCCCAGTGAGCAGACGTTAGAATAAGTGGATACATGGAGTGCACAAAAAAGACATTTCAAAGAACATTTAAAAATGGTGTTTGTATAACACTGCTAAAACAGGAGGAGAAAAATAATAACCTTATTGCTTACAACAGTGTGACCTTGTAATAGGGAAAATAACAGGAGACAGAACCTGAGGCTGCAATTCACTCTAACACAACCAGAAACAAACAAACACCCCACTTCTTCCAAAATGACCACTGCAATTTAAGCAGTTTTACAATGAGAAAATAAATCAAAATGCTTTTTCACCCCATAGGCTCTTTTTCTAATTAATGTGAAACAGAAAAAAGTTCTTGAACATCAGGAGCAAAAAGACTGCATAAACAAGCCATTTGTCAACTGCTCAAAGCTATTGACTCCTACTGGCAAACTCACACAACAACAGAAATGTGGCTACATTGGGGGCACAATCACTGAACTTCTCCTTTGACAAAATCATGATAATGAGAAAGGAGAAATACTGGAATGAAACCATTTTACAAAAATACTCAACCACTGACATTAGTTATGTGAAATAATGTTCACACTCTGATGTGTTTTTAAGTGAAACATGGAGTCAGATTGAAGGACAGGCGTCAAAAAGAAAGAGGGATGTGTGACATCAGCTGAAGGAAAGCTGTTTCAAAATGAGACAATCATTTGTTCAACTTTTGTCAATATCTGGTTATATTGTGTGTCATGCAAGGTTTCATTATTTAATGTTTGATTCCATTTCTAGAATCAAAAACTGGGTGACAAAAAGATTAGTCAATGCAGGCATGTTCATGCAAACTGCTGACACGCTGTCCATCACTAAAGCATGCTGAAAATCAGTCGAAGGGTGCTGAGATTGTACATTTACAGCACCCTACTTACAGTACTTCCTTTATTAACTCAATTATTCCTGAATGAACACTTTGACCAGAGAGATCAAAGTCTGTAACTCTATGAACAACATTCTTATACAGCAAGGACCAAATCACAGAAGAACCTTTTTAGTCTAAATGGATCCATAAAGAACATTTAACATCTGAAGAACCTTTCCGTTTCACAAAAGGTTCTTTGTGATTATAAAAAGGTAAGAAAGAGATGGTTTTAAAGATCTTTGACAGAATGGTTCTTTGTGGAACCAAAAATGGTTCTTCTATGTCATCGCTGTGAAGAACCTTTTAAGTTCCTTTATTTTTAAGAGTGCAGGACATTCAGTGAGGAAAAAATTAGGCATTTGAGTAAAAATGATTTTTTTTTTTTCTTGGAATAATGTTCAACAAGATCAGGAACCAAATAGGGTTTTTTCAGGGTAAACCTATATCAAAGACATAGATCAGCAAGTGTGGTCCTCTCTGGCAGAAAGAGGGGGTAAGTCCCTGAACAAGTGGGCTGGCAGAGGGGCCTGGACAGATCAAGCGCCATGATTTATCGTGTTAAACACATCACTAGTCCTGTCAGTGTATCAAGGGCGAGAGCTTAACGAGAGGCGACAGTGTTTATTGGAGACACTGGCTCATGCGAGATTTCAGGGCAAATTATAGCCTGAGGCAGTTTGTCTTTTCTCTTTCTCTCGAAATCACAACCATGGGCGGGCACGAGGATGAGAGACAAAAAGCAACCAGGAAGAAGGGAGGTAACGGAGGAATAATCGGCAGTACAGTGCGGCGGAAGCAGCAGAGTCATTCTTCATGAAAGACTGTCAAATACTATTTTCAGAGAGGCCAAAACAAGAGCCAAATTAAATTGTTCATGCTGTCTAAACTATTTTTACTTTTTTTTTTAACCCTTCTCAGTACAACAAATCTGGTAATTTTCTAAAAACATTTCTAAAAATGCTAAAAAATAGAGCAAATCTGGAAATTTTCTTAAAAAAAAAGTGATTATTAAAATTTTAATAAAAGAAACATTATAGAAAAAAAAACACAAATCTGGAAATTTTCTATGATAAAATACCAGAACAAATCTAATAATTATCTTTTCATAAAAATGACTAAAACAATTATTTAAAAAAAAATTATATATATTAAAAACCTGGTAATTTTCTAAATACATTTCTAAAAATGATAAAAAACATCAGCAGAAATCTGGTAATTTTCTAAAAAGTGATTATTAAAATATTTGTAAAAATATGTTTTTTTTTGTTTTGTTTTTTTTGGCAATTTTCTTTAAAAAAAAAAAAAAGGGTAAAATCGCTTCAACACTAGGAGGCCCACACGGAATCTGTGCCCATGCAACTCTGCAGAATTGGAACACCTGTCGATCAAAGTTCTACACATTCCCCATCCCTTGCATGTTTTTTTTTTTAAGAAATTAGCTAATTTGATAAAGATTTCAGCTACCAATTAGAGTTTTATTTAGCACACTGTATTATTTTTAAACATTCCACAATTCCCCCGAAAAAAAGGTTCACAGGTTCCATTTGTGCCTGTATGGAAGGGTCATGTAGAGATTTTAGATGAATCAACAGTATTTGCACTCAACATGAAAATGGCAATAATCAAAAAGAGAATTTGCAGTTGTGGCTAAAGAAAAACAAGAGGATTAAATGTTACATGTGTAGTGCAACAGAATAATATGATTCCAAACAGGATTATGAACCCACAGCAGAACACATCCACTGAGATTTACAGCAGGATCAAAAAGATCAAAGAGGAAAAAAGTAAGTCTTTATAGATATTCAGTGTTTGTTAAACAACATTCTGTATTTTCTACTATAATAAACAAATGGCAGCCAAACCGTTCTGAATAATCAAAAAATTAAAATAAAAAACACTGATGTATGTAAATAAGTAATAAATAAGTGCAAATGGTCCTCTCGATACCGATTTGAAGATCTGTATTATGATTGCTTTGCCTCAGAGAGGATATTCTCTCTGTGATGAGGTCCTTATGATGGGTCATCGCTCTAACTGTTGGGAGGAATTAAATTAAAACCTCTGAATAAAGAGCAGGGTGGGAGCATTTGATCTGCAGCCATTAGACACAAAGAGAGGGAATAATGTTGGATGCATGATTCCTACGACTGTTGCCATTTTTTATAAACACAGAAAACACAAAGCAATATAACAGACGCAAGAGGAAAATGCTAAATATAATCTGAGTCTATCCACTGTCATCTGGCCTGCCCTAATCCTGCAAGGCAGTCATTACATTCAAACATAAACCGGTCATAAGCCTGCTTCATAATTCCACACCATGAGGAGAATTTCGCTGCAGAAAGTGTTGCTTTCATCCTAAACATCATAAAATACTCAGAATGAATTCATGAACCCTTTCATACCAACTCAGTTTATAAGTGTCAAATACTATATTGTGTATTTTGTATTTTTTTCCAATTGCACAATAGTTCTTTTTAAAGATAAACTGAACTAGATTTTCAGCTTGGAATTCTATGATAATAGGATGGTGAAATTTCACAAATAGGATGACACTTAGTATTTTTGAGTAAACCCATAGTTAAAGCTGCTGTGTTGCATTTTCTGTAGTTCAACAAAAAAGGAAAAATTGTTCAAACAATATTCGCCATAAAAAATTACCCATAATTGAAACTTGGAATTCAACAAAGCAAATAAATACACTTTTATGTGAACAGAAACTTTAATGGGATAACTGAAAAAATTCTAAAAAAATTCTAAAAAAAAAAAAAAAGTTAAAATAAAATAAAATAAAAAATATCTAAAATAATCTGAAGTAATCTAAAATAAAATAAAAAATAAATACTTTATTTTTTCACATTCATTAAATATCTAAAAGAAATTATAAAACTAAAAAGTGATATTAAAATATTAATATTTTTTATATTAGTTTCAGCCTTAATCTGGACCTAAAATAAGTTTTTAAAGGGAGAATTTTAATTATCTTAATTAAGTCACATTCTCCTTTGTTATTATAAATAACCAAAAAACACCACTGATTAAGACCAAGCCAATTAAGCATAAGGTCTAGTCTTCATTTTCATTTATTGAATTCCCAGCTCATTCACCAAATGAGCGATCAAACACTTTTTGATACAGATCAAGTAATTTGCCCAGTCAAAATCTTTGATGAGAAGCGTATTGATTAAAACAGCCACTCATCGAAATACTGATTCCCTAAACACATAGTGCAAGCACACTGTGTTAAAACCAAGTGATAAAACGGGTTTTCACTGTTGAAAAAATGTTTTACATTTTCTGGCACAATTGTTCCCCGTGGGCATGTGGCATCACCAGGGCAGGGGTCCCTTTGGCTGGGCGTTGTGTTGTGAGGGAGGAGGGGGCGCATGAACACTCAACATGAACAACTCAAGAGGAGCCTTTTGTTGCAGTACGCGTGTCTGCAGGGGCACCCTCTCCTGCTCAGCCTGACAGGCGGCTCGAAAACTGTCAGCCCTGATCAGTCGCCTTTGCCTGGATCTCAATCAAAATTATAATCAAGAGTTCAGTCGCCCAGTAATGCCAATGCAAGATCAAGCAAAACTGATCCAGGGATCTGAGAGCCGGGATATCGGTACCAACGACCCATGCTACGCTTACGGCCTACTAATGGAAAGTGCTGAAACGCTAAATGGAGACACCTCTGGTCGTCTCCAAGCATCACAGTGAAAACCATTTCTGAAATCACCGACATGAAAAACACCATACGGATTTAACCCTGCATATTTAGACACTTCAAAAAGCATTTAAGCACATATTTGCACATAAAATTCATTCAACCCTTGTATGAGAAAATTCCATCAATCCATTGAGAAGACGGTATCATAATATAACCCTAAAAATTTTAAATCTCAAGTTGGATCACACAGGTTCAGCATAAAAAAAAAACTCTTTGTTCTGTTCATAGATAACTCTACTAAAAAGCTGGCAACTGGTGGACTCCGTACCAACAGTTTTTTAAGAAGAAATCTCTTCCGCTTCATTGTGACAGATAAAGAACTCATGACGATAATTGAAGTAATGACGACAAACAAAATTGTGTACCTCTCAAGAAGCATTAATCAAAGGGCCGAGCAGCGTATAATGTTACGAACTGCCATCAAGGTCGGAATCGCAACTGAGACTGACACACAAGTCACAATCCTTCACGCCATACTGTCTGCGGCATACAGACTACTGTCGAACAATATACGGGTATAGCAAAAAAACACCACAACCTACAGCAAATAAAGCAAATCAGTTCAAAATATCACAAGCTACTTAGACCACAACAATATATACTTGTTTCAAGATATCTCTTGAGATGTAAAGACTATTTAAGCCTTAATCTATATATAGACTATATATATGGTCCAAAAGGAGACTTGGGACTAAAGGAATGATTCCAGGGGAACATCATCCATAAAGACATCGTAAGGTTAATTGTTCAGTAAAATGAAATACAGAATGCCATTTCTTACGACCAATCATAATTGACCAGGCCACAATGTTATATCAAAATATATGTTAAAAATAACATTTCAAAACATAAAAAGATTTACCTTCACAGAGCTCCTAACCAATGGCCACCAATACTGATGTTCGGAAAGGACTGAAATTAAAAACCACAGAGGGAAAATGATTTCTCCAGCGATCTCTCGCTCAACCCCAATGGAACGGCACCGTTTGATTGGTCCTGGTATGAGGTCATGTGGGTGAGGCGCTGGACACGTGATCCCTCACCGGATACAATGCGCAAAAGGCAAAAAAAACGCCTAAATCCAAATTTTACTGCACCAAGTCCCTTGTTTGTCGACGCATTATCACTGCTTGGGCTGAGGTAAAGGTTTTTGAGGCTAGAGGAGTCCCACTACGCTCAGCGAGCAGCCTCAGGGGTATTAGGGGTAGAATCGGCACCCAAGACTCCAGCCGTCTGGGTATCTCCAGCGGGCGAAACATCAACAAAGCTGTACCCACCACTGTACATGCCCATTCCTGCAGTCTGGTCCAGCCCAGGGTGTCTGGTCACCATCTGTAGACTCTTACATCAGTTACTTCTGTCATTACACTGAATATTTGTCTGTTGTGACATTTAAGCTTCAACTTTCATATGCTTCTATGCCCCTTCTACCTATCCCTCACCCCACTCCGTCTGAGCTGAAAGATGTACGGCATGAACAATAAAAACAGGCGAACAGACATGGCCTGAAAACTAGGAGGTTTAAGCTGGGTGAGGGGTGGCTTTCGATCAACATCACAATATCTGACAGTCCTTGTGTCTACCAGCCACTTTAATCTGGCACAGTGAGGAATTATGGGGAGCTCCGCTGGCTCAATCTGGATTATGAACCCCTGGCTAATTCGCTTCAGCTGACCAGCAGAATATGAATTAATCCTGAATCATTGAGGTTAAAACCCTTAGAATCATGACTAAAATAATTGTTACTCAGGTAAATATTTCAATGCCTTTGAGAAAGGTTTAAAAAGCCAAAATAAGCCATAGTACACTAACAATTCTAGGTACCCTGGAGGTTAAGACCAATTTAAGACATCAACTCGAAAGCGTCTAACTTTGAGACCAATCGAATGGGTGATTCTTTCATTCTCCACTGAGGTAAATTCAATCCAGTCACTTAAGATAACAGAAACACTAATTCAAAGAGACAAATGTTCAAACATTCACAAAGAGAAAGAAACTTCAAGTGATTCCCGTGAAGAAGTGCCTAAGATATATGTTCTTAGTGCAGTTTATCTATCATCCTTACCAGTTAGAGGAAAGTTCTCAAGGTTCAGTAAGGACCAGAGATGGACGACAGTAGGCAAAATGAAAGGACATTGAATGAGCCTAGTCCTATAAGTAAACTCAACCAATGCCCCCAGCAAGGTCAAAAGGCAGGGTGGGGTGGGAGGCACAGTTGAGTTGTTTGGGAACAGCAATGGGTCCATCAATTGAGCAAGCTAATAGGCCCTGACAAGCATGAAGGATACAAAGATACAACAATCATAAAGAGTTTGAAAGGCTAAAGGTCACCTGATCTCATAGAAAACACAATGAAAATTCGGTACAGAACATCAAATCAGTCACTTGTTCTTCAAAGTACCATGTGTCTAACAGAGCTCTGCCGAAGCACTTCCTGAATTGATCAGTTTAACTTTTTCTGTAAGCCCTAATTGAGCCACAAGCCTGCAGGGTTTAATTAAGAAGCTCATTTGCTTTGAGAGACCTGAAAAATCCATAAATCGCTGAGCGTAGAGGGAACGCGCAAATGCCTATGCCAGTACCGCATGATAGCAGCCTCCTATTTTATGCACTCAAGCAAAATCTCTTTCCTCAAAGAGTTCTTCAGGACGTTCTTAGTGACAATGCAGGGCCCTTTTGACACTGGAAAGAAAGGTTCTTACCCCAATGCCTTTAGAACGCTTGAAGTCAGCGTGAGAATGGTTCTTCCTTTCTAAGAGGAAGTGAATGCTTAAGACACGTTGCCCCAGAGGTTTGGAGGACTTCTGTAGTTTAAGTGTATCCCTTGGCCGTACCTTCACACACAGGCTGAGGACTGGCTTTTGTCCCTGCTCTAAAAGCTTTTATGCCACCCCTCTCACCCAGACCTAGCTAGAGTTGGTAATGGAAAATTTCGCCTGACCCTCCATTTGGTTGCAGTGAGAGCTTTCAATAATAGGACACCCCTGCAGCTAAAACCAATAGCTTCTGACATCAATTTCAAACCGAACTTTCAGGGTGGAACTGTCACCTTTATGGTGCATGAACAACCTTGTTAATTCACAGAGCTAAAACATGCATGGCCATGTAATGTACAAAACCTAACACTTTGCGTAAAGGAGAAATGTACATGTGTGCTACCTCACTGATAAAGTGTCAAACGGTGTTATTAAAAGAATAGTTCAACCAAAAAAATTAAATTCTCTCATCATTTACTCACTTTCATTTTTGGTCCAAACCTGTGTAACTTTCTTTCTTCTGTGGAACACAAAATTTTAAAGAGTATTTTGTAGATATTGAAAAATATCTATTCAGGAACTTTTATGTGTCTAAAGAGTTTGAAGAGACTGCATATGTCACAGGCACCAAGTTTGTTTTGAGAACTAGGGTGGAGAGCCAGATTTTCATAAATCACAACTTAAATTTGATGTGTTAGTCAAAGCATATAGTGCCTAAGTCATATAGGCCACTTTTATAATACTTTTATAGTGGTTTTATACCTATTCAATTTTATTATGTGGAAAAAGTAGCAGGTTAATCTGCAAAAATTCAACAAATAAGACAAGAAAGCATGTCAAAGCAAGTACTTTAGATGGAGAATAAATGACAAAATAATTTTTATGTTTGGGAAAACTATTCTTTTTCCCTTTCATTATTTTCCTTTGCCCTGAGAGAGGCTGAATTCAAGCACAAAAACATCAAAGTCAGGCTTTGAGAGACATTTCTTAAATCATTTTGTTTACAATTTTTTCCCCCATTATGTGGACATGAACAAAACATAAAATGCATTTGTGCATTTATGCGACTTCCCTTCCAACTTTAATCCACGTGTCCCTTTCTTCTCTCTCATGAAAGAAAGGCTTCTCATATTCCGATCAAAAATTGCAAACCAAGCAATACATAAATCAAAAAGTAAATAACAGGTTTTTGAATAGGTAATTTTTTGACAACACTGATTTTCATAGTATGGGTGAAAACAGTTGAAACGTTCTTCAAAATTTATTTTGTGTTCCACAGAAGAAAGTAAGTTAAAAAGGTTTGGAATGACAAGAGGATGAGTAAATCATGAAAATTTTCACTTCTGGGTGAATCTCAAGAAATCTAACAACAAAAAGGAGACAACAACCACTTCACTATGTTATAAGCATTTACTCTGTCTGTGTAAAGTTTTGGATTTACCATCAAAAGTTTACATGCACAGAACAAAACTTGAATACATTGTGGATGAATGGCAAGAAATGCACAGAATGCAAGCTGCTCTCCAAAGGCAATTAATTCAGAGACAAGCATCACTGAGAAGGAATGCAAACAGGTATATGTGCATTGCATGCGGTTTTACTGATTTAGCACGGGAACTGAATTATATTGTTACAAAAGCTTTCTATTTAAAATAAATGTTATTCTATTCATGAAAATAGACAAAAAGAATTCAAGAATATAAAAGGATCATGTGACACTGAAGACTGGAATAATGATGCTGAAAATTAAGCTTTGACATCACAGGAATAAATTACATTTTAAAATAAAATTCAAAATAAAATAAAAAAACATTCAACAAACAGGATTAAGAATGAAAAAGGAAAAAATAATGTGACAGTAAATGCTTTCTGGGGAAAGTGCTTTAGAAAGCTTTCATTTAAGAAGCAGGAATAAATATTTTGACTGAAATGAATAATAAAAATGCAAAAGCAGAAGTCAATCGCATAGAAGTGTAATGCAAAATGATAATTTGGTGTTGAGATATTCAGCTGTTGTGTATCAGAAGGAAACAGGTGCTGCATGTTAATGCAGTCCATCCTCCACTAAGATGTCTGTTCAGCTCAGCTTGGCAGCACCCTACATGGCTCAGCCTTCCTTAAAGCAACGCCTCATCATCCTTCAAACAGCGCCAGTAATTCAGAGAGACCTCTGGAGTCTTCTGGGTCTTTCCTTCCTCACTGTCCTATGCTATATCTTCCTGCATGCACCAATCCCTCCCTCTGATCCAGAACACGGAGGCTAAACACTGCGGCTCATGTGGCCGGGCGCCGAGACCCAGTGACACAGGACTGAAGTGGCCGAGGAAGATGTCACAGCGACTCACTGATGAAGTTCTCCAAGAGATCTCTTGCCAAACTCCCTCTCCTCATACACACTTCAGGCTATTCTTCAGAGCATGTATGACTCCTACTGTCTACGCTGGCAATGTGAACACACAATACAGAAAAACAACTGGTGAGCCAGAATCAAAAATCTTTTATAACGGTCGGTCGGACATATAGCCTACACTGCTATCTGACAAAAAAGGACAAAAAAATTGAGACTGCAATGCCAGCAAGTAATTGCAAAGGCCTGTAGAACAAGTCTAAATAAATCAACATGCATTTATCAGTGTTTGACATTTGTCTCAGGGGAGTTGTGATTAAGATATCATCCTCGCTTTCTGTCAAGAAGGCAAAAAAACCCTCGGCACTCAGACAGAGTTTTGAGGAACAAATTGTTCCACAGACTCTTTTTTTTATCTAGAAAAGAGGTTGTCTGTTGCATGTTACAGATATTCTCTATTATTTACTTTTAGGGGTTGTATGTGAAGACTAATGTTGCAGATATTTGTTAAAAATGGTAATTGTTTGCTAATGTAAAATAAAGAAATAAAAAAGCTGCATTATTAAATATAAAGTTGCAAACAAAAAAGGCATAATTACTAAAAAAAAATTACGTTGCAATGAAAAATAGAAACTGAAAAATAAACTCACAATTGTCACAATTACAAGAAAAAACACAATAATGACAAAAGGTTTCAATTCTGTAAACTCATAATTGCAAAATATTAAGTCCCAATTACAAGAAAACAATGAGAAATAAATTTGCAATTCTGAGATATAAACTCATGATTGTGAGATATTAGATTAAAATTACAAGAAAATCACAATAATGAGAAATAAAGTTGCAATTCTGAGATATAATCTCTTAAATACGAAATATGAAGTCACAATAATGAGTAGTCACATTAATGAAAAATAAAGTTCCCGCTCACCATGGGATATTAAGTCAAAATTATGAGGAAAATGTCACAACTGCCTTTTGTTTTTTTCCCCCTCTTAAAGCATAAACAAGCTTGTTGCGGGGGAAATTATATCTGACATTGTATTCTTATGAAAAAGAGAGAAGTGTAAGATTACTAAAGAGTCATTTTAATCTATTAGCAGCCCTGAACTGTTATTTTAAATCATAACTTCTGTTCAAAATTATGTATGGTATGTATGGTACCCCTGGTTGGGAATCACTGAAATATAAAACTACGAAACATTAGAGCAGTAATATCTGAAAACAAAAGAGAAAAAGAACGTCGTCAGCTCACACTGCTGCTGGAAATAAATAAGAGCTGTGTTTGCATATTTATGCATGCAATAACTGAAGGTGTCAGGGCACGCTGTAAAACATCCTTATATAAATAAGCTTGTGTAGTAAGTACAGATGTATAGATCTATAAAATCAAAGCCAAAATGCCTGCCTTTGCTTTGCTTTCTGGAGCACTGGGATGTGTGTGTGTGTGTGTGTGTGTGTGTGTGTGTGTGTGTGTGTGTGTGTGTGCGCGCGTGCGTGTGTGTGTGTGTAATACCCTGCCTTAGAATCAGTCAGGCTGCATCAGCATCAAAGTGAATCATTAGTGGCAGTGGAAAGTATTGCAAAGCAAGCTTGAACAGAAACAAACTATCCATGTGCTGTTGAAAAGCATGACTGTTTAACAAGCGAATTATGCAAAACACAAAAGTGCATTCTGCTTGAGACAAGATCAATGTGGCAATCGCTCCGGATTTCAAAAAAGCTCAAATGACAGGCAGGGGCAGTTCTGTGTGGGAACTTTCGTAAGGCTGTTAAAATGATCAAATAAAGTGTTTTTCCTCCCACAAAGTACTTAAAACCTCCCACTTCCAGAGTGTTCAGTGACATAACTAGTCCCAGACTATTCTATTTAGATAACACATCCATACAAGACAGAAAGCCTATTCAGAAAATAACTACTGTACAACATCATGGTTTTCAATTAATAGGTATATATTACTAAATTAAAGGCATAGTCAACCACTCATTATTTACTCATTACAAACTTGTACTATTTGCATTTTTCATATGTTGAATATAAAATAAGGTATTTTAAAGAATGCTTATATATTTATATTTATATTTATATTTAATGTAAAATGTAATCGCCTTCCTAAAGCCCCAGTCTGCTTCCTCCAGTTACATGGTCTAAAACCTTCACTACCGACAGAAGGCTTTTACCTAAGACCTCACAGCTTTGAAATGACATAGTGCATTAAAAAGTAATGGTGAGGGTCTATGCTGTATCAGAAAGAACTACAACAATCATCAGAAATATTATACAAGGCTCATCCTGATTTTCAGTTTCAGTTGGCTGGTTCATCTTTCTTTACAACAGGCTACATCTCAAGATCCTGTGTGCAGAAGTCCAAACAAGTTTTAAATTCCAATGAGCTAAAAAAAAACTGACAGCAATACGTTTGCATGGTGGTGCTTTCCACATAACAAATCCAAAAAGCGGAATTCATATCGGAAAGCAATTTCAACATTTGGTAAATATTGCAAAGGGCATCTGACCGTGACACAGGGCTTGACAATAAGGATGGCCGAATGGCCTGGGGTCAGTGTGAGAGAGATTCGAGGCAGCTGAAGGGAATGACTGTCACTTGCCTGATCAGACTAGAGCTGTGTTGACATTTGTTGATTTTGTTTTTTATATGTAAATTATAAATCAATTAGTAATGCTTTGCATCATATACCATAGGTATCAGCACAAATGTATTTTATAAATGCTTAGCTGTAATGGAGTTGCAGTGCAGCTGTATAATTTTCATGTATAATTGCAACTTATAAATCTAGTAAAAAAAAAAAAAAAAACATAAAAATTCTAAGTATAAAAAATGTTTCTATAATCAATATTTAACACATACACAAAATATAAACAAATATAATAATATTAAAAATAAAAAAAAATTAAAAAATAAAATTATAACTATAATGAAAAATGTGAAATGAAATATATGAAATGCCAGCAAGGATGTAACTGCAAATGCCTGTATATACACTAACTAAAAACATAAATATTCTAAAATATAGTCTTATAAAATGAATTTTTTTTTTCTGGCACATATAAAATACATTGCTAAAAAATTTTTTTTTTTTTTTTTTCTTTTGGATGGACAATTAGAAGTGTTTGCAATGTTACAAAATCTGGACCTTCAGAAATCCTTACAGCTGAGCTCTTTGAGTACAGAAATAATCCTCGACCTCCAAGATCATGTAATATGATGTTTTTATGACTGGGCATGTTCATGCACATCCTATCTGCGCTGGGCTCAAAACATGCATAACTAAGACACGTAAAAAGTGAGCTAGTGTGATGGCAATAATTAGGTCAATTTTCCATTTCCATTATAACATTCTTTAGATTTAAAATGACTGCAAAAAGACTGTTACAATGGAGTCACACTGCAAAAATTACGTGCCAGAGGAGTCACAGCACTCCGCTCATGCAAATGTATTCTGTAACTGGTAAAACTGTCATTGCAGTGAGCCTGAATGTATTGATTTGCGATGATGTTTACATAAGTTGCATGGTCATTGGCATCATGCACTGCATACATTAAGAGAAGTCCAATTAGTTACGAAATCTCTAGATGTGCATGCAAGGAAGAAAAAAAAAACATCCAAGCTCCCACAAACAAACACAAGTGAATTTGCTCAAGCTGCGTACTATGAATACATGAATACTAAAGAATGACAAATTAGAGTCAAGACCACACAGCACACCAGACGGAGTCGGTCTGAAACAGGAGTGAAATAGTCCATCATAAGTCAGGCTTTGACTGCACTGGAAACATTAACTGTGACAAACAGGGGACTCCAGTCCCCGCTGAGCCGATAATGGTGGCACTGAGATTTTAATAAGAGTAATCTGCGTGTGCCCTGCATTCACTCATCCCGCAGTCACAGATGGGCTTGCCTTTAATGTGTGCCCAGATGACAAGAGCATCATTTAAGCCAAAATACCCAGAAAAGCCAAATCATGCAGCCGAGACAGGAAGCGCTCCAGCATGTTAACTACCCACAAGCCTCTTCATCCATCCTCCCCAGACTGTGTACAATTTTTATGTCTTTTGTGCCATGCTTCATATATTATTTCCCCAAGCAACCTTGACTTGAGAAACTTCATATAAAAAGGAGACGCTTTGAGACAGAAGAACATTCTGTACTGTTGTCACTGATTGAGAAATAACAGACTTCATGGACATGTGGATTCTGTCAGACACATCAGACAGGAAAAATCAGAGCTTGTTGTGAACAACTCTATACTGTACTGTAGGTTAATCACATGAGACATGTCAAGAACATGTCAAGGTCATATTTCACCCCAAAATAAGTAAATAAATGAATAAATAAAAGAAATTACTCCAGTTTATAGTGTCACATGATCCTTCAGAAATTATTCTAATATACTAATTTGGTGCTCAAAAAGCATTACTTATTATTATCAATGCTGAAAACTGCTTAATATTTTTTAAAGGAATCCATGATATTTTTTTCAGGATTGTTTGATGAACAGGAAGTACAGGATTTATTTAAAAAACTAATTTTTTGTAACACTTTACTTTTGATCAATGAAATGCTTCCATGCTGAATATACTATACCAAAAATTTTGAATCATAGTGTATAAAATATTTTATCGGCATTGAGAATAAACATAATCACTGTCACATTACAAAAATGAGATGTTGTTGAAAAATATGCTTAATTGCAGTATTATTTTTAGTTTGACATAGAGAAAACTTAACGTATTACAGTGTAATGAAAATTTAAAGCGAATTACCATCCAGACACATTATGCCCAATTTAATATTACATATATTAATATAATAATTTAACATATTATTATTATTATTATTATTATTTTAATATTATTTATGATTATAATTAATTATAATTTTAATTATCTAATTAAATTAAAAAACTGAAAACGGCATCAAGATATAAAGTGAAATCATGTTTCTTTTGTTTCCTCAGCTGAAATTTCTGGAATCACAAAATTAATTGTGCCAATTAATACACCTACATTGACAGTTTCCCAGTTTTTAGGTAACTGAAGCCCACCTACATTGTGTAATATTAACAGAACTATATTATACTATGTAGGAGGGCTTCAAATGAAAAAGGTTAAGAACCTATGCATTATGGTAATGAGAATTTGGTGAGAAACTGTGTTTAATTTAATCATTTAATTAATAGTTCCATTTAATGTCACAATCAAAAAACTTTCTTTGATTTTGGGGTGAAAAGTGACTTACACCTTATCTCTGTGTACATACAATAGCTGTGTTATTATGAAAGGACATATGAAGAGATTTGCTCATGTGATGTGTCAGTGCTGGTTAAAATAACTATACACTGAGTGCCTGTCCACCATCCAATCCAAAGCATTTCTCAGCATCTAAGCGAAGCCTGTCAGGGTGAGCTCGTGATTGCGTCGTGACGAAGCGCCGGCATCCCCTTTCGCCACCAACATGAGCCAACGTGTGACACAAGCTCTCGCCGGTTCACGCGAGTTATTTTTAATGCACTATTCCGCAGTCCCTTCGCTGATGGCCCTTGAGCAAAAGCTGCCAATGTGGCAAAACTACTCACAATGACAAAGGACAAAAACTCCCTTGAGAGTTCCCTCTGAGGTGTCTGAGACAGGTCGGTGGGAAGGAAATAACCGTGACGCAACATCATGTGCAGGCGGAAACCTCTGGAACTACCAATGGCGACAGATGCAAACATGCACACATCTGCCATTAATATTCATTACGATAGTTAGCCTAGTTTCTGCAGCATTCGCTCCGTCAGAATCAACCAGGCCCTGAACTGCAAGCACAGTCAGCAAGAAAGGCTCACGTCAAACCACCTAAATATATCAAAGTCATATTTTCCCATACTACTGCAAATGACTCTCTCCTTCAGAAACATGCTCGTAACATTCAATGGGGAGAAAAAATCAATACATACGCTGTGCACTTTGAATTCAGCACAGAAATAAACCCACGCGCTTCGAGGCCTACAACAGTCAGCGAAAGCTCCCAGCCGAATGGATGCTGATTCATCAATAGATTGCCAGCGCAAAAGGTCATCCCATTTCCCATAATGGCATTTCCTGCTCAAAAACGGACAGCGGGCCTAAGAGGAACCTGCAAGAACCAGTTCAGCAAGATTATAAGGATTAGAAGGGGTTCTACAGAAAACGGGCACTGTACTCACCAGAGTTGCAGAAAGTTGTGGATCTCAGGACATAAATGGAGAGATTGGCCAGATGAAGAGGGGAAGAGAGCGCAGCTGTGTCGCTGTGCGGATCAGTTCATCAGCCTTTAGACTTCTTTCCAGGTTGATAACCAGCCCATTCTGCAGGCAGAAGGGCAAATCAAAACAACACACTGTGTCGTCATGTCAGTTTAAGCCACGTTCGTCAGTCACGCGAGGCTGCCATACGTTACACCTTCTCCGCATCAGGGTCTCTGTGTAGCGAAAGGGGGTTTGCCTTAAGAGCACGGGTGAAATCACACAAGCCATATGCGCGCTGATTTACTTATCTCACGGTTAACTGAATCCTTCATCAGGAACATCTCGTAAAAAAAAAAGAGGCCAAAAGCATCGGCTTCCAGTTAAGTGTCTGACATTTCTGTGAATACACCACATTTGGGAGGTTTTCATCAAAAAATGTGTTTTGACATTCATAAAATGGTGTCACTGACCAGAGAGGGATCCCAGAAGTCTCTTGGGTTTTCTCTTCCAGGTCATGTGACCACGTGCTGCCACACTTCCAGAAGACTTGGGAGAGTTCCGTCTGTCCAGTGTACCTCACCCTTTAAAGAGATGTAGAGGTGTGAGAAAACATTCAAAAATGCATTTATTTGCAGATTTAGTTAAATCAATGCATTACCTGAGCAACTCCTTTCTGTTTCTCTGTACAAGAGGTTTATTTTTCTAATTTGTATTTAAAGGTTCTCTTCCAAACCAAGATTCTGCAAGAAAGAGAGAAATAAATTGCATATTATTACAAGTAAAAATTAAATATTGAAATTTGTTGTTCTTTAACAATACATATTTGTCATTTTTGTTATGCAGTAAATGTTAACATTTCCATCCCATTTGTCATAACACAATAATAATATTTAAGGTAAAATATTATTTAAAAATATAATAAATATATAATACATTTTTTGTAAAGATAGAAATCATATTATCGTCTCACAACATCACAGTTATTAATTTTACATTGGTTTGAGCAGATATGTTTGTTATTTTTGTCATGTCCATTATTCAGGCAACTGATTTAATATAAATATTTCAGGTGTATTTCAGATTTTTTTTTCTACTAGAAATGTTTTAAACCAAAAATGCAGAAATTGGTATGATATAAAATTTAATACAAACACAAACATATTATTTATTATTATAATAATGATTAAATTAATGTATAATATTATATACGCTTTTATTATTATTATTTTAGTATTAAATTTTGATCTGACTTTAGACAATACTGTTATTCATATAAATTAACCTGTAAATTACAATACAAGTTACAGGAGCTCAAAGGGTGATACATAACAGGAATTATCAGTATTGTTCCAGATTCTCATCCCACGTCTAACATACAAAATTGCATAAAATGAGCTTGCAGAAAAGTTTAGATTTTTCTAATACATTTTATTGTAACAAGGACCATCTCTTACGTCTGTGGCTGCACTGCCAAATCCAGTCTTCAGCTCCCAGTAACCAGAAATTCCTTCAAAAAGACAAGGAGACATTTATCAGTAAATGAACATCTGTCTGTGTGAGAACTGCTCCCTCTAATGGTCATCTTTTGCATTGTTTGACAAGACTGTGATGAATGTGTTCTCTGGCTCTGTGTGACACAGTAGTGTTTATCAAATACATGACATCTATTATAAAACTCAAAGTTCAGACTTAATTTTGATCGGATGAGCTGCCTTCAAAGCTGCTGTAAAATGCCAGTAAACGCACATGCTATATTAACAGAGCAAATTGCGACATTAATCATAGTTTCTGTCTTACAGGATCAAACAATAATTTAACTAGTGATATATATATATATATATATATATATATATATATATATATATATATATATATTCGGCCAGACAAGCCATGCTAGAAGATAGGCCATTAAAAAAGTTCCCTAAACAGTATATCAAAAACTCTGAACCTTGACCTGTCCCAGTGTACTAAAACAGTACTTAGGAAAGGCTGCCATCTATTGGCAAACTCAACTACTGACACCTACTGTCAATCATTTTCCAGTTTGATGACCATTCTGGAAAAAGGACACATGAGGACATCTCCACATGTAATGTGTTAGCAGAAGAAAAACCTGTTAAATATTTGCCCAGTCTGGCCTCAGCTGGTCTGAAAACCAATTTAGCCAATTTATTTAGGGGCTTCAAGCGGATGCAGATAAAACACTTCGGTCTTCAGCCTGTGAGCGATTGTGCAAACCAGAAGTTAATCAGTTCCTCTAAAGGCGCTTACAATCTGATCTCCTGTTTGACATGGAGCCACTTCAGAGGGTCCCCGAGATGAAATTCTATAATGATGTAGACTGAAATTCAGCACAAGGGCTCGACACACAAATCACACTGTATTAATGTTTAATGATCTCTAAAAGCTTATATTCCTTTTTTCGCTTTCTCAGGGTCCCGCGTCCCGGCGTTTACAGATTATCACCTGACCCCTACTCAAGGACTGTCCCAGTGCGATGGCGAACACACATCAGTGAGATTAAAGATCTCTGTTGTGATGGCGGTTACAGTGCTCAAAAGATCCATAAAACACATAAGTTATCTCCTTACGACACACAGCCCAGAGAGCCAACCGTACTCATGCTACGTGCACCAAGTCCTCACCATCAAGAGCATATTTAACAAAGCCATTGCATTCTTTTGTTAAATATTACGCTTACTGAGTGAATCATGAATGATATCAAAAGAAACACATATGGTGTACATATGTTTACATTTGCTGTTCCTGCTGGCGATATTTCCTATGAACTGTCTTTATAATATATTTACAATTTTTCCAATACTGTAGCAGTCACTCAAATCTTTTTTCTACCATAAATGAAATATTAATGAGATCTAAACTATTTATATTGTGAGCATTAATAATGAATTGCAGCCCTTTCAACATTCTGCTTCAAAACGTAATATCAAGCTTGAAAGGAAAGCAGATATTTTTCCATTTTCATTTAGCCGGGGGGTTATAAATTAAGAGGGTCCGTGCTTTGCTAAATATTGTAAAAGCATCTTATGCATTAATCAAATAAGTAAATCTTTTGCGGGCGCTCGGAAGGCAATAAAGCCAGAGCAGCACAAAACAGCACTATTGAAATGTGTTTAAGCATTTCATTACTTTCATTGACTAATAAATAAATGAATCAACTTGGAGACACTTCATTGGCTGTAAAATTTTAGAATCAAATGACATTTTCATGGAGACATTAAAAGGGGAAAGATCTCCACAGGGCTTTTAGAGAAAGCGCAGACTCTTAACTCAGTCATGGAAAAAGTCAGCACACTTCTGCCGGTGTGCAATTTCATTAACGCTTACATGCAGGCAGTCATTGATTTGCAAAGGAATCTCTCTGAAATGCAGGTCTAATCAATCAAACGTCTCCATTAATTTCAGCCGGGGCAGTCGCTTGAATTCACAGGGCCTCGGATGAAATTTTTATGGGTGGGCCCAAGGAGGTTTATAATACCTGGAGAAAGCTATCGGTTAGCTTTCCCATTCATCTCAATGACAGATGTTTGGCTGGTGAAAGACCCCCCGGAAGTATGCAACGTCAATGGAAAAATATGTAGATATACCATCTACCGATATAATAACTATTTTAATTATATGTGATTACATGGGTAGTTGGGTATTATTATTTGTGTTGTTTTGCACAAAACTATATCGTTTAGCAGTGGTTTTCAACGTAACATTTCTGTAAAATTCAACATTAAATATTAAATTAAATATATTATTATTATTTAAGAAAAATCTAAATAATAATAATATATAATATAATTATCAACAAATATATTTGTATACAATTTATTATTTTTAAGATATAAACGTAAAAATATTTTATTTGTAAAATTCAACATTAAATATTTTATTATTATTATTTGGATGAAATATATAAATAAAATATATAAATATATAAAGCATATATATATATATATATATATATATATATATATATATATATATATATATATATATATATATATAATAAGATGTTATTTTGATATATTACTGAATAAATTTCAATCACAGTATTTAGCTGACACAAAGCAACTTCTGAGTTGAACAATCATGTTTTTGTGATACCGGGACTATACATCAAGTGTATGTTCTCCCAGAAATATTAAAATCGTTGCTAAGTGCATGCCACCGTGCAATAAAGAAAACACTGATGAAAGCGCTTTTTTGACCAGCAATGAAAATAATGCGGGCGTGATGTGTGAGAGAGTTCGGTGGTTTGCTTTCTCACGACAAGATGCTTTGAAAGTCAGTTTGAAAAGTTGAGCAAGGTTTAAACGCGAGCTGCAGTTTCAGCACCCGAGCACAGCGAATGGAGCCGACCAAGTGTGGAGGGATTACACAGGAACAAAACAAGTCAAGAAGCAGTAAGCATAATGTTAGGAGAACTGCTTATGTGCAGAAACAGTCTGACAGGGCTGTGAGAGCCTGTCACTTACACACAAACACCCAGCAAAGGAGCTTATCGAGGAACCTTTAAAAGCATTTCATCAACACCAGCTTGTATGACTTTGCCACCTCTTTTCATTCTCTGCAATACAAACCTGTTCAAAATGCAGATATTATTGCATAATCATGCCTTGAGTCACAAATCTAGAATACAATATCGCTACTGTTCACATAAATGACTTTCTAGGTATTATAACTGTAAGATTCAGTAAACAAGAGACTTATTGTATGAGTAAATAAAAATAAAGGCACCTAAAATGTATTCATGCTGGTTTCACTTATGAAACACTGATCACAAATTCAATTTTGTTTTTTAATATAATTACTCTAAATATGCAAAGTGGTGTAACATTCAAGAAAAAAAGTATAAAACTGGTGGATAAGAGTTGGGCAATAATATAGTTTACATTTTGCAATGATATAAACAATTAAGCAGGTGAAATTCGCTATATAGTATATATCGCCCTACCCGAATATACTTGTGACATATTTTTAAATTCTCTTAAACAGCCATTTACTACTGAATTACAAGCATTATTCTGAGTTTTATTGTATCAGACAATGTATGGCATGTCAGTAATCTAGAGCAACCTCATTATTGTTGAAAAACATGATCGATTTTATAAATTATTAAATATTTGACACAAACATGGTGGTACATGCCAGTACATTTGCTCAGGGCTTGATCTTTTAGTCGCAATTTGTTCAGCATAACAAACAGAAACATGAAATTAATTAGGAAACTGTCTCGACAATTTACCAAATCTCTAAAGGCATCAAAACTAAGGTGGAAATGTATTCTTGAGAGACTCACAAGTGTGACAACCTAATCTAGAACTGAGAGAAGTTTGTGAAAAATAAAGTGAGGATTTAAATGCTACAAGAATAACTACTGTAATACTGAAAGCTTCATTAATTCTTGAAACCATAACTTTTTGTTGTTGTTAATACACAATAGCTTTCAAAATTAAGATATTTTTATTCAGCAAGGACACATTAAATCAATTAAAAGAATCAGTAAATCCTTTTGCATTGTTACAGCTGTTATTTTGAACTTTTTAATTCAAAGAATCCAGAAAAATGAATCACTGTTTCCACGAAAATATTAAACAGAACAAAGTTTTTCTACATTTAAATTAATTAGAAATATTTCTTGAGCAGCAATTCATCATATTAGCAAGATTAATTTTGAAGGATCATTTGACAATGAAAACTGGAGTGATGGCTGCTGAAAATTCAGCTTTAACATGCTAAGAAAAAATACAACTTTAAAACATATTAATATAGAAAGCAGTTATTTTAAATTGTAATACTATTTTACAATATTACTGTTTTTACTGTTTTTAAGTCTTGGTGAGCATAAGAGACTTCATAAAACATAAAAAACTCTTCAACACTAGTGTAAATACTAAAACACATTAACAAATTAATGAACATTTCACTGTGCAAAGTCAGAAAATAATATAACAGAGTTAAAATGAAATGGCCAAAATCACGCTCACAGCCACACAAACGGAGTCTTTCCTCACCCCTCTCAATGTGGTTTGCTCTACATGCAAGTAAGATAAAAGGCTTGTGCACCAGTTTTCAATAGCTCTATCAGCTATCCGGACACATGCATATTACCCAGACGAGTCATTATATTTTGTATGCCCTTGGCATTAATTGAGAGCTAATGGCATTTCATAGATATCCTTTATTTGACCCCTTTTGTGCTGAGCGGCTTTTGTATATTGCGGTTTGTGCTGAGCCTCAGACAAGATTCAGTACCCCAGAAGCCCCTATTCCACCTGGGGATCTATGCCTGAGGGAGACAGTTGTCCCATAATACCCTTCACAGTGTGTGTGTTCTTAACATATGGGTGGAGTTCTTCTGAAGTCGTTCTCACAATCTGTGAAAGGGCAAAGCTAAGGACTCAGGCCAACAGCCAATAAAATACTGCTGTATAACACAGAGGATGAAGAAAGTGGCCGCCCACGCCACAAAACATTACTTATTAGTGTTCTTGATTATGGTTATTGATCATCGACAGTTGAACTGAAAAGTTCAAATGCTTAAATGTGCATCTCATTCAGTTAATATTACTGCATTTAACTACAGCTGATTAATTATGTCATTGTTGCAACACAAACTGACATGCTTGTTTTGTTGAAATCCATATGGCATCATTTTATAAACATTGCAATCACTCGGGCCTTTAATTTGTAAAGGAATAGTTCATAAACTATCAGACACTCACCCATGTGTCGTTTCAAACCTGTATTGTTTTCTTTCTTCTGTCAAACACAAAAGCAGATGTTTGGCGGGATGTTGTTTTCACACTGTGGTTTTCCATACAATGAAAGTGAATGGGTGTTGTCAAGCTCTAAAACTGCACAATAAAACTAGTATATATATATATATAAAAGATTAAAATGATTTCGATTTTTTTTTTGTTTGTTTGTTTTTTTTTTTTCTTAATTTCTGGAGCTTGACAGCCTTTAGTCACCAGTCACGATCATTGCAGGAAAGAAAGGAGTCAACATTCAGCTAAATTTTTCATTTTGTGCAGAAGAAAGAACAATCATATAGGTCTATAATAACATGAGGGTGAATAAAAATGGATAAATATAGTAGACGATATATAAGATCAAATACATAAAGTATTTACTCGGACGTGCATACACTAGCGTTCAGAAACCTGGAGTCAATTTTTTTTTTTTGAAAGAAATTAATAATTTCATTCAGCAAAGATGCATTAAATTTATAAATAGTGACAAATTTACATTGTCACAAAAAAATCAATTTCAAATAAATGTGAATCTTTTGCACTTTATATTCATCAAAGAATCTATTAAAAATTGAAATAAAAATACATTTAAAAAGAAACAAGTTATTTATGTTGTACTGTATTTAGTTTAAATTCTAATAATATTTTGCAATATTAATGGTTTTACTGTATTTTGATTACATAAATGCAGCCTTGTTGAGTATGAGACTTTTTTCCACAATCGAAAAGAAAAAAAACCTCGCAGCCCCCAAACTTTGTATATGCGAGATATGTGAAGTCTACACATACTGTATGACCTTCTTATAACTGTTCAAATGTGTCTGGTTAACACTGAGAAATGTGAAAGACTGCAAATTAGCTTTTAAAATAGACAGGAAGGGAGACATGAAGAAATGTTTGGAAAAACGCTTGTCACTTTCACACCTTTATGATTGGAGGGGTTCTCCTTTAAAGGCCTTTAAGTCTTAATCCAGCAAAAAGGCTCCAGCAGAAATTCAAAGGCACGCTGCACATTTGAATATCTCCACAGCTCTGTACCTCCCCACTCCAGAGAAGAACAGATAGCGATATCATGTGCTTTACCTTCGCTGCTGAGGTTTCATTGAAGTGAGGGATAGCGTTGTGATGTCACAGACAGTTCTCATCGAGTTAAGATTGAGGGGAATTAGCCGATAGATCAAATCCCTCAACCTCGTGGGAGAGATCACAGCGCTAACTAATCTGCGGCTCAGATTTTCCTGCAGGAAGCAGACTGAGCTTCAACTTGTGATGTGCTGTTGAAAAATGTCAGAAATCAAACAGATCCTGTTAATTACATTACATTTTAATAACTTATGCTTCGGCCACACTTTAAGTTAATATCTTCTACTATGGATGAAATCCTGCTCATCTGGCTCGAGTAAAGTCATCAAACAGAAAACGCATACATTGCAGATTATACAGTATATGGGTTTAATGTGTCAACAGTATCCCATGGCCCTATTCCAAATACTCTATTTGTTAAGTCTTCCTCTTGTTTCAGATCATTATTGTCTTCTACAGTTATGTGGAGCATAGCATAAAGAATCAATATTAGCTCTACACTGATCTTAACAATGACAAAGCAGTATGTAAGGGTATATTGACTAAGCCTTTATTCACAAAACAAGAGAAATGCCTACCTAATAAGTATCTTCTTAATACTTGCTAACCCACAGTATTTTGTTTAACCATTTCAGGCAGTTCAGAGAAAACAATAGTTCAATATTTGGCCAAAACACACACATCATTTCTCTTTACTGATGGGTAAGACTGGCCGATAAAAAACTTCATATTTTTTAAGCAAGAAGAGAAATATAATTAATATAAAATATAAATATAATATAAGAAATATAAAATAAATTAAAATTTATTTATTTATTTATTCATTTACACGCATTTACACTACCATTAAAAAATTTGGGGTAAGTTTTTTTTTTAAAGAAATTAATACCTCTTTTAGGCAACAATGCATTAAATTGATCAAAAACGACAGTAAAAATACATTTATATTGTTACAAAAGATTCAGATTTTAAATAAATTCTAATCTTTTGACCTTTCTATTAACCAAAGAATCATGAAAAAAAACCTATCACAATTTCCACAAAATCGTTAAGCAACACCAAATCAACATGTTAGAATTTCTGAAGCACCTTTTGACAATGAAGACTTGATTAATGGCTACCGAAAAGTCAACTTTGGCATCACAGGAATAAATTCCATTGTTAAATACAATAAAATAGAAAACATGCATGTTAAATTGTAATAATATTACACATTAACATTTTTACTGTATGTGTGTCAATATTTATACATATAGTTTTGTATTTGTGAAAATAAAATACTCCTAAAAAAGCATATTTTCAACCCCAAATTTATGAATGGTATCTTTACGCATATTATCTATCTATCTATCTATCTATCTATCTATCTATCTATCTACTTTACCTACATTTCTACATTTTAATAATGAAAAATGCCACATGGGAACTTGAACATTTTTGAGTGATGGCACCAATTTGAATCTTTGAATCAATTCACTAAAACAGACCGTCTTACATCATGTTGATGTCCAAATTAAACAGTCTATTGAAATCTGACAGTCAATGAAAGATCATGAAACTAGTCTAATAACGCAGTCTTTGGGTAAAAAAATGAATTAGAATTATAGTGAAATTCACACAATACTGCCTACAGAATCATCTTAATTATATTGTGAATATTTTATATATCAGCCAAATTCTCCTGAGGGCAAATATAAGGACACAGAATTCAGATTTCCAGATTTACATACAGCACACCGCACAGAGCTGAGAGGAAACTCGTGCTTCTTTCCTCAATCTGTACATCCCCAGAACACAGCAGCGTTACTGCTGACTTAGCTGCGCAGATGCTTTGGAAGAGCGAACGGCATCGGCTCAGGAAAGTGTGTCAGGCAAGCATATTTGTAATAGAGAGGGCCAAGCCAAGAGCTATCCTGAACAGACGACAACAAAAAAAAGACCCAAGGTGAACCCGCAGTCAAAACAAGGCCGATGTTTACAGGTTTAAGAAGGTAAATGTCACTCGGGAGTCCATTTCGGTGGCTAAAAAAGACTTTTCAAGCAGCAGGTCACACCTTTCCCCTCACACCCCGCCCCGCTGGGTTCAATCTGCCCATCTCTGCGGTCACAACACTCTGGAACGGAGGCCTTGCCAGGCAGCAGGTGGGAGGGCATCAACAGACACCGAACATGAGGCAGAGCTTTTACTAAAAGCTCCAGAGGCTCTAGATTTTATTAGAACGCATTTGCACGGAAGCGGTCTTCCTCTCTTTCCTCCTCACAATGCCGCTGATCACTCTCCGTCCGATAACAGGGGCGAGGCCGCTGAGAAAATGCTGCATCATTCATGGTTGGGTGTCTCCTCGCGTCACGCCATGTGACCCGCTGACACACTCCCATCTTGTTGGGGGTTGGGTACGAAGGCAGGCAGGAGCATGGTAGGAGAACCTGACCAAAGCCTCGTGCCATAGTGACACTCAGCGGATTATGTCTAAATAAAGCCTCGGCATTGCATGAATCACTCTGCTACTGATCCCACTGCTCAATGAGAAAGAGAGAGAGGGAGGGAGTAAGAAAGCAATGTAAAAAAAAAAAAAAAAGGCGAGGGAGCGGGAATGTGAAGTGGAGAAGGCGTTCATCACTGGAGTGCCATGGCTTAGCCTAAGAGGCTTGAATAATCAGTGGTTAAGCTGTCAGCCCTTCTCTTGCACCTACCGTGTGCTACAAACTCCTGTGCGCTTTTAATCAAACAAAAACGCTGAGATCCAGCCACGCTGCCAAGACAGCGCTATAAGACAGGCTTCAAAGTCTCTTTAAGACTTATCCTGACATATTATATTCCTTGCAATGCACAAGCACCATACGGCAGACATCTTCTCAAGTCTCTGACGTAAAGTCCAAGTCGAGTTTCAAGTCTTTGAGGTGAAGTGCAAATCGAGTCTTGAATATCCTTTCAGAACAGTTTTCTACCACAGGTTGGTTTTATACACCTTTTCGAAGGGCAAGCAATTTTGCATATTCAAATGTTTCTAATTTGGAGTTCAAGTAAAGTCTTAAATCCAAGTGGTTACAGCTGTGCAGGTTAGTTTAATAAACCTGGTCAAAAAACATTCGATTTTTATTATGTTGTTCAATTTAAAGTACAAACTAAGCCTCAAGTCAAAAGTTTTCAAGTATAGTTTGAGGTCTTCAGGTCTCTGAAGAAGAGTCAAGCAGAGGCTTCTCTAAACTACAAGTTTGTTTAATAAACCTTGTTGAAGAATGATTAATTTAATCAATTTTAGGGCGGCAGGATGGCCTGCTATAATAATAACATTATTATAATTCATTTTTTTCATTTGTTCTTATAATTAATAACAACAACAGTTATAAAAAAATAAAAAAAATATCAAATATTATAAGATTTTATTAAATTAAATGCAATTAAAAATAATGAAATGTATTATATTGAATAAAATAATGTTCTTTTTTCATTACTTTAACATCAATAATTAAAATATTGATTATAATATTATTCTTTAATAATTAAATGCAATTAAGGAAAAATAAATGCTCACAAATATAAAAATATGCTGCTAAAAATGGTTGAGATCTGGATTTTGTATTTGGAATATAGTTTAAGTCCCACAGATTTGTGAATTCGGAAAAGCAGTGTTTCCTCAAACTTTTCCAGAACATCTCCACTATATCACTGGAAACAATAAAAATAAATGTAACATTTAATTAAAAAAATAAAGATTCGCCAAAATATCTAAGAAAAATTATAATTCTTCTGTGGTAGGTCAACAGGAAAATAATCATTGTTGTTGAGTTTTGTATTTGGAATCAAATTCAGGTCTCAAGTTGATTGCCTGAGTCTAAGTGGAATCTCAAGCCAATTATTTTACGACTCGAGCACAACTTGAGTCCAAGTCTCAGACTAGAATTTCTGTCTCTGCCATATAGAAACACAGGGAGCAGCACATGTGCATTCAGTGTATAGCTTGGACGCCATGACTGATTAAATTGGATCACTGACAGATTAACAACAGGATGACCTGACTTAATCAAACAGCCAGCCGAAGCTTACACGACCCACAGATCTACGAATTTAGAAAAGTCAGCAATGTTTCCCTGACCTTTTCCAGAACATCTCCACTACATCACTGGAAACAATAAAAATAGCTGTGCCACCCAGTCAAGCATTAAGAACGGCAGCAGCGGGGGGTCCAGGGCCGGTTCGACTCCTTCCCCAACCCCCCTCAGCTTCCTGGGTCCTGATTGATCTCACGGCCCATCGGCGGGTTAAATTACACTGCAGAGTGGCTTTGCGGAGAGACAAGGGGCCCAGGATTTCACAGGCCATAATTCTTTCCGGGCCTTAACTTTGAAAAGGTGCAGAATTCAATTTCAGCCTTCGGCAACACTTTGCATTCGCTTATGAGTTATGACACAGCCATGACGTTTTTAACTTACTATACGGCCATGCGGATGAGACCTGCGTACCAATCAGACCGAATGGAGGATGGGAGGGGAAAAAAACACACAAACTCTCTGTCAGCACAGAGCATCAGTTATAGCAAAATTTAATACAGTAAATAAAAGCAGCTCATCTTCTGGCTGAAGCTAAAGACAAGCTGGCTTCTTTCCACATCCTACTTGCAGAAAGCACTGAAGTAACGTCGAAATGAATCATTTACATGTACATTCATATTTGGATTTCAGTCCGAAGTGACATCCAGGCTCCCATCGTTTCCTGGCACGTAGGGAATGGAGAGGAAGCCCAGGGAATGGCAGAGGCCTTTTGATACTGCAACTCTGCCGAACCAGCAACTCGGAAGCCAGGACAGCATGAGATCCGGAGAAAAAAAAAAAATTGCCAAAGCACAAAAAGACCAGCTGCTTCGAGATCATGGGCGTCAGCTGAAAAAAAATGTCTTGTTAGAGAGAATATAATTGAACTTGTCTGTCAAGTAATAGCTTTTCCTAAAACTTCATGCATCTGTTTCACGCTGATGAAAATATGCAGTTAGGTAAATATCCATCTGAAACTAATCTAAAGTGGTTTAGGAGACATAAGTCCTCATCGATGACATTTCCAATTTACTCTAGCTTAAGAATCTGTCCATATTTGTAATCATACCATGTGATAAGCACAGCTTTCCAATATAAGTCCACAAGCAAACAGCTAAAAAAGGCACCATGCTAAACTGCAAATCCGGATTGCCTGACAGAAACATTTCAAAACACTCGAGCTGTCAGTGAAACAACTTCGACATCCAAGAACCTACTAGATCTAAAAGTCACAGTTCTTTATAAGTCAAGCATTAAGGCACGTCTTACTTCTCAGGAGGTGCCGCTATTTGTGCAATGGTTTAGAAACAATATAAAATCAGCAATATGAAACCACTGAGTTGTTTTAGAGTAAACATGAGGGGCAGCTAAAAAGTCACTGCGCAATGTCATTGAATGTCCTTCTAAAAGGAAACAAGTTACGATAGTTTTCTATTAAAAAAAAGGGGGAGGTTGAATGAATGTCTCGATTAGCATAAGATATGCTGTTTGCATCTGAGGACTTTTGATAAAATTCACTTTACAAGGACTGGTGGGGCACAAGATGCTATATAACCAAAGAGATCAATGCTCAGTTAAATAAAGTAAGGTAGCACCTTTCATTCCTGATATTCCGTCTGTGTTAGTTGAAGATTCGTTTATTGTTTGAACAATCACTCCTTCTTTATTCCACAGTTGGAAATAGGCCAACAAGGCAGCAAAGGAATAATGGTGTTAATTAAGACACCTGTTCTTCTCTGATTTCACTCACCTAACCGTCGCTTCCAATAACCCCAGAAAATTCTGCTCTACATTTCAAAGCTGAATAATAAAGAGAATATGTACAGGTATAATGTGCTTGCAAAAAGAGCGAGCATTGGGAATGTAATGCCGTTAATCAGATTGATTGGAAACGTCTTTACCGCTAAAGTGCTGGAGACAAGTTCGAGATCTGTCAAACCATGGGCCGGTATTGATGTTTGCACCACTTCAATCTCACGCAGCACCCATTCACATCAAAGCACTGAACTGGATGAAGACCTAAGCAGTTTTTTGTCTGCTGTGCTCTGTAGATTTAGACCTGAAATATACTCTATGCAAGTATATTAACGCTAATGCTTCAAGCTACTCGATTTCACGCGTCAGTGCATTCTGGAATGCAAGTCCAAACTTCTACGGTCAGTTTTCTCCTTCAGGTCAACAACTGTCTTGATGGAGCAATAGTTTCTTATAAGAGAATCTTATAAACATATTAACAACTCTCTGTATTCTCTCTAATCTGATAAAACAAGGATTAAAAATATGGTTTAAAGGGATATATCACCCAAAAATTTAATTTCCGACATGACTTTTCAAATCTATTTGACTTTCTTTTGTGAAGCACAAAAGAAAATACTTTGAAGAGTATTGATAAGCAAACATTTTGGTTACCACTGACTTCCACTGTATGGACACACACACACACACACACACACAAAAACTGGGACATTTCTCAAAATATCTTCTTTTTTAATGTTCTACAGTAGAAATCAGTCATACAGGTTTGAAATAATGTGAAGTTGAGTAAATGATGACAGAATATTAATTTTAGGGGGAATTATGATTTCATTAGCTCCCTTTTTGGATACTATTACTGTCAGATTTACGCGAACAAACATGTTAAATGAAAAAAGTATAATGGCACATTCAAGTCATGTCGGATAGATTGTATTAATAAGTTGAAAGCATGTGAATGGCACCACAATGTCGTAATTACGAGTGGAAAACTCAAAGATTTTCTTTGAGCCCAGTGTTTCTGAGTTGGGATTCAAAAGATTCAACGTCTGTAGTTGATGGTAAATTTGTTAAAGTGTATAAAATTGTAATTTTTTTATTTAGAATTAAAGTAGCTAAGTTGCATGTACAAAATACCATTGTTTTGCGCAATTATGAATATTTATTTATTGATTCCATTTACAGCACCTTCATATAATCAATGAAGCAAAAACACCTGATATGCATTCTTCATTTTGTAGAAGTAGAGTTTAAACCTTGCTGTATTTTTGTTTTGTAGAAAAGGTACATTGCCATCTTGTTCGGATCAATGTGATGTGAATGTGCCTGACATCTTAATTACAACTTCCCAACTCATAAATACAAACTTCCAGGAGGACTTGAACGCACAGTAATTTCTGCCCCACTAATTTCAACAAACACTGAATGTTTATAAATGCTTCCTCAAAGTATTGGTCAGATAAACAGATCACGCTGCCAAAAACTGAACAAATGTTGGGCTGAGCAATGTTAAAAGTGCAATGTTTACACTTTTTCAGAAAAATCTGAGTAATAATGGATGACTGGTAGAAAAAAAAATTGAATTTTTAACATTTTTTGTATTTTTAAATGTTTAAAAAGTAATTACAACAGGGCCACAAACGTAAAATGATTAAGCTTTTATAAATTTGCAGTCCTGTTGTAAATACTTTTCAAAAATACAAAAATTATGCTAAAATGCTTTTTTTCTGAAAAATACAAGCACTTGCCTTGTGCATGAAATATGTTTCAGACCATATTAAATGTCTGAATTAACAGTGAATACCTTGCTTGAATATGTCAGTCCAGTAGTTACATCATGACATGGGTAATCCTAGAACCGCAAAACCATCTGTAAGTTTCCTCAAAACACCTCAGCATTAAACAATTCTAACACAGAAAATAAACTGCTGCAGGAGTCAAGGACAACACAGAGGAAGCGTGTGAAGCTAAAGTACACTCTCACGGAGCATCGGTTTTCCAGCGTATCCGTAGCCGGTGGGCATTACACCGCTTCAGATAAAGTCTTAGATAGAGGAAGTGGTAAGTACTCTGTGTGATCTGAGTTTGGGCTCGAAAACAGTGACCTCACAGATTCTAATCCCTCATCTCTCTTTGCATGCTTCCCTCTGAGAGGAACTGCCAGAGGGGAAAACTTGAAAGCTAAAGAGAGTGAGTGCGGGAGGGAGGGTGCGTGAGAAAGAGCGCGTTTGAGAAACAGAGACAAAATGACATGCAAAGAGGAAAGAGTGTAGAGAAGCGGGGAAAAAGCACAACAAAGTCACATTTAGGTGCTGGCTTACCTGCACTCAGTTCACAAGACGGGACGGTGAAGTGAGGATAGTCAAAGGGGTTGTGGGAGGAGGGTCCGGGCGGGTTGATCCAGCCGCTGACGGGTGGTCCGGGAGGGAGGAAGGAAGGATGGAGTGACAGGGAGCAGGGAGACGGGGAGGCCAGAGGGGGATATGAAGCACTAGTCCTCTGTCTTTCCCTCTTTATCCCTCTGGCACAGAGGCAAAGAGGCAGACACCAGTACCTGCAGCCACTCAAATAATAGGAGAGAAAAGAGTGCTCACATCCACACACACTCCAGCACAGGGAGGAAAGAGAGAACGCCCCTCCCACTCCTTCCCAAGACCCAATCGCACGCAGACTTCACTGGCAACGAATGGGAGCGCAGGCAGCCGGTGCCATGCCCTAGCCAATAAGTGCAATTGCTCATATCCAGTTGGAATAATTAGTCCGAGAGCAGAGCGGAGCGGCTTCCCTTCTGAAGGACAGACAAACGGGCGCACTTACCCAATAAGTGTGATTTAAGACCGCAACTGACATTAGAGTAATTAGATTGTGCCGCACTTAACCTAGCAGAATAACACTGCATGCTCCACTGCAGAACTGGCAGAGGCGCAGGCTACACGGGATGGGCTTTGGAAAGGTGCAATGATGTTAAGCAGGCAGAAATGATGCGTATAGAGAAGGAGAAGGAATAGGAACTTTTAACACGGTGATGATCAATGCGCATGATTATCACACAGTGACACTTTCATATTCATAATCAGGGTCAGAAACGTAAAGAAAAAAACAAACTTAGTATCAAAAAATTCTAAATAAAATTCAAAATGTTGGCCCAAAAAAAATCATTATTATTATTATTATTATTGATTTACAGCATCTGACATAGTTCTTAATATGCATTTCTAGGTCTGGTTATGCATATTATCACATACTCCATGAGTTGAAATTGATTTAATTTTATGAACGGATCAAATACCATTACATACATTCACTACTGTTCAAAATTTTGGGGTGCAATTTTGTTTGATTGTTGTCTGAAAGAATTAAAGAAACACTTTAATTCAGAAAGGATTAATTTAATCAAAAGTGGCACTGAAATTGTTTATAATATTACAAAATATTTCAAATAAATAAATATTTTATTATATTTCAGTTTCTATTCATCAAAGAATGCTGAAAAAAAATCAAGGTTTCCACAAAAATATTAAAAGGCAACACAATAATAACAATACATTTCTTGAGCACCAAATCAGCATATTACAATGATTTCTGAAGGACGACACTGAAAACTACTGGCTGCTAAAAATTCAGCTTTGCCATCACAGGAAAAAATTACATTTTAAAAATATATTCAAATAAAAAAAATGTTATTTTAAATTGCAATAATATTTTACACAATTACTGGTTTTACTATATTTCTGATCAAATAAATGCAGTCTTGGTTAGCATAAAAGACTTCTTAACAATAACATTACGACGTCAACATTAAATATCAAACAATTTTTAAAACATTCTAGAAAAATTCTAAACTTCTCAATTATAGTGGTTTTTAATATATAGATATATTTATTTAAATATATACATATGAAAATGAACATATATATGCATATGAAAACTATAGAGAATGCACCTTAAAATCAAGTCTGGGGTGTCAAAAAATTGTCTGTTAATCAAAAAGTTAATTTCTGACTTTGCTCACACTTTCTCTGCATGAAACCAAAATCATAGACCCGGAACGGAGCTCATTTCATAAGACCTTTTTTTCTGTTCTCCAGATCAATACTCTGGCTCAGGTCTTGACTTGAGAAAGGATCAATGGTGAACTGTTAGAATGACGAATGTAATGCACATCGGCCGGCACTATCCCCTTCACAGCAGGAAGGACCGATGTGGGGACAGAGATGTAATAATGTCCTATTAACAACCACAAGGAAGGCACCTCTATACACTTTCAGGATGACAAGGTGGTGCTCAAAGTGGCGAAACTTCTCTTAGCACCCGATTCTGCTGACGTCCGAGCGACCAGGCATTATTTCAGGGTCGGGACTCCTGAGCCATTCTCGGTTTCTCAGAAGAGTACGCACTTCTGCTCAGTGAATCTTGTGCAGCGGTGAAATCAATGCACCTATCGATATCATGCATCATAACATGGGCCGATATGCATAAAATGAGCAAGCACAAACCTACGATGATTCAGCACGTGTTTGCAAACCGCCCTCCCAGACATCACATACATCAGCATATCAGTATTTACAAGTAAAGCAGCTTAAACATGGAGTCGACAGCGACAGTGAAATGTGCTATAGACTGTGGCACGCTACAGAGCGCAGGGCTTCCTCCAAGAGGACTGGGCGGGAGAGGAGGGCCCATAAAAAATGCATGAGCAACAGGAGGAGATGTCACATCGGATATGTTTCCAGCTGCTGAGATACTGGTGTGTGGAGAGCCACGAGAGTGAAAGGTACAAGTGAACTCAGGTCTAAGAAGAGAGAAGTGAAGGAAAAAAGCACTTAACTTCCACCACTAAACCTGCCAAAACCATTGTCACGCTGTGCCAGCAATAACAGAGATTTAGACATAAATCCATTGATGCACAAGAGATTTAATGGCTTATGTATGGCTTGATGTGTAAATATCCACAATCACTATAAAAAAACTAGCATTTATTCAGCCTGTATATCAAGGCTGTCATTACACTTACTGCCCCGGTGATTTACATTCAGTCTGAGACACAGATCTGTTTCATTATAAACACATTTACAACAATGGGTTTTGAGAGCATGGCATACCACTGCCTTAGTCTACAATTTCAGAAAGATATCTCATCAAATATTCATTAATTCTGGGGTACAATCATGCTTTAAATGTCATGCTTAGCAGGGGAGATAGGCACCGCTTAGGCAAGAGGATTTATAACATGTGGCACTTATAAGTGGATGTCATTATACTGGGGTTTGATGTCTTTAAACAGTGACTGACAAAAACAAACATATGTGAGCATCAAACAGAAATAAATAGCGGTTTTGTAGTTTTAAATAAAGCGGAATAATTGGTTATTGGCCTGGTACATTTTTTGAGAACTGCAATATATAAATCCAACCCAAGCTCTTTGGGAAAAGGTGCCTGTGGCGACATTTCTGCAAAATGACGTTACATTGGTTCTTGTATATTTTGCGACATTTTCAAAAAAAAAAAGTCCTTGGTTGTGCTAAAAGCAATGTTTCATTATGTTTATTTTTGTACATATTGCGGCAGTTCAGAAATGAAATGTCTGGCGAGTGGCTCTAAAAGATTAATGCTCTATCATGTTTAAAAATAATGTATCACCTACACTAAACCTAACTGACAGGTTTAACAAAAGCAAACGTTAGATAAAAGCTCATTTGTTAAAGCAAACATGCCATTATAGCTTGCTTCTACAAGTCTTTGAGCTTTTTTATCGTGATTCATGTTTCACAGGACTCACGGCATTGCAAGTGGAATGCTGTACCAGGTGAGCTATCAAGCAAGTTTACTAAGTCAAAAGTAAGAAAAACCAAACAAATAGAGCTGATTATGTAATGCAAAAACATCAAAATGTATTACTTTTAAAAAAAAATTTAAGAGCTTATGTTAAATTACAATAAAAAAACAATTGCAATAGAGTTTGACCCTCGTTGGTTTTTGTTTTATCTGGTATAAGTGACATGAGATGATCAGAAGATGTTTGGGATTGGAAATACTAAAACTAAAACTTCTGAAAGTTACAGTATGTTTTAATAGCACAATCAACTCTTTATTTGATTCCTAATGATAGGACTCCTTTAATGCCTTATTTAAAACACATTTTCATGGTCAGTAAACTATATATGGATCGTAAATCACCTCAGTTAACATGCACTGGCGCATGAGTGAGGCATAAAATTCATTTTGGACCCTGCTCATACGGTTCTGTAACCTTGACAGTCTGTAGATTGCAATGACTATGATTTCATTGTTAGTGCAACAAATAAGCCAATATTTTGCTCAGTATAATTTTGAGTAATGAGGGTTATCATATTTCCATAGCCATTCTTGTGACATCTCATTTAAGCTGCATCTCATTGACAGTTTTGGCAGCTTCATATGCAAAGACGCGAGTGCAAGATAGTAAATGAAGCAGCAGCATAAACCACCTCCATAAAACCAACAGCGCTCAGCGGCACAGCATCTTCATTTCAGTGACTCACAAAGACAGCATAAACACAGCACGTCTAACAGACATGGCTTTGCCTCCGCTACCAATGTAATTAAAGCCAACATCTTGTCCCGCTCTCGTATCATTACCGTCTGTAGACCATTTGGATGCGCTTTGTTATTACTTACTTGCTGCTAAATATAGATTTCCTGTGCCAGAGCTAGAGATTGCAGTCAGCTGCAGATTGTTCCCTGTGTTTGCAGTCACAAAGACTTACGTGGATACTATATCACACGACAGGGGTGCAACAAGCTCTTTTGGATCTGTCACCCCTTTTTTGGGGGGTCAGTATAAAAAACTGATTGCAAAGAATTAAAAATGAAAGCTTATATTTAGGATACTGCAGTGCTGTATTAACTGTTATACTTATATACTAGAAGTAAAAGCATGAGTATTTTTAAAAAAATATTTCTATTTTGTTTGATTAGCAATTTTCCACAATTTAGAATAATAGTAGAGTCAAAGCAAAAGTATGAAATAAAAAAAAAATTGATCTGTAAGAATTAGTGATCAGCAAATCAACCAGCTAATCATGAGGTGATGCTTTTCCCTTACTATCCAGTCAAACTCATCCATAAAAAGTTAGTGTCGTAAAAAAAAAAAAAAAAAATTCACATGTAGGCACAATACATTTTTATCCATAAATCTCAATTTAAGCTTAATCCTGAAGATCAAAAAGTCAGAGTCATGACTCACAAGAAACATAAATTTAATCTTTTTTTTTTTAACTGTGGAAACTAGTTGTCACATTTTAATCAAGTGAATTTCTTAGGTTTACTTTTCACTTTTCTGTATAATCATATACTTTAAAGTCTAAGAAAATGTTTTTGAAGAAAAGGCTATTACACATTGCCCAGAAACACTTACATAAAATAGATAGATAGATAGATAGATAGATAGATAGATAGATAGATAGATAGATAGATAGATAGATAGATAGATAGATAGATGAAAAAAACTGAATTACCTATTTTAAAATACAGTAACACACTTTTGAAGGATACTGAAATGAAATCATACTGAAAGGATACTGAAATATGACCCTTGCTTGTGACAACAGAGCTATATCACTAATGATCAGGTAACCAAATAATAATTAATACAAATAACACCAAAATTGACTAATACATAATGAGGAGAAAATACCTGTATATCTTGGATGAACTTTCTGAGAGAGATGGAGAAAATAAATGTACAGTAGGTGCTTTAGAAATGCCGAAGATGGCACAGGCCTACGGGCGTCACTGTTACATTCGCCTGTTTGCATTGCATTGAGCCGCATCAAAGCTACAAATACACTGTGTGTTTCACAGAGGCAGCATAAACGTATTTACACAATGATCGCGAGAAAGACAGAATCAGGCGCGACTGTAGCTTTGAATCGCAGAAAGAAATAAGACGCGTGCGTATTGTCTTGACCGAGCTGCTCTTTTAGCAAATCATCTGCGTTCCCAATTTTCTGCTGATTCTTATTAATGATATATATTTTACCTTATAGCTATTCTAGATGTTTGGTTGTGGACGCGCTTCATTCTGGTTTACGTCATTGGTTCAGTATTTAAATATACAATTTTACATTTTCCAAACTAGATAACATATAGTTTGAAAATAAAATAAAATAGGACAATGTATGTGTTATATATTGCGGCATGTCTGATTCGTGAACGAATTGTTCTCTTGAGTCGGATCTTTATAATAAATAGTTTGAGCCTTTGCATCAGAATGGTCTGAATTATTCATTTACCATTCAGAATGAATCGGTCCAAACGGTTCTCGAGTCAACATCAACAATTCACACTTAGAGAGCGTCTCTTTCAGACAAATCCGAATCGAAATGGGTGCTAAACTAAGGATTTGACTGATGAGGCGAAAAGTTACTTTAACAGCAGAAATCGTAGAGATGAAACGAAATGCTGTAATTTCTATTTTGCCTTTGATCTGAATAACAAAAAATTACATTTTCTTTTTTTTTTTATCTAAATTGTTCTCCTGGGATTTTCTCTGAGGGGCCCCCTATTGCTGATGGGTATATAGTAAGCTATTGCTGTTAAGTACCCGAATTTGCACCCATTACTCATCTAGAAGTTTCTGGGAGAAGATTTGTGCATTTAACGACTTTTACCTAAGAGTAACACTTTGACTTCTTTTGTTTCAGTACAGATCACAACAAAAACAACAATAGTTAATCATAAAGACAGTCATCCTGCTGAACTCCTGCAGAGTTCCTGCTGTCATCCTGCACTGTGACGATCTATACTCCATCTGAAACCATTTTAAACAGTACTCCTTAACAGCCATAGTATTTTGCTTAATTTTCACTTAATCAGCTTTCTCAAATGCCCATGGGTTATTTTACCACAGGCTTGGTCCACCTGCCCGAAATGCTTGCCTAGGACCTTTAAGTCCTGAGATACAAAAGGGGCCGCTTCACCAGCTTGCTGTCAGCAGTCTCTGATTTGTGCCTTGAGGCCCTCTCAAGGCCACATCGCTAAATCCTATTGAACAGGCTGTAAAACCCTTCAGGCGGACAGAGAATCAGTGCAATAGGCACTGAGGAGGGATTGCAATGTCATCAAAGGGGCATGCTGTGCAATTTAGAGACATGCATGAATCAGGACTTTGGGGCCCTTTGCCATAGGTGCACAGAAGACATTTGCCGGAGAGTATTTCAGTGCTTGAACAGCATTTAGTAGAAACGCATAGTTTACAATTCCAAGCATTGAGAATGAAGAGCACTTACGCTGATCAAAGGTGGCTTTTATGTGAACTAGAAATAAGGATATATACCAAAAGTCACTTAATCTTAACCTGACAGCGAGTTCTTCAAAATACTTGTTTTGATGTATAAATGACTTTTAGTAATTAATGACAAATAGCAATTTTTGGGTGAAATAAACATCTAATGATTGTGGAGAAAAATGAATCTCACAAATGAAAACAATAGGTAAAAACCTTTATGAATTTAAAGTCTAAAATACATACTTGTGAGAGGAAAAATTAACCTTTATTTTTAGCAATCAGTCAGTGAACAGTAAACACATTCATGATATGAAATGGCTTGTGAATGAATTCCGATATGTTAATATTGTGCATGAATAGACAACAGAGTCTAAGATATGTGTAGACAGATCAGGTTTTAAGGAAATAGATTTTGATACACAAGAACTAGTGCCAAAGTTATTGTGGCAAACAAAAACAAAATCATTTATTCAGTGCCTCTGAGACATGGTACAGCACAAACTGGTTTAAAAAAAAAAGACTAGAAGCCCACAGGGTTGTACTGAATACATCAGTAGCACTACAGTGGATTAGGTGTCTGAAATTCCATATGGATAGAAGATAAAGTGTCTTCATAAAACACATCTGTCTCTTCCAAACAACACTGTCAACAGCTGTTTCATCAGTGAAAAGCACCAAATGCAACCAAAGCTTCTGAAATGTCCAATGAATTATAGGACATGTAACCGCTATTTTTGAGTAACAGATTTTTTTTATATTAATATTTGTTACAAAAATCTTGCAGCTTCCTCTCTTTACTTAAATCATTCACTTTGCTTTATCAAAACTTCTGGAATCAACCAGAAATGTAAAACAATGACACCAAGAAGAGTGTCCATATGAAATTTCACATTAATATCAATAGAAAAAAACACACAGTGATCCCATAAATGCAAGAGAAGCATTTAAAATAATTCTGTTTTGTACAAAAACTCTTTTGAGGGATAAGTATTGAATTATTCAAAGCATCTTCTTTTTGCCCACTTGAGCTTTTTCGAGTGACCAATTTTAGCAACAGTTAACTATTTCAGTCTTGCACTTTTATCCATGGAAGTATGTAAAAAGTGCTCACTAAAATAGAAAAAAATATGGTTTACAGTTTCAAATCATATTTTAGCTTTCTTTATTGCAAAATAAATATTTTCTCTTTTTAAATCCTAAAACTAAGAAGTCAGGTTTGCCCCTCAGTATCCAAAAAGCCTTGAATGAAAATGGAAACGGTACAGACAAATAAGTGGAAAAAAGTTACACAAAAAATATAGCTAGAATTGGTTAAATATATCAATTAAGACATCTTCAAAAAAATAAAACAACACAGATGACAATTCATATACAAAATTTTATATGGATACAGTTAAAAACACTGCCTCAGTTGGCCTCACTTCTCTGGTTTAACCCCCTGAAAAATATGTGCCAATGCCCTGAGAGAGAGCAAACACCTCCACGTTCAACCTGCCTCTTTGGCATTACGGTGAGGGAACAGATGACTGGCAAATTCTCCTTAAGGCAGACTCAGTTCTTTTAAAAAAAAAAATTTGTGTCATTTTCTTTTTTTTCCATTCGTTAGATACAGGCATCTACTGGAGCGAAACTGGGCCTGTATAAACGGTTGTGTCTAGTGTTCAAAGGCTCTTTAGGACGGCTTTATTTCTTGGATTGTGTCATGTAGCTGTTCTCGATGCACAGCACGATGTAGGAACTGGAGCAGCTGCTGGAGGTCTGCTGGAGGAGTTGGCCAGCCTGCAGAGACGAGGCCAAGCCTGTCACCGCACGGTCTCCGGCCCTCCACGTCTCACAGTAGTTATCCGTCTGTCTGTGACCCCTGCCACTGGACCCATGCCAGATCATCTTCTCTGGCCTACAGGATAGAGGAAGAAAAACAGTAATTTTAGGTGGTTTAAGATAGCCTCAGACTGCATTCAAAACCAGGAAGACCTTTGCAAAATTGCAAAGTCAAACCCCATTACCTGACTGTGGGATCAGGATGCACTGGTTTTAAATCCATCTACTGGCAAATTACATCTTGTTTACAAGGTACCAGACAGCTACAATTCTGGGTTTCCATCCAAAGTTGCGAATTTAACTTATGTGCAAAATTGGAATATCGCATAAAACATTTGCGAATAAGCACTGTTTCCATCCAGCGAGTCATAAATAATCACTTCCTCATAAACTGGCACTATATATCATTAAGAAAAGTACAAGGAGTGACTGAATAAAATAATTTTCATATAAAATAAATTACTCGCGCAAGCAGAGGAAACAGTGAATGTGGTCATTGCTTTCGTGGATGCTTGCTATTTGGGAACGCAGTCGTGTAAGACAGTTCTGGGAGGCAATTATACAGAAATACCTAAATGACAGACTTTGCTCGGCCATTTCAGAATGACCATAACAACATTTCAGATGCTGTGGAATGAGATCAGTCCACTGGTTAGTCAGATTTTGCTGTCCCATAGCGCAAAGTCACATGACTTTTTATGCGCATGGAGGAATTTATTCGGCAAATGCGTTTCCATCTCCCATTATTCGCATTAACCCTTTTTTGCACAAGTCAAAAACCACCTCAAGCGAGCGTAAAAACTTTTTTGTGAATTAAGGGATTTTTATTTGAAATTTGGCATTTCCATCACTCGTTTCTGATGCGATACTTCAAAATACGCATAAAAACAGGGTGATGAAAACATAGCTAATGAGTTCTGAGGAAGAGTCAATCATTGGAGCGGCTAAAATTTGGCCACTGAATCACTGAAAGATTTTCAGAGTTGCAAGAAAGAAAGGGGAAAAAAAAGAACAATGGACAGATCGATAAATAGTACAATAGAGCAATAGAATCAACATAAAGACAGATAGATAGATAGATAGATAGATAGATAGATAGATAGATAGATAGATAGATAGATAGATAGATAGATAGATAGATAGATAGAACGATATAGTTATAACAATAGAACAAATGAACAAATGATATAGATAGATAGCTCTATAGCGCTAGCTCCAGTACTCTGAGTGTTTTTTAAAAGTGACAGGATGCTCTGCTGAGGCCTCTGTTTGAAGGGTTCACAGGATCAGCCAAAGCCACTGGCACTCACCAGGCACTGTCCCGCAGGACATCTCTGCCATCAAACGAGTAGATAGGAGCATTGTCCTTCATCCTGCTCTCTGAGTCACTGAAGAGAGACTCCCAACTTCTGAAAAGGACTTGATCCTGCAGAGGAGAATATCAATGCCATGAAAAGACAAGAAACAACCAAGATCATCAAGTGAGTTCATTGGGTAAGTTTGTCAAAATTGTCAAAATGATCCAAAAGATCAAATGAACACTCAGTGCCAACACAGATAAATCTACAAGCCTGAAAAATCGAAATAAATAAATAAATAAAGATAAAAAAAATGCATGCTTTTGTTTTATGAGGGAAGCTTCTTGAGAGAACATAAAAGGCATGAGTTTTAAACTTTTCAAAAAGCACTGAAATATATTTACAAATTACAAATTTTCAACTGGACTGCATGATTAAAACCATCTTTTTCACATAAACCGAGGATAACATCCTAGTTAAGTCGCTGAAACCCTACAGCTGCAACAGAACACGACAGACATTGCTAGGCTAATAATAATTCATATACATAGTGGGAAAAAAAACAGATAATATTACAGATTTAGTATCTGATCTGACAATTTATTAATAAAGTTAATACATTTTTATCATGTTGTCTCCATTTTATAAAAGCAATATGTGACCCTGGTCATAAGAGTAATTTTTTTTAAATTGAGATTTATACATCATCTGAAATAATAATAATGGATAAATAAGCTTTCCATTGATGTATGGTTTGTTAGGATTGGACAATATTTGGCCAAGATACAACTATTTGAAAATCTGGAATCTGATGGTGAAAAAAAAATCAAAATACTGAGAAAATCACCTTTAAAATTGTCCAAATTTAGTTCTTAGCAGTGCATATTACTAATCAAAAATTAAGTTTTGATATATTTACGGTAGGAAATTTACAAAATATATTAATGGAACGTGATCTTTACTTAATATCCCAATGATTTTTGAATAATCAATGAAAAATCAATAATCTTGACCTATTCAATGTATTTTTGGCTATTGCTACAAACACACCTGTGCTACTTAAGACCACATATGGATTGTAAGGATTTTACTACGGTTACAGTGATTTTACAGCGGTTAAAGTGATTTTAGGTACTCTACACCATGCTCTGCCTAAAAACACCCCTTAACCATGGTAAAAATCACTGTAATCTTTAATTAATATATGTATGAGTAATGGTATACACAACAGGTATTATTTGTTTATTAAAACTAAAACCAATAAAAAATAATAAAAACTATACAATGTCCTTAAAAACTAATAAAACTGACAAAAACTTCAACTAAAATTAACATGAAGAAGAAATTTCAAGAACAAATTCAAAATCTTAAACTATAATAGTATCTCGTTGTTACTAAAAAAAACACTTCTACACACCTTGAGGTTAACAATCGGTAATATCTCTCTGTCAGATTTGCGGACGATACTGTAGAGATCCTGAAGTTTGGAAGACAGGAATGCTCTGAACGTTCCCTTCAGGCCCACAGCGCGAGCCTGCTGGAAGCACAGGAAGTCTGCCCCACGAATGCCTCTCATGTTGCCCACTTGTGGAGAATTCAGGGCAATAAGATGCAACTGTACAGAAAATGAAAATGGCATCAAAAAAGCAAATAAACACAGAGGACCTGTGCAAATATTGTGATGAAATTGACTGAACTAACCCCTGGTCCGGAAGTGTGGATGTGGCCTTCTGGTTGATTGACAGGGGGGCTGGGACGGCGGGCTGGAGTGATGGGGTTCCTCTCTGGTTGAACGGGATATCTGTGTGGTTGTACAGGATCAGTGTACCTGTTATCAGTGTTGGGTGGGTATCGTGGATCTGGGTAACGGGAGTTGGGCGGACTGGGGTTTCTATTCTCCGGCTCCCTCCTTGGAAACTCGATCGGCGGGTGCGGTGGAGAAATCTGCTCTGCTCCACTGTTAGCTGTGTGGTCTTGGGAATAGTGAACAACAGGGGGCGGCTGGACTGCTGCCACTTCATTGTCCTGGAGGAACAGCCAACAAACTAGTCATACCTTCAGGAACTGATATGCACATCCACTAATTCCAACCTCCTTTGATTAAACTGTGGGTGCTTATTTGAATGTTAAAGCATAAAAAAGAGCTTTATTCACACTGCTTACCAGCTCTCCATAGAAGGGTTTATAATCTCCAAGCTGCAAATAAAAGGAAAACTGTGTTAAAATTTGAGAAGACGTGTAAAAGAAAAAAGAAAAAAAAAAAAAGGAGTAAATCCTTATACTGTTTTCCTTAAAAGTCAATGACAAATAAGTATGCATAAAATGATGAAAAAAAATCTAGTTTAAAACACAATGTTCCTAGAAATATGTGCATTCATGTTGATTTTCTATGTCTGGAAAATGTCATTTTATATTATCATACCATAATTTTGATTTACTGGCTCTAACAATGGGAAATGTTGAGACCTAAAAAAATAACATTTTATTACACCTGCAGTACATTTGAGTGTGAAAATGACTATTTTCCAAATAATAAAATAATAATATATGGGCCCAAGCCCCCGATGCCACCACCACCAAGAAAACAGTGCACAGTGGGCACATGCAGTTTGGTTGTTGACTTACAGCAATGAAAGGGTTCTTTTTCAAATAATAATAATAATAATAATAATAATAATAATAATAATAATAATAATATTTTCCAAAAAGTCTTCAAACACATTTTTCATAGAATTTTCCCGCCATGCCATAAAAATGTCAATTATAAGATATTTTTAATGAACTTACCCGACAGTCATGATATTTATGATGTCAAGATATTTAAGTCATGACAGTTACAATGCCATTTCCTGTTTTATGGTTTACTTGTCACATGACAACAAAATCTGTATGTTGGTTATACAACACTAACTTTAATTTGGCAGACAATTATTTTTTCAATAAATGCTCATTATAAAAATGGTTTTTAATATTTTTTTGCAATAAATGAAAAGGTGTAAACAAAAATTAATGTTTAAGCACCATACCATCACTTGTCTGACACCATCCCGAACTCTGAGGTAGAGATCATTTCTGTCCAAAATGTAAATCAAAGCACCTTCCGTCTGTCTGCGTGCCGTGGCCATCATTATGTCATAAGACCTCAGTAAAGTCGCCTGCTGGCACATTTAAAACCATGGGTATGATTAAAGTATAAAGTGTCAGGTGTGTAATCATATACACGCCATTAGTAGCTTCTTTCATCAATGTCCCACTCACCCCAGATCCAGTGCCAGGAATTCCTGGTGGGCCGGGGGGACCTGGAGGTCCGGGAATACTGAGTGCTGAATCAAACAAAAATCATACAACACTGTCTGTTATTTAAGTTCCTTATAAATATTCTAAGAGTGTTAAGAATTGTACTTATTTTTTCTTACGTGGTCTGTAGGCTCCTGGCAATGACGGTGACCCTGGAGGACCAGGGGGTCCAGGAGGTCCTGGGTTTCCTGGACGACCATCATAACCAACTCCAGGTGGTCCTGGTGGGCCCTGCGGTCCAGGGGGACCTCTGATTGAGTCTCCTTTAGGTCCCTGGAAAAGATATCTTTGATGAGACCATCCATATGTAGGTAAGTACTCAGTTCAGTTGGTTCCAGAAATTCCCAATAATCCTTACAGGAAGTCCAGGGTTTCCTGGTGGTCCCTGTGCAGCTCCAAAACGAGGGTCATAAAATCCACCTCCTGGCTCTCCTTTCTCTCCTTTAAGACCGGACTCACCACGCTCCCCCTTCATCTCATTCTGAGGAAACAGATGCCATGTTTTGTGTTGTTTAAAAATCATAATCAAATTGTTTCATCAAATACCTTAATTTATATATTTAGTGAATAACATACCTTGAGGGCATAGATATCAAAGTTAGAGGAAAAACCTGTTGAAAAAAATGAGAGAATATTGCAGTAAATATCACAATATCTTTTACAATGATTTGATAATGATGTCAAGCTGGTAAGTCAGGGTACTTTAGCCAGAGAGTCACTAAAATTTACAGAAGCCGAGACAGCCTTGTTATTCCCGCCTGTCATTGGCCCTGAATATCAAGAAAGAGCAACAGTGGTAAATTTTACCTGGCGATCCTGGAACACCAGGAGCTCCCTGGTCTCCTTTCTCTCCTTTCATAGCTTAAGAAAACAACACAAGGCATTGTTCAAAGTTGTCAAAAATCCACAGGGTTTTGACATGTGAAATCATTCTACATATTAAAATCTATGTGAAATGCAGTTCCCAATCCATTTTTTTTCCTGTAATGTTGAATATTTTTGAGCAAAACAAGTAACTGAAAGGGAAATAAATGTAGGTTGGGACGTGATTTTATCCACTGGGAAATAATTGGACCAAAGTGAAGTTCATTACATCAGCAGTAAAGAAAAAAAAAACTGTTTAAGAGGCAGAATATTTTTATGTCTTTTTTTTTAGAAAACATGCACAGTTAAATAATGTACAGTAAGATCACGAAAATACTTTAACAACATAAATAGAGTACATTTTGATTTCATGTTGACTTTAAGGACCTTGTGAAAAATATCTTTTGATTATCTGCTGTGACAAAAATTGCTGTAACAGCCTACCTGGATAGTGCCTCGAATGATCTTCATATCTCTGAAATGGAAAAAGTAGATTGCAAATTATTGCTGTTGCAATCATGACTACTTCAATTCAACATAGCCAGCATATGGAGCTCATTTTGCAACGTTTCATGCATGAATTACAGCTTATTTGACACAAAAAGCACTTACACCGAATCTGTCCAAGGGCACAGCAGGTCCAGGGGGACCAGGGGGTCCTGGGGGACCAGGAGGACCCTTAAAAAGACAGAAAATAACTTATGAGGGGAAAGCTATCCATATTATAACAATCACTGATGGAACAAATTGCATTTACAGGTGCATCTCAATAAATTAGAATGTTGTGGAAAAGTTCATTTATTTCAGTAATTCAACTCAAATTGTGAAACTCGTGTATTAAATAAATTCAATGCACACAGACTGAAGTAGTTTAAGTCTTTGGCTCTTTTAATTGTGATGATTTTGGCTCACATTTAACAAAAACCCACCAAATCTCAACAAATTAGCATACTTCATAAGACCAATAAAAAAATCATTTTTAGTGAATTGTTGGCCTTCTGGAAAGTATGTTCATTTACTGTATATGTACTCAATACTTGGTAGGGGCTCCTTTTGCTTTAATTACTGTCTCAATTCGGCGTGGCATGGAGGTGATCAGTTTGTCGCACTGCTGAGGTGGTATGGAAGCCCAGGTTTCTTTGACAGTGGCCTTCAGCTCATCTGCATTTTTTGGTCTCTTGTTTCTCATTTTCCTCTTGACAAAGTTTTCTGGCCAGTCAAGCACACCAACGCCATGGTCATTTAACCAACTTTTGGTGCTTTTGGCAGTGTGGGCAGGTGCCAAATCCTGCTGGAAAATGAAATCAGCATCTTTAAAAAGCTGGTCAGCAGAAGGAAGCATAAAGTGCTCCAAAATTTCTTGGTAAACGGGTGCAGTGACTTTGGTTTTCAAAATACACAATGGACCAACACCAGCAGATGACATCGCACCCCAAATCATCACAGACTGTGGAAACTTAACACTGGACTTCAAGAAACTTGGGCTATGAGCTTCTCCATCCTTTCTCCAGACTCTAGGACCTTGGTTTCCAAATGAAATACAAAACTTGCTCTCATCTGAAAAGAGGACTTTGGACCACTGGGCAACAGTCCAGTTCTTCTTCTCCTTAGCCCAGGTAAGACGCCTCTGACGTTGTCTGTGGTTCAGGAGTGGCTTAACAAGAGGAATACGACAACCGTAGCCAAATTCCTTGACACGTCTGTGTGTGGTGGCTCTTGATGCCTTGACCCCAGCCTCAGTCCATTCCTTGTGAAGTTCACCCAAATTCTTGAATCGATTTTGCTTGACAATCCTCATAAGGCTGCGGTTCTCTCGGTTGGTTGTGCATATTTTTCTTCCACACTTTTTCCTTCCACTCAACTTTCTGTTAACATGCTTGGATACAGCACTCTGTGAACAGCCAGCTTCTTTGGCAATGAATGTTTGTGGCTTACCCTCCTTGTGAAGGGTGTCAATGATTGTCTTCTGGACAACTGTCAGATCAGCAGTCTTCCCCATGATTGTGTAGCCTAGTGAACCAAACTGAGAGACCATTTTGAAGGCTCAGGAAACCTTTGCAGGTGTTTTGAGTTGATTAGCTGATTGGCATGTCACCATATTCTAATTTGTTGAGATAGTGAATTGGTGGGTTTTTGTTAAATGTGAGCCAAAATCATCACAATTAAAAGAACCAAAGACTTAAACTACTTCAGTCTGTGTGCAATGAATTTATTTAATACACGAGTTTCACAATTTGAGTTGAATTACTGAAATAAATGAACTTTTCCAAGACATTCTAATTTATTGAGATGCACCTGTATTTTCAAATTCAAGAGCTTGTGGTGTACTTACTGGGTAGCTATATCCAGAGCCTGACCCTGGCTCTCCCTTCTCTCCTTTGTATCCATTCACACCTGGACGGCCCTACAGTCATAAAATGTATTTATTAAGTACTTAGTTAAATATGCTGTTGTCTGTCAAGGAATATTTTTTGTTGATGAAAGTTTCTTTTTGAGAGACTTACGGGTCTGCCTGGCATTCCAAATTCACCTTTCAAACCAGAAGGTCCAGCTGGACCCTGAATAAAATGAGGTATGACTTAGATGTTGCTCAGAATATTCCAGATATAGGCATGATAGTTCTTTTTTTCTCTAAGTTTTAACTTAAAAACAAACAAAAAATGTTATAAACACAAACATACAGGAGGTCCAACTGGTCCAGGAAGCCCTCTCTCACCCTACAGAGAGAAAAAACTAATTCATTTTGATATACAGTACTAAAAAGTTTGTAAACCTATTTATTCTTTAGTATCTTCCTCAGTTTTGAATGTTAGTTAAGTTATTAAAATATGAAGAAACACAAATGGAACTATGGGAATTATTTAGTGACCAAAAGTTGAAACTGTATGTTTCCTGGACACTTCAATATTCCATTCACTTTCCATCCAATAATAAAATAAAATAAAATACATAAAAATTAAATCTATACAAAACAAAAGAAAAAAATAAAATAAAATAAAATACTTTTTGGCCTGTCAGTCCATCAAGATAAAGTGGGTTTCCATCAGGTCCAAGAACAAGTCCGGGTTCTCCTTTCTCCCCCTACAAACAAAATTATGCTGCAGCAGTGAACTCTGGGTTTTTAAACACTTCATTTTAAGATTTTTCTATTGGTTATTGTTACAAACCTTAATGCCATAGCCTGGTGAACCAGGATCTCCTCTGTCACCCTTTGGTCCCATTGGGCCCTGGTTGGATAAGTAGATGGAGTGTAAGATTGATTATAAAACGCATAATTCTGACTATAAAGTTTAGATAAATTAATGTTATGCAGTACTTACTGGGAATCCTGCTTGACCAGGAATACCAGCCCGACCCTGAAAATCACATAAACGATATATGAATATTACAAAATTTGAGGTTATGAGTCTGTATTTTAATGCCGACAAGACAATTTCTGGTATCCTAATGCCATCTATCATACTAACAACAGACTACCAGAAGAAAGATGGTCATACCTGAGGCCCTGCTCCTCCAGTTTCATCATACTGCATGGAAAAATGACAAACAGTTTAATAAGAATATGAACCATTATAAGCAAAAAAGCAATATAAATATGAAGACTTACATTTTCAGAATAACGATAAATAATTTGTCCAGGTGATCCAGGAGGCCCGGGTGGACCTGGAAGTCCAGTTCCATCTCGACCAGGTTCACCCTAAACAGATGATTACATTTAACAATGATTAAATAAGTCATTTACGATTTCAAAGACACTAAACCACTTCAGACCAAAAGTAAACTCACCCTGTCACCTCGGTCTCCCTTGTCGCCCCTTGGTCCCTGCAGGAAAATGCAAAACACTGAAATCAGCCTGAAGTACTGCACATCAGAGTGGCTGTTTAGTAAATTTGCACCTAAGAGTTTTATTAAAATGAAACGCACCTGTGGTCCAGGGAAGCCATCCAAACCAGGTTGGCCATCTTTTCCCTGAGGTCCCTCGCTGCCTTTCTCACCAGGAAATCCTGGGAAGCCAGGATTACCCTGAGGAACAAGATATAAATAAATTCGAAAAGGTATGATCTGAAAATGATAGCGTTGGGATCTCATTTGAACAAATAAATGAAGTCTTACTTGTGGTCCTGGGGCACCAGGAGGTCCCTGAAATTAAACAGGATTGCAGTAAATGAACTGCTACAGATCAACAAAGGTAAATTAAAAGTACAACAGAAAAAAACAAACCTGGACTCCTGTTGGTCCTCTTACTCCAGGGACTGAACTGAAGTGAACACCAGAGCCCTCCATATCATCCTGAACACATACAGAGAGCTCAATATTTTTGCATTTTTTCCTAAAAGACAGTGAGACGCTAAGTATGATTGACTAATACTTACAAAACCAACATGATAGCTTGGGCCAGGAGGACCAGGTGGTCCAACAGGTCCCATTGGTCCTGGAAGACCAGCAAGTCCACCCTCTCCAGGAAGGCCAGGGGAACCGGGAGAACCTTTGGCACCCTTTAAAGTCAAGGAGAAAGATAAATAAATGAACAAGGTGACTACTCATCAATGAAGTTAGCTTTCAAGATACCAAGATTTCAAGCGCAAAACATGTTAGTTTGCACATTCAGGAAATCTACAAAGCAATGTCACAAAGAGTCCACACTACCATCGGTATAATAACATATTGTTACATTTCAAGTCTTAGAACTGTACAGTAGAAATTTGAGATGTTTGTGAAGAAAATCGATTGCCACACTCAAGACCTGCTACCTGCCACCCTGCAGCTTTAGTGGAGAAGGATGAGGTAGAGTAGGAGAGAAGATCATAGAGATAGCTGGGAAAGTAGGAGTTTTGCTACAGAGACAGAAACATAAAAGAACTCTGAGTGGGTTTGACTGTTTCAGAAAAAGCTGTTTTCTGAAACAGCTTTCCACACAGTGTCCTAACTAGGCGTGACACAATAAAGCAACGTTATTCTTACATTTTTCTTCAACAAAGGGCACTTTGATAATGAACAACTGTCATTTCCACTACATTTCGAAGTATGCACTGTGTTTGAAAGCAATCTGTGGTGGAAATTACATTTTAAAGAGTTCTGGATTAAAATGATTCCTTTTTATGTTTCTTTTTATGTACAGTGTTTTTAATTTGACAAAATTGGAAATAGTGCACAATAAAAAAAAATCTATTATCAAATAATATTAATCTTAAAAACATTCATTTTAAATTAAGGTCATTATGTCTGCTTGGTAACCAAGTACACTAACTTTCAATAAAACTTTATTATGAAAAGAATAGTTGGAACAGTATATTTTAATAAAATAAATACTGAAATGTTTTTTTGATTATTTCACTTTGTGATCATATTTTTAACATAATTTCTATGATTTTTAAAAATATTTTAATGATAGATTTTCATGTTATAAGACAAAGTCTGGGTCTTGGAAAAGGGTATAACAAACAAAAAATCTGATGAAGATAATTAACAGTAACAATGAATAGTAATTTTTATTATGAAGACAGACAAATTACTTCTCACTGGATCTTGCTGTGCCATGCCTGGATAGGACATTATGACTTTTTCATTGAATACTTATTTAAAGCAGAGCACTGCAGATTGCTGAGCCTGTACAGAACATTTATACTTAACATTCAGATATGTGATATGCAAACGAACATGTGCATACTGTGCACAAGTGTTTCAGAGGTCTCTCACGAGGTGCACACATTACGCAAACTGACCTTCTCTCCCACTGGTCCAGGTAGGCCCAGCTCACCGGCATCACCCTGTGGAGCACAAAATCAGTCCAGTGTCTAAAGATAGCTACCATTACAAGGATCTCAACAGAGCTGAATTATGCAAGTCCAAATCCATTAAAGGACCAGCACTGCTATCTACGTATGGACAGGGTTCCTACACTTTTTTACCAATGGACTGCCATGAATTTTCCATGATCTTTCCAGTCCTTTGTGATTACAACATAAGGATGATTTAGAAATCATTTTATAGAGACTGCCAAGCTGGATTAACATTTGTATGCCAGACTGTGATGAGACGGTCCAACCAGTGTCTTCTACTGTATGTTATTGCCCACTCATTGAGCCCAGCCATAAATATTTTGTCCCTGGACTTGGGAACTGTACAGAAAGCCCTGATGTCAAGTGAAATAATGGATTTAAAATGTGTTCTTAATTTACAAATGTCTTCAGTAAGACAAACTAATGTTATCACACTGGCTTGCAAGCATGTTTACTCTCCACAAGCATCCACAAATAGCAAAATTTAGATAATTAAATGTTTTAAGGTAACTATTTAAAGATTTTATTCATTTCTAAGGTTTTCTCTGGTTTATAAATCACAATGTTAAATTTGCTGTTCTTTATTGAGGTGTTATTGGAAGAGATTGGACTTCCTACCTTCTCTCCTTTTGGGCCAGGTAAGCCTGGTTTTCCATCAGCACCTGGTGGACCTGTAAGTCCCTATTAAAAAACAAGATCCTTTTTAAAAATTATTTTAATAGGCTTTTTATGACTTTAATAAGATATGAAATGACAGGGAGAAACAACAGATTACCCATATCTGGGCACCGTCTCTGACTAATAAACACTTTATTCTGAGACAACATATCCAAACCAATGTTGTACAAATGTACCATGTCTCCTTAGACTTACTGGTTGACCTGGAGATCCATTTTGCCCAGGAGGACCAGGAGGCCCAAAGCTACCAGAGCCTGAAGACCCAGAGCCAGCGGGACCGGGGGGACCAGGGGGACCAGGAGGGCCAGGAAGACCAGGCAAACCGGGCATTGCCTATCAACAAATAAAAAGTTAAGTAAAAAACTGCAAGCTTTTATAAACAGAAAATATAAAATTTACAAATAAAATGTTAACAAAACCATCACATTTTGCTTCATTCAATGTCTGCACAATAGCTTTTTCTTTTTTTAAGAAATTACTACTTTTATTCAGCAAGGGCATGTTAAATTGATCCAATGTTACAGTAAAGACATTTATAATGTTACAAAACATTTCAAATAAATGCTATTTTTCTAACTTTCCAACCATCAAAGAATCCTGAAAAAAATGTATCAGTTTTCACAAAAATATTAAACAGCAAAAACAGAATAATACTGAATACTGAATAATAATAAGAAATGCTTCTTGAGCACCAAATCAGCATATTAGAACGATTTCTGAAGTTATGTGACACAGAAGACTGGAGTAATGACTGCTAAAAATTCAGCTTAGCCATCACAGGAATCTTAAAATATATTAGACATAGACAATAGTTATTTTAAATTGTAATAATATTTCACAATATTGCTGTTTTTACTGTATTTCTGATCAAATAAATGCAGCCTTGGTGAGCAAAAGAGACTTGTTTCATAGACATTAAAAAACCTTACCAACCCCCTTTCAAACATTAGCATATATGAAGTAAATTGAAGTAAATTGAAGATTATCAGCAATAAATGACATGTGTCATTCCAAAATGGAGATATTTAGCTGGTTAGCACTAGATCCGAATTAATCCTATAAGTTAATATAGTGTCCACAGGACATACCCGCACACCCTCCAAATCAAATCCAGAACCCTCCATGTCCACAAAGGTCTATAAAATGAATACAGAGGAAAGATTATGAAACAGTTTTTAAAAGGAAAGCAATCACAAAAACAGCTGACTGATAATGAACTCACAGGCCTATCAGAGCGAGATGGTGGTCCCGGTGGGCCAGGAGGCCCTGGAGGCCCACGAGGTCCTGGCTGACTTTCACCTCGTTCTCCCTAAAATGAAAACATAAGAACAAAAAGTTAAACTGGCATGCTATAAAAGGCATTCACAAGTCAATTCTAAATGGTGCACAACCCCGATACTGTCATAATAAGCCAAGATAATGGACATCAACAATACTTACTTTCTCTCCTTTGGATCCAGAACTCCCAGGAGTTCCAGGAAAACCAGGAGGTCCAACTTGACCCTGTTACAAAAACAGATTTTTAATCATTTGCACATGAAACATATTAATGCAAACACAAACAAACAAAGTCAAAATACAATCAGACTTTTCTTTCCATTTTGTATAGTAAACAAACCGTTTCCCCAAAATACACAAGCAGGTATAATTTCAGACTGAAAAATGAAAAATATTAAAAAATGTACTTGACCCAGGCCTATTTTATAAGAGTTTTATGAAATGCATTACTTACAGCTTTTCCATCTTCACCAGGGTCACCCTATAAAGGAGAGGATAGAATATTAGTTTTGTTCAGATATGACCAATGCATTATGCATAGTCTCAAGGGCAGAAACACAATGTGCCTTTGTGTTTGCAATGATGCATATCTTAAACCTGTATTAACATCATTCTCTGCTTGTGATGGGGAACACCATAGGGACCTATTACTGTTCTAACACATCAATGGCAAATACAAGACCACTTATGACACATACGGTTATGGTATAACGCTGTTCCTTTTAAATGGAAATGCATTCACTAATAGAAAATAGAGGCAGTAATTGAACCATTCCTTTCACAGTGATCTACTCACCGGCTCCCCATCAGCTCCAGCAGGGCCAGGGGGTCCTGGTGGTCCTCTTGGTCCTGCCACCCTCTGCACAACTGACCCATCTCCCCTCACTTCTACCTCTGCACTGGGACCTGGGGGACCAGGAGGCCCTGGAGGCCCAGGGGGGCCACGGTCACCTTTTGATCCAGGATAACCAAAACCAGGATTGCCCTGAAACCAAAAAGGAAGTGAGATTTGAGCATAAACAAAAGCCTGTTCACACCAAGGATGATAACTATAATGATAACGATAACAGTATAGGTTTAAAAGTCATTCCAAATTTAAAAGAATATTGTTCTTGGTGTGAATGGGCTTCAAGTTTTGTATAAGAGAAAAAGCTTCATAAATGTCAGTAAACGAATATGCATTAAATAAGAGGAAATTAATAATTATTCTTAAAGTGAGAGTTCACCAGCAAATTACAATTTTGCATTCATTTTTAGTATTTTATTTCATGAAACACAAAAAGAGATGTTAGGCAGATCATCTGATTGCCTATTATCTCATTTTGTGTTTTACAAAAAATAATGATGACAAGAGGGTGAGTGATTGATGACTAAATTTTCATTTTGGCATCAAATATTCCTTTAATTCTCATTTAACAGGTGCAAAATATGTTGTCACAGTTATGTCAAGGTAGAAGCATCAGAACAAACCTTCATTCCTTTCTCTCCTGCATCACCCTGTGAAAACACAGACAAAAATGATTGACCTGTCTGCCACTCTCACCACTCTAACAGATGGCTGAACATTCAAGCTCCCCATCATTGACTTCACACATTACTGTGAATTTTGAAGGACATAAAACTTAAATGTAAAAATTTGACGGAAGAAAAGGGCTCTATATCTTCTATTGTGGCTGAACAACCACTTCATATAAACACAGAAGATTGAATGAGCCATATTCAGAACCATTATCCAAAATACACGTACCTAAGATTGCATATCAGTTGAATTGTAGATTAATGTTGCTTGACAACCATAAACAGTCTATAGTTAAATGAACTATATTATTATTGGAGCATTTTAACAAAAACAACATCCCTTACAATAGATTACTGTAATAGACAGGTTCTCATGGCTGTAACAAGGCTGTTCAGAGAAATACTCAGTGATGTTCACAGTACTCAACACACCTTCACTCCATTTGCACCGCCAGCAGACACAGATCCAGATCCTGCATCGCCCTTCGGCCCCACAAGACCCCTGTCACCTTTGGCACCCTTCTCTCCTCTGTCTCCTTTCTCTCCTTTTGAAACTGTAAAAAGTGTCTGATTAATATAAAAATAACCACTACTCTTATATGCTTTTTGAAAATCTGGTTCATATTTCACCCAAAAATCAAAAGAACAAAGTAAGAAATTAGACTTTGCGTGTAGAAAATTAAGCCTATTTTCCAGAATGTTCTATTACACTGTGACATACTTTTCTTATCAAATCAATTTTTCAATTTTTCAAAATGCAAAATAAATTTGTAAAGTTACTGTAATGCAAAAAGGGGCATTTTAATTAACCTAGCATTTGGTGTACAGCATTTATTTTAAGTTAATGTTATAAAATGCCTGTACTTTAGTAACAAGAATCTAATTGAGATTTATTGGAATAAAAAAATACCGCAAAAGTAAAACACACACATTATGATATTGAGAAATTTAGGGGGAAATGTTCTTAATTTTTATGAAAATAATGTCATACTTCAGAAGATCTAAATGGCCCTAAACAGGCTTATAATGTCTTATTTGTGTGTGTTTTTTTTTAATAAATTTATTTATTTATTTATTTATTTATTTATTATTTATTTATTTTTATTTTTTTTGTGGTGAAATGTGACCTAGACATATTTTTGTGATATTCAAAATAAAACAAAGTAAAGTAAAGTAAAAAGTAAAGTAAAATAAAATGTAAAGTAAAGTAAAATAAAATAAAATAAAAATGACAAAATACCATGACAATATTCAAGGAAGATGGGCCAAATTCCACATATTCATGTAAGAATATGCCTATCAGCAGAAGCTTCTATAAGCATGTCAATAAGCATTGTGTTTTGATAAAACAATACAAATACATTATAACAATTATAGCAATAAACACCATACATATGCAGCAACACTACTGCTTGCTCCCAGTCTGCTGCAGTCCCTTTTGGGCATCTCTACACATCCACAGCGTTTTGCCAGCTTTTCATGCAGAGCATCATGTAGAAATTCTGAGATTCTGCAGAGAATTTCTATCCAGAAATGCCATGTCCATTTGAGATTATTTTCATCTCTTCATTAGCGACCCACCTGTTGGACTTGCAGGACCGAGCCTGGACTCCACAGAATCCCGTATGCCATCGCCAGCTGAGCCTGACGTACTTAGAGTGTTTGAAGCTTGTCTAGAATCATCATACGACCCTGAAGTTTGCCTGCTAACATCAACTGAGCCAAGCGTTTGTCGAGAGTCACCATATGAGCCAGAAGTTTGTCGAGAACCATCATATGAGCCCGATGATTGTCGAGAATCGCCATACGATCCAGAGTTTGTTTGGGAATCACCATATGAACCAGAAGTTTGTTCAGAATCACTGTATGAGCCAGATGTTTGCCGGGAATCACCATATGAGCCGGATGTTTTTCGGGAATCCCCATATGAACCAGATGTTTTTCGAGAACCGCCATATGAGCCGGATGTTTGTTGAGAATCACCGTAAGACCCAGAAGTTTGCCAAGAGGAATCGACTGAGCCTAATTTTCAACAAAACTTACCAATTCAGCTCATTCTGAAGAAAGATCACACTTCAGTAAACCATTTACAAAAATACACTGCTGTTCAAAAGTTTGAGATCAGTAAGATTTTTAATGGAGTCTCTTATGCTCATCAAGGCTGTATTTATTTGATCAAAAATACAGAAAAAAACAGTAATATTGTGAAATATTATTGCAATTTCTAATATTGGTTTCCTATTTTGGTTCCGACCTGACAATGAAGGCTGGAGTAATGATGCTGAAAATTCAGCTTTTCTTCACAGGAATAAATTATATTTTAAAGTATATTAAATAGAAAGCTGTTATTTTAAATTGCAATAATATTTCACAAAATTACCTTTTTTCTGTATTTTTGATCAAATAGATACAGCCTTGATGAGCATAAGAAACTTCTTTAAAAAACATTAAATATCTTCTTGATACCAAACTTTTGAACGGCAGTGTATGTAGATAACTGTATTGATGTGAGGTAGTAAAAACAGCCTAAAAAATTCTGACACATTTTAAATAATAATAATACATAATAACAATGCTGGTTTTATAATTATTATCATCATTGACTTTGTTCTGTAATTGTGATATTAAACCTGTATCTTAATAGTGAGATTTTCACAAATATAAATGCATACAAATATACATTTTTACAAATATAAAATGTAAAGTAACAACTGTGAGTTCAAAAAAATAATAAACAAAAAATTACATTAAAATAATTACATTATAATACATTACATCATAATTACATTTTAAAAAGACAGTGTTGATTTGTATACATCAAAGCTGCAATAATGCCTTCTATAACAAAATCTGAATAACTCAGAATACTTTTTCAGAATACCTATGCTACTGAATGTAAAAAGACAGTGTCCAATTCGCTTTGCACCAGTAGAGGGCGCCAAATACCACAGTGGCTGCTTCTATAAACGCATTCAGTTTTTATACAATTAGTCTAGCCTACACCTCAAAGAAATGTTTGCAAACTTCTAAACTATTTCATGAATGATATATACATTAGTAAACCTCAGATTAAATTTTAAATATCCCTGCCTTCAAAACCTACAAGAACAGCCACAACAGCAAAACACAGTTGAAAGTGGTCAACCAGCATTGGTACACTTTCTGAGTAAGGTGGTTGATTAATGAACAAAATGATAGAATCAGAAAGTTGTGAATGAACCAAAAATCCATTACACCAAGTTTACAAGACAAAAAAGAGCCACTTAAGTGTTCAACAGAGCAATTAATACTACTGATGGGCTGTGCTGTCAGACTAGCTGATGTTTTACAGACAGATCGGTTCAGACCTGACACTGAACAGGGTGAAAGCTCACCTGTCTGCTGCTTCTCAACAAGCGGCCTGCTGGTCACCGGCGGCTGCTGGATTGGCCGAGAGGAGGGAGGTGTCGGCTGCAAATGATACATATCATTAATATATCAGTTAACGTAAATAAACTGTGTCAATCAACATTATAATGCAATGTACATAACAGTATAGCTTAAACAACCAAAGTATATCACTTCTTATGCCGTTCATACCTGTTCCGACACAGTTTAATTTCATTTCACTGCTTGTGTACAAACAATGTGGCCCTCTGTGACCTCAAATATTACCATCTTAAAACACTAGATGACATTCGATATGGGAAATCAAAGAACCATGACGCTGACTGCATGGATATTTGTACACTCACACACTGGGAGAGAGATTCAGACATACAGCTAACAGTTAACAAAGCTCCTTGAAGAAAAGCTGCCAGGGCAGGACGATTGAAGCACAGACACAAAGCGGGCCTGACCTTGCACTTTACAAAACATGTGCTGCTGAAACAGCAGAACCCACTGATGAAATAGCAGGCATCAGGTTCTAGAACGCTCTGATCCTCAGATTTCACAGCGGGATTGAGAAAAAGGAGACTTTGGCGAGAGGACATGGAGTGCTCTGATGGCCAGTATGAGAGGATGCTGACAGCATGTATTTTCAGACCAAGAGAACGATCATCTTAAGGAATGCAGGCCACGGGTCCTGAGGTCTAAAGATAGGGGTCAGGGGTGGGCAGGTGGGGGCTGTCCGGCTAGACGAGGAGGGGCTCCTAAACATCTGCCTTCACTGTCACTGCTGCGGAGAATCTCAGCAGCTACTCTGACCTTGAACACATTACACTGAGTTATGCTGGAGAAGTTTAGGACATGGAGGAGATCATAAGGCACGGAAGAATATTTCCTTCTGCATTAAAAAAGGGGCCATTCTTTGCCGCCACATGTTTTTTGCATCATGGTCTTCCAGGAGAGCAATTTGGATCATCACTTGGAAAGTACTGGCTTCTCTGGATATGTTCTAGGGCTGGTACACTTCCTCCGCCTTGTGATAGGAGTCTAGATAAGAATTTTTGAAGCTATTTGATACAACAGATCCATGTTCCAAATGTTGGAAATGTGTAATACCAAGAAATCGTTTAATGGTTTAATCGTTTATATATTCATAATTCATTGAACGAAGAGTTAGTTTTAAAGTTGTGACACATTATACCCAAAAATTCTTCATACAGTGGACTACCAGTAAAATTGATAAAAAAAAAAAAATTGGGACCAAAAGTTTGATTTGACACTTTGACCTGACCATGTTTTGTTACATACCTTTCTATCAAAGTTATCTGACATTATCAAGATGAATTTGTTCTGACTCAGTTTAACTCTTGAGTTCTTGTCATATTTTATTACCATTTTCTAAACTATGGCAAATAAACTGTGATAACGTAAGAAATTTTAAAGGTGTCTGAAAAATTTTTGGTTTGACTGTATGTGTATGTATATATATATATATATATATATATATATATATATATATATATATATATATATAAATTTAATTTCAATTATTCTAATTTCAATTTCAATAACATTTAATTTCTATATTTATATAATTTTAAGTTTCATTTCTATTTTTAAACTTTTAATATTTATATACATATATATAATTTTAATTATTTTATTTTATATTTCGATAATATTTAATTGCTATATTTTTGTAATTTTAATAGTTTCATATCTATTTTTATACTTGTAGTAATAGTTTAAAATTTTTAAATGTGTGTGTGTGTGTGTGTGTGTGTGTGTGTGTGTGTGTGTGTGTGTGTGTGTGTGTGTGTGTAAAGGAATGCAAAACACAAGTAAAAGCATTGGATACCAAATTTAAATGCAGTTTCATATTAGGTCTCAGACTTTTGGATCCCTATATACAAGATTCTCTATATTTGCTTAATGACTATGAGAAAAGAGAGAAATAATTGTAGACTAATAATACTTGAGCACTGAAGACATACTAAAATTCCATTTTTTTTTTTTTCAGAAAAGTGTAATGAAGTCAAAATTGTGTTTACCACACTGTCACAAGACTACTTC